>OZ038483.1:60030780-60063280 GCA_964036315.1 Acanthosepion esculentum | reverse complement strand
GGCGTTTTACTTGGGAAAGCCAATATTTTATGTGCTGTGTCCATTCATGATGTAGGCGATCATGGTCCTCCACATTTTCCTATCCCTTGTAGCACTTAATAAGTTTTGTCTTTTTGTCATTTCTCCCTGTTCTGTTCTACTATACATTAACTCAAGCTCATCAAGTATATTACGTGCTTGCTTTCCCCTCTCTCCCTCTTTCCGTTAAATTGCCCTGTGAGTATCAGATCATAAAAATTGGAAAAAATTAAACGAAAGAGGTTAAATCAAAACCTTCTATTATTTAAATTAAATACATAAACAATTCATCAAATTAAAATAAAATAAGAAATAACAATTACCTCAATATAAAAATAAAGAGATAAATAAGAAAATGAAAAATTCAACAACGGTAACATTCACTCATTTTCGTTTATTAGGTATTAAATTACATCACATGCCTCTCCATAGTATACCATGACTTTCACAGTAGACTTAAGGATATTTTATTGCATGCTTAAATTTTAAAATTTTGGATTCCTAACGATATCTTTAATTCTGCTTATCAATACGTATTGCAAAATAATTTAGCTTACATTTGATAAAGTCTATTAGAGAACTAAACTTTTGTCTTTATTCATATTTCCTTTTTACCGATATAATTTATTTATATCTGAATTTATACGCACACACGCACACACACAAACACACACACACACACACACAACACACACACACACACACACACACATATATATATATATATATATATATATATATATATATATATATATATATATATATATATATATATATATATATATATATATATATATATATATAACAGTATTACTCGCTTGAAAAACCTCGGATGTCTCAACTTGTAGACACCTGAGGGCAAATTGGTACCCGAGGAAAAAATTGGAAGTAAAATAAGAAAGAACTAAAAATATCAGAACAAGGCGAAAAAAATCGTCAAGTGTCTTAAGTCCTTAGTCCAAAGAAAAAAAAAACAAGCGAGTATAAAGACAACGAAAACGTAGAGGGCTCAGTACGCTAAGTAAAGCGGTAAATATATATAATAATATAATATATAATTATATTATAATAATATAATATACATTTATATTATAATAATATAATATATAATTGTATTATAATAACATAATATATATATATATATATATATATATATATATATATATATATATATATATATATATATATATATATATATATATATATATATATATATATACACACACACACACACACAAACACACATAAGTACTTCTAAAAGAGCGATAGCTAAAATTTAAAACGCATTTTAAAAATTAAAAATTATTCTTGAAGTTTTTATTTTTTTGTTTAACTCCAAAATAGTAGATTCATTTAATATTTCCAATAAACAAAATACTTGCTGTATTTCAAACCGAATTTAAGTTGATTGGAATGATATTTTAATAGCTAACATTGAGCATATTGACAAATCTATCAACACACTACAATTCTCTTTATTAAAAATATATTCAAGAATAAAATATTTTTTCCGAAATTTTATTTGAGGAAGATTAACATGTTTAAAGTTTAGGTCATCTGAACTAAAACAAATATTACTTACCTTATTTTAAAATAACGCAAAAAAGCATTTTTTTTAACACGGAGGTGAATGTTTTTATGTGATGCTGATAGATTTATCGATAGCTTAATGTTTAGCATTTTTAAATAAAGGACCCATAACTGTAAAAATTACTTGACAAATACAACGAAAACGCCTTTATTAGATAATTTTATAACTAACTAGTAATGTTGAAAATTTAGGAAAGTATTCTAAGTAATCTAATATTTTACTGAATTTTAGGTACTTTTTCTTTATAGATTTATCATGAAGACGCTTGTTGAGGGAATGTTAAAAAAATTACCAATAAATTTTAAATTTACTATAGTTACCGCTCTTATTTTCTGATAATGTCGTGTATGAACATCCGTATTTACAAAAATCAGCACGTTTCTACACACACACACACACAGAGAGAGACGCGCGCGCGCGCACACACGCACAAAATCAAAATTCTTTTTTAAAATACCGAGGGATGTTTGTCGTTTTAATTGTTTTTCTATTAATGATAAATATAGTTTTTTGGTTTTTTTTAGTCAATATAATTTTTAATTAATAATAATATCACCTAACCGCCACAAATCATTACTGAAATTTAAAAGATTTAAAAATTTATAAATTATTATGATAAAAATTTTTTAAAATGAAATCGTTCTCGTAAAAATTCATTATTCATTGAAAAAATAAATTATACAACCGAGAGTTTACATATTTTGTAACGAGTTTAGCGCCGTGCATAGCATCCATATGAAAGTTTCGATCTGTGGAAGCTGATAAAGAACATTACTCGATCACACACAAAAAAAATGTAGACGTTGAACAAAATTTTCAATTTGTCAAATTACCGGTCATTTTATGCATAACTGGAGATCACTCGAGCAAGAAATAAGCAACTTGTATCAATTTTTCTTTTTCTTTTTTTTTTTAAACCCGTTAATACCCCCGTAAAATCCGGTATTAATTATTTTAAAAAAATTAAATCAGGTATTAATTATAGGTTTCGGAAAAAAATAATCATAGGTTTTTATTACGTTTTTTTTTTGGGGGGGGGGGTATTTTTTTTCCTTTTTAATCAAATTAACTCCAAGCAAGGGTATAATGCCACTAAGATGCAAGAGGCTACTGGAAGCGAAATAGAAGGAAAAAACTTTTGAAGGAACCAGAAACCCAATCCTAAGCAGGAAACAAGGGATAAACTCCTACTCCTGTTCAAAAGACTGGTGAAAAGTGTGAACCGGGCGATAAAACATTCGGTATTAATCATATTTATGAAAATCCAGAATTAAACATAAAATTTCTACCTATAATACATTAAGGTCCTATTTCGCGCCTTAAAGTCTACGAACTGTTAGCTTTTAGGCGTCCCCACAACCCCCCCCTACACACATGAATTTTAGATTATAATATCTGTTTTTATTAGAAATAGTTACAATAATTTATTTGGTGCCGTGTAATATCCTCACAGACGAAGAAAAGACTTGAAGCAATAAAAATGTGGTTCTACAGAAGGATGCTGAGAATGCTATGAACCGAACATGTGAGCAACGACGAAGTTTGAGAGAAAATGGAAACAAAAAGGACACTAATACCTAACATCAGAAAGAGAGAGAGTCGAAATTTCTAGGGCACATCATAAGGAAAGAGGGCTTGGAAAATTTGACACTCACAAGACATACTGAAGGCAAGAGGGACAGAGGAAAACAGAACGTAACCTATCTAATGAGCTTGTGTAAATGGATGACAGAACAGAATTCCGGAGAGATAGCAAAAAACACAACATTTACTAAGAGCTACGAAAAACAGGAAATTGTGGAGAGCCATGATCGCCAACAATTTGCAGTGGCATGACACATTGAAGAAGAAGAAGAAGAAGAAGAAGAAGAAGAAGAAGAAGAAGAAGAAGAAGAAGAAATCTTATTTTGCAACTTGAGGTTTGTTGATCCTATTGTACATACACATACTACTTCATTTCACCCCAATCAAGGTAATAAAACCACTAAGACGCAAGGAGTCACTGAGTGTGAAAGAATATAAGATCAAGAAAAACATTAAGGAGCTAGAACAATACAAGAACAGGAAATAAGAAGACAGAAGACAACGATTGACATTGTATTTAAATTTGTGAAGATTACACTTGGAAAGTAAGAAATGCGGGAAAAAATATAGAAATTATACTTACATCTAGCCATTTCATCTGTAATATTGTGAAACGGGTCACAACCAATAAGCTATAAGTGTTTATTCATTCAAGACAATGATACTTGATATTCTACAAAGCTGATTACTACCCATTTTCAAGGTTTCAGAAAGCATATAAATATAATGGCACCCAATTACTTTAGATATTAACCCAATAGAAAATTAGTGGGCCACAATAAAAAGAGATGCATATGGGAATGGAAGACATTGGACAAGAAAAGAAAACCTCCGGGTAGAAATAAATATTACAGCAAATAAAGTTGAAACATTAACAACGTTAAGCAAACAAAAAAAAAATCAATGGTCGAAAGATTGATGAAGGTTATAGAATGTTAAGGAGACCAAAACGTACCATAAAAAAAATAATTAATAATTTACTCAGCCATGTGGGATATTGTGTTAATAAAAGATATATTTCTATGACCTTTTGGATTTATTTATATGTGCAACTTTGTTTGCATAAAAAAACCTAACACCACTAAAGTAAGTTAATATCAATGTTTTCTAATAGGTCAGTCAGTTATGTGCCATGCGTGATACCCGCTTAGGCGATCATGTATCTTTCGATAGATGACTGACGAGGCAGATTTTTTTCCCGCAGTAGGTTGCCATTTGTTTCTGCGCTAGACCAGTTGCCATCCCCAATACTAATATCATTACTACAACCTCCAAGACGATCAAAGATCGAGTTAGAAAAAAAGCATAGCTCCAACACCACATCAGATTCAGAGGCTTATAAAATAAAACACCTGCACCACCAGAAGAGTTATATCGACGAAACCTCCAGAAATCTAAAAGCCTGCATTGATGAACATAAGAGAGACCTATGTTGGGACAACCCTTTGAACTTGCTCATAACACAAAAATATAACAGGCCATAACTTCGATTTCATAAATGTCTTCTTAATAAGAAAAGAACAATTATTACGTAGAAAATACTTAGAAGGAATCCTGGCAAATATTTCATATCAATAAAGCACACTTTAAACAATATATATGCATATATGTGTGTGCATGTATGTATGTATGTTTTCATGGTAAGCTGGTACAAGGTAATCGACCCGCTCATAAGCCCCCAAAACGTTTCAAGGATGTAGTTAAATGTAAATTAAAGATTCTCGCCGTTAATTAGTTTTATTAGGGAACCCTGCAGCAATTTTAGACAGAAGAGATTTGAGCATTCCAACAAAAAGCGCGCCATTAGGAAGGGAGAAATAGAATCTTTTCCCCCAACACCAACACACTTGCAGTAGTTGTGGAAAAGTCACCTTTTCGGCGTCTGGTTTAGCCAGTCACGTGAGATCGCACAAGAAAAGTCAGGTGCAGACTCCTGTGGATGCAACCCTAGCAGAAAGACCTGCAGGTTACTTGTGCGAGTTTTGTGACAAGGTTTGTTGGTCTGTCGCGGGACTCAAACATCACTTGACTGTACACAGGGGGGACTGGCAAATTTCCAATATTGGTAAAACAGACAAAAATTATGTTCGCTGCGTGTGTAAGAGAGATTGTAAAAGTGAAGCTAGCCTTGAGAATCATTTACGGGCCCATAGCAGAAGGTTTAGCTCAGGTTAAAATGGTGGAAATAATAAAATGAAAGACACAAAAAAGAGCTACCATTGAAAAGATGGTCTTCTTCTGCAAGAAAGTGACAATCATCATATGTATGTATGTGCGTGCGGGAAATACTTGAGTTGGGGTCCAGCCATGCGGTTAGCCTACTGGGAGTAATGGACCCTAAGCCTTTGATAAGGTGTCTACCTAAGAGAATAACAATTCGCCTTTGTGCTGAGCCGAATAGCCTGTATCTGCTTGTCTCTGGGTTAGTGCGAATCGTTGTGATATTGTGTAATCCGTACATGACCATAATCCCAGCACGGACATTACTGGCATCTTAGCGTCTATTGTGCGGGTGGTGTATAATGGTTAACGGCTTCGAGACGAGCTCGAATTCCAGTCGGGTTCGTTACATCCACTTTCGAGCAAATAACTTTAGGAAATTATGGATGCATCTTTTTTTCTCTGGGTTAAATAGACGGGCATATTGGTCTCTTCAGCCTAGGCTGACAACCGATCTAGTAAATGGAAAGCCACGAATTCCTGAATCCGAGTAGATAGTAAACTTGTCCGCGATGGTCATACTCGCGCAACGATTCGGCAGCCAGACAGCTATGATGTACGTATGCATGCAAAGGATGAAACAGGCATTTGAGAATACACATTTAGCGAGCCATAACTGAAAGACGACCAACTTTAATGTTATTTGGCATGGGTCAAATTTCAGAATTTTCGATATTCTTTCAAACGTATCGCGAGCATTATCACGGCATATCTGACACAAGAAATGAAAAATGCGCCATGATCGTAGTGCTATCTTCAACCACGGTGTCCAGGTCATTCGTATTCAGACCGGAACGAGACGTGGGTCTCCGGTGGAACGTGACAAAACAAATGCAACATCTAAGCTGTCAGACGTAAGAATGGTTGTTCTTACGTCAGACAGCTTTCTTCACAGTTAGGATTCCAAAATTTTCCTTCTCGTAAGACTGTCACTCATGGCTAGAGTGCGAAGTATGGATATATATATATATATATATATATATATATATATATATATATATATATATATATATATATAGTTGGATTGATATGTGTTTGTGATCCTGGGTCTCACGTTCTCTGCGATCGTCAGACAATATATATATATATATATATATATATATAGCTAGGCAGCAATATATATATATATATATATATATATATATATATATATATATATAGTTGGATTGATATGTGTTTGTGATCCTGGGTCTCACGTTCTCTGCGATCGTCAGACAATATATATATATATATATATATATATATATATATATATATATATATATATAGCTAGGCAGCAATATATATATATATATATATATATATATATATATATATATATATATATATATATATATAGTTGGATTGATATGTGTTTGTGATCCTGGGTCTGACGTTCTCTGCGATCGTCAGACATATATATATATATATATATATATATATATATATATATATATATATATATATATATATATATATATATATATAGTTGGATTGATATGTGTTTGTGATCCTGGGTCTCACGTTCTCTGCGATCGTCAGACAATACATATATATATATATATATATATATATATATATATATATATATATATATATATATATATATATATATATATATATATATATATATATATATAGCTAGGCAGCAATATATATATATATATATATATATATATATATATAGCTAGGCAGCAATATATATATATATATATATATATATATATATATATATAGCTAGACAGCAATATATATATATATATATATAGCAATATATAGATAGATAGATAGATATAGCTAGAGAGCGGGCACTTTCCGGCGGTGTAATGGTTAGCAAGCTTGTCTTGCTAGAACGATTACGACTGAGTAGTGAGTTTGATCCTCGCTGTTTACCCCATACTTTCGGCCTTGTGCCACATCTAAGGTACGCTTGGATAGATTTAAGGGCACCTCCAGACGGTGTAATGGCTAGTAAACTTGTCTCGCTAGAACAATTTCGACTGAGTAGGGAGTTCGATCCTCACTGGGTGCCACCTACTTTCGGCCTTGTGCCACATCTAAGCTACACTTGGAAAATCACTATATAGCTAGAGAGCAGTATATAGAAAGATATATAGCTTGAGAGCCGTATGCATTATATATATATATATATATATATATATATATATATATATATATATATATATATATATATATATATATATATATATATATGTATAGATAGATAGAAATTGGAATCAAATATGAGTCGAATCCGACAGAATGATCAGATTTATATTTGTTTTTTATCTTATTATATACATTTATATAAAATTAATTCTCTCTGGCCATATATACATTCATATATATATATATATATATATATATATATATATATATATATATATATATATATATATAGAGAGAAGAACATATATATATATATATATATATATATACATATATATATATATATATATATATATATATATATATATATGTATGTATATTTATATGTTCTTCTAGCATATTCGATTCGAAATTTCATCAGCCATGACTCCAGCGAGTTGATGACGGCTATATCCGACGTGATTAAGTCGTCGGAGCCTACTGTGAGACGTATGCTTGTAGAGGACATCAGGTACAAGTATTATGCGATAAGGAGAATGATGTTTCAAGTCCGAAAAGACAAACGAGAACAGTGTAAATCCGAGTGATAGACAAGCTCAAGCAACCCATGGAGCTCTTTCCCAGTTCCGATGTGAATTTCGATCAGGGTTAGATGAACAAGACGATTGACTGTTGGCTCTACGCGATACCCACAATGGTACACACGGTGATGTACACAAAGCTTACGTCGTTCGCAATAGACCTGGAGTTGATCGAGAACAATAATGACTGTGTCATACCACCGCAGATTTCGAGACCAATACTGCCGGCTGTAATTAGGTAATGGTCAAAGTGATCAAAGAAGAGTCAATCTTGACCATTGGCGTAGGCTGTACGAGGTCAGGCAGAATTGTGCTTCCTTGTGTATGTGTACAATTTAAAAATAGCATTGAACTAATTATTTCTGTTAAATATCTTTGTTTTTCTATATATTATAAATTGTTCACAGTTACCTTCCTTGGCATGTATATATACAATTCAATTGACATGCATCTCTACGTATTTCCCGCTTATATCTACAACTGCTCTCTCCGATATTGAGCACTCTTCCTTCATAAAAAGGACAAATTTTAAAGTATATATATATATATATATATATATATATATATATATATATATATATATATTATACTCCTTAGGCGTAGAAGTTTATTTATTGTTTATGTTTAGGATTGGGTTTCCGGTGCCTGCTAAAGTCTGCTCATTCTCTTTCAGTAACCCCTTGCGTATCATTGGCGTTATCGCACTGTTTAGGGTTAATTGATATATATATATATATATATATATATATATATATATATATATATATATATATATATATATATATATATACATATATATATATATACATATATATATATATATATATATATATATAGTTCTTGATGTAAAAGAACATTAAAACAATATAATGTTTTAAAATACACAAACACACGCAGATATATAATATTAGTGGCCAATATATATACATATATATATATATATATATATATATATATATATTTCCAAAAGGATAAAATCCAGGTAGAGCTCTATATACAAGGGGGAAGAATATAATATAAAAGGCTCGAACACTAATATTACATGGTTATAATTTATTAGATTGGAACCATAATAACGATCCAATTCATCAGACCGAATTAGAATGATTACAAATACAAAATTTGTCACTTAGCTGATTGATTTTAAATTTAGCATACTAACAATAGAAATAGTAATACTAAATTTATATATATATATATATATATATATATATATATATATATATATATATATATATATATATATATATATATATTAGACGATAAGAGTGAGTATGAGACAATCAAATTACGAAAAGAAGAAATAACCACGATATTCCACACATGTGCACATACACAAGTACAGATGTACACATACATACAGGTAAATACATACATACACACACGCGCAAACACACAAGAAGAAAAATTCCACCTAACACTAATAAAAAGCGCATAAATTATTATTTTTAACTTAATATAAACATAACGAAATTGAGAAAATCGGCAAACAATTGTTGATACTTCCTGATAAGTTGACTAAACATTTACAAAAAGGTTCGTCTACTAAACTATATATATATATATATATATATATATATATATATATATATATATATATATATATATATATATATATATATATATATATTATATATATACATATATATACATATATATATATATATATATAATTAGCAGAAAGAGTCCACGTGTGCTTCATATAGTTTATAAAATAGAGTAGATAAGTTGGTTAATAACACAAAGGCAAACGAAAGGGTACCGATGTGATTAGCACGAAAAATATTTATTAAACATTAAGCACATGACAGAAATGGCGATTAACGTTCTGTGCCTCATTTCTGTCATGCGGTTGACGTAGGAGGGACGTTGGGGTAATGGATAACGGCTCGGATTGCGGAATAGATAAAACCGAGTTCAAATTCCAGTGAAATCCTTTCCATTCACTTACGTGTTAATACCCTTGGGAAAGTTATCGGTCCTCTTTTGGGGTAAATAGCAGGAAAGACCGGGTTCCTATAGCCTTGGATGGCGACTGTTGTACCGCAGAAACAAATGGCAACCTACTGCGGGAAAAAATCGGCCTCTCAGTCATGTGTTGAAAGATACATGATCGCCTATGCGTGTATAGCACATAACTGACTGATTAATATTAATAATTTTTTTCGTGCTGATCAAAAAATTATATATATATATATATATATATATATATATATATATATATATATATATATATATATATATATATATATATATATATATATATTGGTCGGGTTTCGATCCTAGCTAGAGGCAACCGGACGTCTAGCTACACTGATGAGCTGCGAAACAGTCTGTCTGTGGATGACAAAAATATATATAATATATATATATGATCAGTCCAAATACAAAATTTATGACTTAGATGATTCTGATTGATGTTACATTACATTAAGTAACCCTGACTCCAGAGTTTCGTAGACGAACCTTTGTTTGTAATCGTTCGATCTATTCGTCAAGTGATATCAAATATGGCCCATAAAACGTGAAAATGTTTTAAAATATATCTATTTTACTAATAATTAATTTTCTTTATTTTTTATAAATTTATTTATTTTTCAAAATTTCGGAAAACTTTGTTATAATTGTGCCCATTTTTCCACCCCCACAAGATACACACCTGTTAGCACTTTAGGTACAAAAATTGCTGTCGTTTGACGTCTCTGGTTGAGACATAGGGTCTGCTCGTACAAAAACAAAAGCAAAGATAATAATAATAATAATAATAATAATAATAACAACAACAACTTTTGTTTTTTATTTATTTTTTTTTATTTGTTTTTTATTTGTTTGTTTTTTATTTGTTGTTTTTTTAATTGGTCAGTGGAAAGTGTCATGATGCCATTTCTAACCTTAGGTCTCTGGGCGGGACCCGGAAAGAAATGTGTAAACACCAGAAATCAAAGGAGATAAAATAACAACAACAACAATAATAATAATAATAATAATAATAATAATAATAATAATAATAATAATAATAATAATAATGGTGTCAATGATTTTTTTAAAAAGTAAATAAAATCGTATATTAATTTGTAAATCAAATTAAGAATTAGTGTATAGGCTACGGCAAATCATTTTTATATTTGCCCACACGTGCCTAGCAGTATACGTTTCGGGGTGTTAACCTACGCCAATATAAAACAGTATGTCTTCAAGTAAATTTCTGCATTTGCAAGCTCACATTGAAATTCCGTGAATCCACATGCATGATTCATTTTTGTTTTATGACTGACCGTCCTAATCAATGACTCACCATGATTTTCGAATGTGTACAATACAACGATGAAAACAGATTGACATCTTTCATTTTATTGTATCGTCATTCATTTTTGTTCGTTATCCTAACACCGTTTCTGTCGGCTGCTATCCATTCAAATATTTGTCATTCAGTAATTCCCCTCATCTCAGTGTGTGTGTGTGTGTGTGTGTGTGTGTGTGTGTGTGTGTGTGTGTGTGTATGTGTGTGTGTATGTGTGTGTGTGTGTTTGTTTGTTTGACAGACTGACAGACAGACAGAGTGGATTTTCTTTTTACTGATAAAATATTTCAGTAGCTGATAATACTTCCACACTATTTAAAAACTATTCTCAATTCTTTTTCTGTCTTTATTTTGTTCGTTTTTTATTTTTTTTATTTTACTTTTCCTTTATTTCTGTATTTCTTTCAATCCCCTTATTTTTATTTCTTTGTTTTCTTCACCTTTCTTTCTTTCTTTCTTTCTTTCTTTCTTTTTTTATTTATTTATTTATTTATACTCACTTACCTACCTACCTACATATCTTTCATTTTCTTTTTCTGTCTCATTTTTTCCTTCTTCCTTTTATTTCTTTTTTGCATTCTTCCTGGATTCCTTTTCTTTCTTTCTTTCTTTTTTCCTTCTTTTCTTTACTTTCTTTTTTCTTTCCTTTTCTTTTTTTTTATTTCGCTTCCATTCATTTCCTTCTTTCTATATTTTCTTTTTTCACGTTTTTCCTTTCTTTATATTCCGCACTTTCCTTTCAATATTTCTTTCTTTAGTTCTTTCTGTCTTTCTACCTACCTACCTACCTACCTACCTACCTAATTATCTTTCTTGCTCTTATTTTCTTTCTTTCTTTCTTTCTTTATTTATTTATTTATTTTTGGTACTTCTTTTTTCTTCTGTATTTTTCCCTTTTCTTTACTTTCTTTTTTATTTCTTTTTTCATTTTATATTTCTGTTCTATTTTCCTTCTTTCTATATTTCTTTTTCCTCTTCTTTCTTTCTTTCTTTTTCCATCTTTCTGTATTCCCTCTTTTTGCTTTCCTTTTCCCCCTTTCTTCTCCCCACCTCTATTTCTGTATTTCTTTCTGAACGTTTGGTTGAACCAGCTACTCGATAAATTTACAAACGTTGTTCTGTAAATAAAATATATACCTGAACAGAAAAGAGATTATTGCAAGTGCAGAGATTTCGATCCTTACCAACTGCGTCACTAAGGCGTCCTTATTTCAGAGTAAACTGTAAAATCCCGAGAGTGAATACAATGCAAGAATAACTGCATAGATTCAATATAAAATTGATATATCTCTCACTAGATAACTACAAGTGGTGCTGAAAAGTTCACCAAGTTTCCGACCAAGAAACTCTTCTCTATTTGATAATTGAGATAGATAGATAGATAGATAGATAGATAGATAGGAAGGAAACGAACAGGCATCAAAGCATATAATAATTATCAAAGTGTATTTATTTATATATTTCCGGTGTATTTATTTTTATATTTCTTGTCCCATCTGTAATGGAGAGGGAGGTAAATCAACTTAAGTTAGTAAATTTGGGAGTCATTACTTCCCTTGGTCGTTTTAATTATCTATACAAATAAAATATTTACATGCATTTAGACAAAATTAATTCCGTAAAAATTAGACCGTTTAATTAATCAGTTCCTTTAATCCTACCTTTCTTAGATTGCAGTCTTATTTGTCCAAGCACTTTATGTGAGGCACTCAGGTACCTTTATCTATTAAGTGATCGTCTTGCTTCAACTTGATCGTTAAATAGTTTTTTGTCGTCGCTCTCTTTGTCGTTCTGGTGCTAATTGTCTTCCTCTGTGAGTTATTTCTATTTCACTGTTATATTAAACACATAACATTTCTAACATGAAAATATATTGAGCAAAAAGTTATTTATATGATAACAGGAGTAATAAACAAACCATAGATACCTTTGAACGTCTAAAAAATATAAAGAGAACGGATTAATTAAACGGTTTATTGGCTTCTATTTTAGTTCTGAATTCTTTGTCTCCGTTTCATTGAATCTCAATATATCATTTCAAGAATTTTATTATATTGCATCTTGCTATTAAAACATTCTAAAAATTGCCATCATTTTTTAAGGTACGGGTACATTAGCATATTATATAATGTCTAGCTCCTCATTTCCTACTTCACCCACCTGCTAAAGTGGCTAGTTAATCCCTGTTGTAGACGCATGCTCGGGCACTTTGAGTTTTTTTTTTTTTCAATAACGGCACAGATTTAACTGCAATTTTGCTGAACAGACCTCGGTGACAGTTTCTGGGGGTGAGCACATAATCTGGCGCGATCAACAGTTGGAAAAGGCTAAGAATTCATTTTTCTGTTGTTTTGAATATTCTATATAAATCACATTGTCGAGCCAAATAAACCCTTATAGACTCAAATATAAACGAATAATATTTATCTATCCCAAAACTATGTAAATGCTTATAGACTAAAAGATAAAATGATTTCGACATTAAAAATTAAAAAAAGATTAATGAAATGTCGTAAAATCAACCAACCCAACCTCAAAATGTTTGACATTTTCATGGTAAATTACACGATTTCCTTTAGTCATCCATTATTACCAAAGTACCTTCGCTATGCATAATGTTTCCAATACTCTTCTCTGAAAGTTTACTTACTACCCCTAGTCCTATCAAATACTTGTACTACCTATCATAGCTTCAGTCCAGCTGTTTGTTTTTGTTTTCTTGTTTGTTTTTTTAAGCATTCTCATCCCAACAAATTATGTTCAAATGTGCCCACTTAATAAATAGGTATTAACTAAAGTAAGTCTGATACGTAGCTAATTGTTGTTATATAGGAATAAAGTGTCGCTGCCGACACTGGAGTTTGAACACAGATTACCAGAGAGCAAATACAGGCGATCCCATTTTGAAGGAAATGTATATATGGGAATTAGCGTCTAAGCGATCACTCTCCGAATTACTTCGGAAGTGTGCTGGTCAAACTCTCTGCCTCTAACAGCTACTCGACCCCGTTTTTTACGGGGTCTACGGGGAATTTTTGACCAAGCCTACAGGCTCGGATACCCCACTATAAACTTGGCCTTGTGTCGCATCCGACCGCGTGGGGCGGTTAGTGAATATCTCACTATCCGGATTAATATAGTTGTATATGCAATTTACAAAGTCTCCACTGCAACGAACATTACGAAAATGGCAACGAGTGTTCGTTGACATCACAAAAATAGTGGAGAATTTAACACTTTGACATATTGAAAGCAAGACGTACAGAGGGAAACTTCGTGTAGCCTAACAAGCTTGTGTAAATGGATGACAGAACAGGGAAGACGAATAGTAAGGGGACAAACAATAATTAGAGCTACAGAAGATACAGAAATTGTGGAGAGCCATGATTGTCCACGTCCTAAAGGGACACGGAAAATAGAAGAAGTTACCTTACTAACCAATGTTCTATGGCGATGCAACACTGATTCGTTAATGCGTAGCCACAACAGAAACTAATCTCTGCGTCGAATTAGCAATGACTCTTTCCGATATCATTTAAATGTCGATGACTATAGTCGCACTTCCGGTTATAAACTTCATTACGTAATTCTGGCTGGCCCTTATTGCAGAAGCATCACACCCAAAAATAACGAACGACCCTGATGCCGCACCCTTTCTGACTATTGCAAGAATCACGAGAACAGGTGTCATCACTTCATTTCCTTTTTCCCTAAGAGAATTTTTTTTATTATTATTTTCAATTTCGAAGCTATTTATTTATTTATTTATTGGTACCAATACCATTAAAAGCTGTATCAAAACCTATAAAAACCAAGTGAAGAAAAAAGTTTTTCCTTATCTCTAGATATTTTTTTAAAAATCGGTATCACCTCTGATTCTTTTTTAAATTTTATCAAGGAGCTCAAGGTAAATAGCAGGGACAGCGAATCATATGCGGCAGCAATATTCTAAGCATGGACGAATGGTAAAAATCAGGAAAAAAAAAAAGAACGAATACACATGGCTTACACATTAATCTTATATTTTGTAGTTTATTCAGAAAACATTTGGTTCCAATCCAGTTCAAATATATATATATATATATATAGTGATTCACTAGATGTGATGTGGCACAAGGCCGAAAGTATGAAGCACCCAGAGTGGATCGAACTCACTACTCAGTCGTAAGTGATCTAGCTAGACAAGATTATAATTGAGTAGTGAGTTCGATCCTATATATATAATATATATATATATATATATATATATATATATATATATATATATATATATATATATATATGTATATTTACACACGCTCTATCTCTGATATTGAGCACTTTATCCCATAAATATAGCACACTTTAAGACTATATTTCCTTATATATATATATATATATATATATATATATATATATATATAAGATTTAGTAACTCTTAGTAAATCTTAATATATATCGATTTTCCAAGCGTAGCTTAGATGTGGTACAAAGCTGAAAGTATGAGGCACCCAGTGATGATCGAACTCACTACTCATTCGTAACTGATCTAGCGAGACAAGATTACGATTGAGTAGTGAGTTCGATCCTCACTGGGTGCTCAATAATTTCAGCCTTATCCCACATCTAAACTACGCTTAGTAAATTTTATATATATATATATATATATATATTTACTAAGCGTAACCTGGATGTTGCACTTCGACGTTTTGTAATGATTAGTAAGCTTGTCTCGCTAGATCAGTAATGACTAAATAATTACTTCGATCCGCACTGGCTGCCCCATAATTTCGGCATTGTGCCATATCTAAGCTTAGCTTAGAAAATAACCATGACTCTTTTGGGGTCTGGAGCGATGAAGACCGCACAAACACTTTATACTGAAACAGATAACTAAACAAGAGACTAAATTTGTCTTCTTAACCCCAGTGTTTGACGATAGCATTAAAATCCTTACTGACATTAATTTTCCAAACAAATCAGAAAATTTAGTTTAAGTTTTCGTTTTTAAATTAGTTTCTAAATTATATATATATAACGTTATACGTTATATACCGTAATGATACCGATTAATATATATATATATATATATATATATATATATATGAGTTTAATATGCGGATTATGGATACACCTTGGATGTATTGATAGCTGTTCTGGTTAAGGAATCGGTGGGCTGAGTTTGTTTCATTCACTTACGTACAAATACCCTTGGTAAAGATATGAATCCATCTACCCACCACCCCACCCCGACCTAGTTATGAGTAAATAACAGGACAGACTGGGTCCTATAGCCTTGGGTGGCAACCGGTCTAGGGGAAGAACAACTTTGAATTCACAAGAGTGGCCCCTAATTTCTGAGTGTTCGACGACTAAACTGACTCTCTTACGCTTACTTAAGTCGAACCCCAGCAACAGAAAAAAATACAAAGCCTGTTTAAAGGGGGATGAACTATGAATTGAATAGCTTCACCAACCCGCAATTGGCTAAGCGTGCCGAGTGTGGTTACACCCCTGAAGACATGGTCAATCAGAAAAGGGTTCCTCCAACAGGAGTAAGTAGGCTCTAGATTTGGAATATGCGGGAAAAGTCAACAGGACTCATTCCAGAAAATAGGTACAAGCGAAAAGCAAAAACAAAATGCGTATTTAACATTAAAAGAAAAAAATGTTTGTAAAAAATACGTTCATTTTATGAAAGGATTGAATTAAAAAATACAATTTTCTTCTTCTTTTATGTGCCGTCTCCCTTCAGGACATAGGCGATCATGGCCCTCCACATCTTCCTGTCCTTTGGAGCTCTTAATAAGTTTTATCTTTTTGTTATTTCCCCCAGATCCTGTTCCACCATCCACTTTCTCGAATTATTAAAGCTTGAGTTACTAAAGGGAATTAACTGATATTGTGATACTCAAAAAACGAATGGCAGGGGGAAATTTTCCACCCAGAAGGAAGGACTAGCAATTTTGGTACTTTATACTATATATATATATATATATATATATATATATATATATATATATATATATATATATATATATGTCATCCACAGTTCCATTTCCTCGTCAAGCAAATTTTGGAGACTCCAAAATTCGCTTGACGAGGAAATGGAACTAATGTCTTTAATTTAATAACAAAATTAAATTCGAAGGCTTTAGCTTCCATTTTTGAAACATGGTTATCACTATGTAACAAAAAACATATTTTAAATCAATTAATTTATATATATATATATATATATATATATATATATATATATATATATATATATATATATATATATATATATATATAATTTCGTAATTATTGATCTACAATCACATACTCCGTAATATTCAAACTTATCAATTATTTATTTGTTTATTTTATGTTACTTAATTACACATTCCGTTTATTTTATTTAATTATTCTATATAAAAATATTTATGCATACAGAAATATTTCTATACAGGTGCGTACATACGCTAACAGTGGCTGTACGTTTTTCTTTATCTCTCTTTCTTGCTAACCTTCCTACCTCCCTTACTTAGTCTGGTGCAGGACACGAATTTATGGACCTGATTGATGATTGAACTCATTGAAGCTTAGTTTGTTGTAGTACAAAGGTAGAATTTAGGGGGTCGGATGAGGATGGGACACTACGGTATTAAACTGGTCTGAGATACACACTCTCTCTCTCTATCTCTCTCCCATACACAACAATATATATATATATATATATATATATATATATATATATATGAGAAATAAATTAAATCCGACACATTATCTTTTAATTTATTTTGTTTAGACGTTATTTTTTATGAATACTTATATTCGATTAGAAGCTCTGTTTTTTTTAATTAAACAGTATCTTTTATCCGACTACATCTACCGGCCTCAATATTCGAGACATCTTATCAGAAAAATATGCGTCCTCCAGAGGGATTTGAACTTGCTTCCCCAATGGGGAACCGTCATTGCATCGGACGTGCCTAACTGCTCGGCCACGTAGGACTTACGGTCAAACAAAGCGGGTTGGATACTCATATTCGAGTAGAAGGTCTGTTTCTAATTAATTTTTAATTAAAAAACAGAGATTCTGATCGAATATGAGTATCCATCAAAAATAAGACTTAAACAAAATAAATTTAAAAAATAACACACACACACAAGCATACACACACACACACACACACATATATATATATATATATATATATATATATATATATATATATATATATATATATATATATATATGTTTAATTTTAAAATCCAGTATTTCTCTTTTTTTCTTCGTATGTATGTAGTGCTAACATCTGAGTCTATCAATATACATTTGCAATTATCTATCGAGTGTCGTGGTCGATTAAAGTGTTCTGCTACTGGGGAATATGGATTACTTTGTCGTATGTCTTGTTTATGGTTCTGAAACGAAGCCTAAAGTTAGTTCCAGATTCGACAATATATCCACTATTAGGACATATTGTGCAGAATAGGTAGTAAATTATATTATTGCTATCACAAGTGAGGCGGGGTGAATTTTGTTTCATTTATTTTATCCAGATATTATATATATATATATATATATATATATATATATATATATATATATATATATAATCAAGGAGTGCTAAAACGTTTTTGATATGACCAAGAAAGGATTTTTAAAAATTCTGTAATTTACTTATTTGTTCAGATTTTATCAGAAGTGATTCCAACAGTAGGAAATAACCGTTGACCCGGCCTAATATATGACATGTCGTGCTGCTTAATTGAGTCTAACAGTAAGAAGTAATCTGTAACTTGACAAAACATATGACAAGTTAAACTGGTTACATGATTTCAGCAGAAGAGAGTAATCCTTGGCTTGAACTTACGTATCAAACACTAGGAAGTGATATTTAACTTAACCTAACATATAAGAGATTAAACGGCTCATATGATTCTGGCAGCTAGGAGAAACACTTGACCTAAGGTATAACAGATTGGACTCTTTATACAATTCCAACAATAGGGAGTATTGCTATAACTTATTGAGGTTGAATTCATATATTTTCTTAATATAAAGTGAGCATAAACTACATCTATTAAAATTTGAACTCGGTTCGCTCATCCCATTATTTCATGCGGATAATTGTTAAGGCAGCTTTGTATCCCTGTAGTCAACTATTTAATAAGATAAATGTGATATTCAAATCTAAAGTCATGTTTTATTTCATTATTGGTATAAAACACGGGAAATTTCTACGATGCTGTATTTTTATTTATTGTTTCATATTCAATTAATTGCTATTATTAAGTTATTCAAACTTAAAAGTATTTAAAAGAGAAAAATAATGACATAATCAAGATATTGACATTTCACACTACTTCAAATAAGAGCTTAGGAAGGAAACCCCCATCAGTCGTGGAAAGAGCGATAACAGCTACTGGACTTAAGAAACCTATTTTCCTGAAAAAAATTGTTTTAAGAGAAAGATTTTGTAAATTTCAACCGATAGTAATATTGGTCAATGAATACCAAATGTTTCCTTATAAGGAAACGGCTAATATTACCATTACTATTACGATTTGTTTGTTTTTAGTTTTTCAGACCAGATGTAGCGTTATCTCAAACTTGAGAATCTCTATCCAAATATATGTACTTCAAATCCCGCGACCCACTAAGGTTGTAGAGGCACCACATGTACTGCAGCCGAAGTAGAATTGGTGTTTCTTAGTTAGAAGTGGTGTTTCTTAACGGAGCCAAACCAGGCCGGTTTGAATTCTGAGTCATCCTTCTCTTAGACCGGTTGCCACCCAAGATTATAGAACTCAGTCTGCCCTGCTATTTACCCAGAAGGGAAGAAGAGGATTCATACTTTTCCCAAGGGTATTAGCACGAATTTGGCCTCGGCTCTCCGATTCCTCAATCCGAGCCGCTTTCCATTACTCCACCATGCCACAAATATATGATGAACTCTCCTGTCTTCTTCGATGTATGAAGTTCAAGCAGCTCAGTTCCTAGGAACCAGACACCATTTTTATTTGATTATAGTGGTGAAGGCTTTGTGCAGAACCAACCACAGTTTTTGAAGGGCTGAATACAGAGACCTGGTACACTACGTACCACGAGGTCCCCAAACGACCGTCCACAGGTTTTGAATTCAAAGTTGTCCTCCTACTAGACCCACTCTGCTATTTACCCATAGCTGGAAAGGATTAATACCTTTCCCAAGCATTAGTGAATGTAATGTAAGTGAACGTAAGTGAATGTAATGGATCCGACTGGAATTCGAACTCGGCTCTATCGATTCCTCAATCCGAGCCGCTATTCACTACTCCACTGTGCCTCCTCATAAAATATATATGCACTTCCAATAAAAGTGTTGGGTAAACTTTCCTTCTTCGCTAATTACTATTCACCAAGCTTTGTATGGCAGTGAATCCCAGTATGTGCAGAGAACACTTTTTCAGGTAGGCGCCGCTCACATGGATAACACAGCCTTTGGCAAGGTGAAGTGTCGGATTTGTGAGGAAAGACCGCTTTTGTAACATCCACTAGCTTTCCCTTTTAGGTTCGGAGCGAAAGCATGTAACACAAATCTGTACTTTATTAGCATGTTCTCTTTCTAGAAAATAAAACTTCATTTATATTCTTCCGTCTTTATTTTTTATTTAATTATAATAAATGTTCAAGTAAATATATCTACCAATACGAGATACTGCCAAAGCCAACCAAATATACAATTTAGTCACTCAATATAAGTAATTTTATACAGAGCCAAGGCACCTCTATCTAAATTTGTAAATACCTTTGTTCAAGAGAAAAATAAAACGTCATTGATTTCATAGCAGAAAAATTAGTTGGGTTGGTATAATATCGCACATAGAGATTATTTTTTCTAATTCGTTTGATTTCTCTCTCACTTCAGTAGACATAAGCCGACCACCGGGCCAGCAGGAAAAAATCAATCGCCTGTGAATTGATGCAGACAACACTATAAAAAAAAAATACGAAAGAAATATAGCAAATTCTTAATTGATCAAGAAATAGTTCCGAGATTAAAGCGAGTACACATATATTGCTTCAGAATTTCAATCCAGATATTAATGGATACTAGCCTGTTTCGTGGTTTTCTTATTTTAATTTTATTGATATATCACAATATTTAATAAACTCCTTGTGAGTTCCATGACTATAAAATTCGCTTGTCCCTAAGCCTCGTGAATTTAAGCGTCCTACGAGGCTGGCATCCCGTTCCCACCCCTTCACCGTTGAAACTGTTAGGTGTAGACGTCTTTTCTACTCCAATAGCTTCATGTCTCGCACATCTCGCCTATGGAACTCCCTTCCCTATTACTGTTTCCCTGACAAATACAATCTCCAACAGTTTAAGTGTAGCGTCAATCGTCATCTCCAGTTGCCTTGATCTATCCACTTCCTGACATCTTTCATTCCTATCTGCTCTCGCTCTATATCTCCCGTAACCCCCCTACCTCGATCGACCCTCCGTCCTTCTCTTTCTCCACATCCCTTCCTTTACCACTCCTATCTGCTCTTCCTCCAACCCTTCTGTAACCCCATGCGTGATAGTGGCCACCGGCCTTGCTTGGGGTGATACGCTTAAAAAAAAAAAAAAAAAAGAAAAAAAAAAATACACATGGAAATTCCCCTATTACAAAGATAAAAATTACCCAAATATTGCAATAACAAATGCAACTCATTATTTAAAGAAATAAGAGGGTACAAATGAAAAAATTTAAAATCGAAGTTTTTTTCAACTTTATTGAAGCAGACGTTAAACACATGAGAGAGTTATTGCATCTGATATGTCTTTTCCGTCTTTGATCGTGATCAAAACAAAACAGTCCATTATTTGTGAGGTATTGACGTTCTAACTAACTACGGAACAAGCTGAATTGTCATATGATTTGATCGAAACAAGGTGCTTTACAGAATAGAATATTTGTAAAAAAAAATTCCAGAATGATACCACAGTGATTAATAAAGTGATGTCATTCTGGCTAAAATCCCTGTCTGCGAAGCCCGACAAGAAAGGCTTCTATAAGAGTACCAAACGATACGTGTGTGTAGCAATGTGGTGTCGTATAATGGATAGCGACTCCGAATGTGAAATCGGAGAGTAGAGTTCGAATTCCAGCCGAGTTTATTCGCACAAATACCCTTTGGAAAGATATGAATGCTTCAACGTTCAATGCTAAGAAATAGAAGAAAAATGAGCATAGATAGATAAATAGATATGAACAGAATTAGATTAGTAGGTATAAACAAATTGAGATAGAAGTTAATTGAATTAAATAGGTAAATATGAAGAGACTGAGAGAGATAATGAACAGGATGAAATAAATAAGTACGTAGGTGTGTGTGTGTGTGTGTGTGTGTGTGTGTGTGTGTGTGTGCGTGTGTGTGTGTGTGCGTGCGTGCATGCGTGCGCGCGTGCGCGGCGCGTGTGTGTGTGTGTGTGTGTGTGTGTGTGTGTGTGCGTGCGTGCGTGCGTGCGTGCGTGCGCGGCGCGTGTGTGTGTGTGTGTGTGTGTGTGTGTGTGTGTGTGCGTGCGTGCGTGCGTGCGTGCGCGGCGCGTGTGTGTGTGTGTGCGTGCGTGCGTGCGTGCGTGCGTGCGCGGCGCGTGTGTGTGTGTGTGTGTGTGTGTGCGTGCGTGCGTGCGTGCGTGCGTGCGTGCGTGCGCGGCGCGCGTGTGTGTGTGTGTGTGTGTGTGTGTGTGCGTGCGTGCGTGCGTGCGTGCGTGCGTGCGTGCGTGCGTGCGCGGCGCGTGTGTGTGTGTGTGCGTGTGAAAAGAGCTTAAGAATGGTAGCTTAAATAATTACGTATTTTCTACAGATATCAGTATTCGGTGTTCGATCTCAGGTAAAGAGCCAATATTTCATATGTTGATATTTTAAAGAACTTGCGAAATTAGCATAAAGCAACCCACATAACCTTTACCACAACCATTCCACAAATTTTGTCTTAATCTTAGCCTATGATAGATAAATAGATAGATAGATAGATAGATAGATAGATATGAACAGAATCAGATAAGTATGAACGTAATGAGATAGATATGAACATAATCAAATAGATAGATAATGAACAGAATCAGATAGATAATGAAAAGAAGGTTATATATGTGTGTGTGTGTGTGTGTGTGTATCTATCTGTACGTGTTATATACATTTGAGGATGCAGACTCTTAAATTACAATTGTTTTTATTCATATATGGTTGTTTTGTTGTATGAGTAGCCAATTGCCTCTTACTGGCATTATTACCTAGCTTGGGTTGAAATAATCGAAAAAAGTATATATATATATATATATATATATATATATAGCCGACCCTGACGATCTGCCTAAGTGAAACCTTGGTAGGTTTGTCTGGCTCATTAGGTTTGACTAGGTTTGCTCTACGTTTGTATTGAGCTCTTTAGTTAGTTGTTTACTCGTATCGGGGTTTTTTGTTTGGGCCTTGAACCTGTATCTGTGCGATTATTTTCGACAGACTTTCATGTTCCTGGCTCTTTCTTTTTTAAAACCTTTTTTTCCCTTCGTGATTGATTTGGCTATTGTTAAATCAAGAGTTCGAAGGTTTTTCGACACGAGTATAGTTACCTATATATATATATATATATATATATATATATATATATATATATATATATATATATATATATATATATATAAGAGAAAGAGAGATGTTTAATCGTTGTGGACGTTTATCTCTTATTGTCGATAAGCGATTTTCACTTAAGCGTTTGTTGACTGCCGTCACATTTCGCTGGGTACTCGTTTGTACACAGACTTGCGGACACTCGTCCCAGCAAAGACCAGTTTAAGGAAAACAAACGTCTCTAGCTTCTACTTTTCAAGCGACACTCTGACAAAGATTTCAAATCGAAAATAAATATGACACCTTATAAGGTTACCAATTAAAGATTTCGTTTTTTTGGTGAGGAGGGGGGTGTGATTGTACCAGAAACTTGTTGGTGTGTTCTACCTACACTCCGCGCTAACATGTATAAACAAACGATTGATTGCTCGCTGAAGTGACATCTGAAAATCAGCAATTTCTCTATCTCTCTCTCACACACAGACACATACAGATACACACACACACACACACACACACACACACACACACACACACACACACTCACAGACACACACATACACACACATATTAATTGATCATTTAAGAAAGGATTTATCATTGGACGAAGTATGTTACTAAGATGTCAGGGGTCACAGAGAGTGAAGAAGAATTAGAAAACTTTAGTTAGGAGAAAGGACAATAAAAGATACAAATTTCGGGCAGACAGAAGATGGCGATTGACGTTGCATTTAACTACTTCAAGATCGTAGTTGACAGTAAAGCAAGAAGCTGGAAGAGAATTTCACAGGTGAGAGATGCGCGAAAATAAACTATTAGAATAGAGCTTACGCTTATGTCTAACTAGTTCAACCTTAAAACGATGAGATCTAGTTGCCAGTTTAATACCACGTCTAAATTCATGCAGTAGGATATTAAGGAGGGAAGCAATATTTATTCTGTGTAATAATACGAAAATGTGGCACAAGGCCAAAATGGTGGGATGAGGTAAGGCTGGTCTTCAATTTGTCTTATCTTAAAGTTAGCTAGCCACAAACACTGACCCAAAGAAACTACAATATTCCTTGCACCAAAATAATATATCCTAACGTACCATTTTTACAACAGTCACCATAATACTTCAGAGTCTCTATGAAATCCAGACTCGTCCCAATATGTACAATTTGACAGTGGGACGAGGAAAAAAAAAAGAGAAAAGCTCATTAAAACAGATGGCATGAAAATATTTATAGAAAAGGGAAGCCACGTCACACCGATGGAAAAGTAACTGAAGTAGAGATGCCAAGTCGGGACAGGTAATATTGCGAACCCTTCCATGACTCGTATATATATATATATATATATATATATATATATATATATATATATATATATATATATATATATACATATATATATATATATATATATATATATATATATATATATATATATATATATCACATTTTGTTCCCTTTTCACATTTATCGAATCTAATAAAGTGAAAATAACGCAAAATGTAAAACTGTTCACTTACCTATAGCCGTGAAACAAAGATATTCTAATCAACCTATCTATTTATCTGTATATATATATTATATATATATATATATAAAAATTTATTTCGGTTGAGCTCTCTGGGGAGGATGTGTGGGTTTGTAAACAGTGACTATTACGGCTAATAATGCAAGACTCTTCGGTAAATCGAATCGAGTTCTCTCAGTCACTGTGTGTTTATCTAAAAATAAATACGCTTAAATTCACCTTCTTCTCTGCCGTGCGCCAACGGCTTCAGAGTAAAATTTCCGACTGTCGCGAATTCAGCCGGTCTTCGATTCTAGCCAGAGGCAACCGGACGTCTAGCCACACTGATGAGCTGTGATACAGCGAAACAGTCTGTCTGTGGATGACAATATATATATATATATATATATATATGTGTGTGTGTGTGTGTGTGTGTGTGTGTGTGTGTGTGTGTGTGTGTGTGTGTGTGTGTGTGTGTGTGTGTATTGTGGGCGTGTTTGTGTGTATATAAACAAACCAAATTATTGGTAAAGCTTCCAAATAAAACTCTATCAACAATAACGGAAAAACCTGTAAGGAAAAGAATCCCCTCCCCCACCCAAAAAGTAAAAACAGCAAAAGAAGGAAAACGAAACATAAAAAGGACACAAAAGTAAAAGGAGGTACAGCTATATAGGTAATAACCCAAAGTAAAAAAATGCCTCTTGCAAATAGAGCTGTTACACAAAACAATGAAACAAAACAAAGAGACTACTCGTTACTTCGAGTTCAACGCAGAGCGATCGTCAGACGACAAGAAGTAATTCTTGTCGTTTCATGATCGTTTGGCGTGAGATTTGCACCTAGTCTCATTTTGCTGTTTAGTTGGTTAGTATATATATATATATATATATGTGTGTGTGTGTGTGTGTGTGTGTGTGTGTGTGTGTGTGTGTGTGTGTGTACACGGAGTGCGATGGATAAATTGTCGCCATTTCATTTTTTTTTTTTTTTTTTTTTTTTATTTTGCGCCATACACGTTGTTTGTTTTATTTTGTCCACGGCACAATATAGTAGGATCAGTGGGGCACCGTCTGTGACAAAAAGGAACTTTGGCGCAATTCACTCCGCCAGTGGTTTGGAAACGACATGCTGTTCTGCTTAAATACGAACATTTTAGAGTGTTTTTTGTGTCAATCTGAGAACAGTGCAGAGGATTCGGAAAGAGCTGGATGTCTAATGGTGATTACAATCGTACGGCATCTCAGAAAACGCACTCTGATCGTTCTGATAAGAAAAGAACTCCCAAATTTGTTGATGAGGGCCTCAGACTCAGCACGGGGGCCTAAATCAAGTACCTTTTGTAGGTAGGGCTGCCCTGCGTAAAGATAGTCGCTGTAGGAAGACCTTATGTCTGGAAACAGAACTCTGCACCATGTCACGCAAGCAGGAGAACACAATCATAGTTATCAGACAATTCCTGCGACCACATCAACCCTTACATCTGACCACTTAACTCCCCAAACTGCAACTCCCTTGATTATCATGTGGTTTGTGGTGCAGTTGAACGAGAGACCAACAAAACTCCTTGTAACACCAAAGATGAACTGAAGGCAAGTATTATGGCAGCATTCACCAACTTAAACAAGGAGACTACCTAGAAGAGATGCAAGAGGCCGTGGTTGAAGCCAATGGCGATTTTATTGAATAAATTTACTCTTTAGTATTTCAAGATATTTTTGTGTAATTCTGGTAAATATATCTGTTAAAATGAGATGTCAGTATTGTTTTCATTTTTGCGTAATTTAAAACACAATTTATACATTGCACCCTGTATATATATAAGTACAAATAACAAACTAACAAATTGCTCAGCAGGAATTCTGATCATCATATCACCAGAGGTATCTATTTCGCTATGATTTTCTGTCTGTCTGTCTGTCTATCTATCTATCTATCTATCTATTTTTGCTTCAGTCTGTTCCTATCTACCAACATCGTTCTGTTCATATCTATCTGCATAAAATAAAGAAAGTGACTATTTTTGGCGGCGCAGTATTTCGTGAACCTATGAGCATATTCAAATTGTGGAAGTGCGACCTTGGAATCACGCATGCGCACAGAGCAATAAAAACCACAAAAAGTACATCCCCGTGGAAGCAAAAGCGACATATATCCATATAAAAATGATGTACTGTGATGGGAACTATTAATGTGGCAGGTGGATTTATTGGCACCGGTCAAGAAGTTGATTGTCATAGATATCCATAGCTCTTGGATGTTACAATTTTTGCCAGCATATGAATACAATAGGGAGTAAAATGTGCTTTCAGTAGACCTAAAAGAAGGCGATACCAAAGGATTGGTTAATGATTACTTGTACTAAGAAAAATCACTACGGCAGCCCTCTTGCCAAAAGATATATATTTATTAGAGTGTCAGGAAAGTAATTACGTTTTACGAGAAAAGATATAAAAACAAATTTTAAATTATTTGATTATTGACGCATTCGGAATGTTTTTATTTTCTGATGAAAATAAATGTACGCCAAATTTGATTCAATACTATTTAACAAAAAAGTAATCGCCGTCATTCTCAATGAACGCAGTCTCAAGGGAAGGCAAAAGTTTGAATCCACATTTAATGAAATTTTCCCCGAAAAAAGGTTTGAAAGACTTTGTTTCTGTATATTATGTTTGGTTACGAAACGTTGTAATGATTGAAATAGATGAAAATATGTAGGCTAATGGAAATATAGAGGATGTGGATGAAAGTTTTTTGGTTTTTTTTTAAATAAGTGAGTTCTCTTGCAGTGTGTGTCCTTACATTGTCGAACTGGAGATTAACACCTTTTCTGTTTACATCGTTCGGACTGTTTTCTCAACTTTATTGTCATATTCATGACGTTTCAGTCGTTGTACGCTCCGATCTTCTTCAGGTGATATACGTTGGAATTTCGAACCGAAGCTTTTGTTTAGCCCAGGGGGGGGGGGTATTGTTCTAATTCTACGTGCCAGGCCTTTTTGGATATGTTAGTATCAGTTAATTAGTAACTCAATTCTCCGAGTTTCCGTTCCTTCTTCTGTGGCTAGGTATTGAACTCACAACTCTTTGGTTCAAGTCACATTTTGGATTACTCAACCAACGTTTTTATCCACGGGGCCATGTGTCCTTTTCTGTTTATCAAAGCTTTCAAAATAATGCTTCGTTTATCTGACCATGTTGCTGGCACTAAATAATATATGTAGCCGTTCCATATTCCACCAGCTTGTAATAAATGACACTTTTCACACACACACACATATATATATATATATATATATATATATATATATATATATATATATATATATATATATATATATATATATATCATCATCATCATCATCGATTAGCTTCGCAAAACGAAGATCAAGAGGGAGTCTGTACACGTCGCTTGCAGGCACGTTTGTGACTGATAAGTTCAATGCAGGTCATGCATACATGGTTGTAGTAGTTGCAGCTGAAAGCCCGGTCCTGGGTTTGATGGCATACCATTGCAGTACTTCCTCCTCTGCCTCTTGTCCCTGAGGGCGGCCCTGCAGCTATTTTCAAAGAAGGGGACAGCATGATTGGTGGTGAGAAGCCAGGAGTCACGGTTCTCAGCTAGAGTTGACCATTAACAATGGTTGCTGTGACAGGCAACAAAGGATTTTTTCAGGCAATCTTTGAATCGCTTCCTTTGTGCCCTTCTTCCACGATAGCCAGTGAAAAGCTCGCTGTACAATAAAATTTTAGGCAGGCGATGATTCTCCATCCTGGAAACATTTCCAGTCCAAAGTAACTAGGACTTCAGCAGCATGGCCTCAATCTTCGCCTTTTCGAGGAAACGAAGTCACTCCAGTGTATGTTAAGGATCGTGCGGTGGCAGCGCTGGTGGAACTGTTTGAGGAGTCGCAGGTGGAGTCGGTAAGTGACCCAAGACTCTGAGCCGTATAGGAGAATGACGAGGACGATAGCTCTACACACTCTGATCTTAGTACCCTTCTTCAAGTGTCTGTTGTACCACACATGTTTGTACAGTCTGACAAATGCAATTCTCGCCTTTGCCTGTCTGTTTTCGACCTCCTTGTCGATCCCAGCGTCTGATGTGATGGTACGTCCAAGGTAGGTAAGCCGATGGAATGCCTTCAGCTCAATCGCGCCAATGATGATGTGAGGAGGGCGTACTCACCCGAGGTGCAGGCTGGTAGAGAACGTCTATTTTCCTTAAATTGACTTTAATCCCAAAAAGTTTGGTAACTTCTGTGAAGCAGGAGATGGTGTGCTGCAAAGCTCCTTCTGTGTGTGCAACAAGGGCAGCATCGTCAGCAAAGCAGAGGTCTCGGATAAGTTTGCTCTAGGGTCTTCGTCTAGACTTTTAATGTCGTAGATTAAACAGGCCACCATCGAGACAGTATTTGACGTACATTCCTTCATCAACGTGGCTTGCTTGAGCATCATGCTGAAGGAGATAGTGAAGAGAAACGTTGCCAGAACGCAACCCTCCTTTTCACCATTGGTGATCGAGAAGGCCTCAGAGAGATCACCGTTGTGTCTAACTTGGCCACGCTGATCCTCATGCAGTAGGATGATCATATTCAGAAACTTTAGAGGACAGACAAGTCGCCCCATGGTCTGTCAAAATTCTCATCTGCTCACTGTGTCGAACGCTTTCGTTAGATCAATGAACGCTACACACAGACCCTTGTTTTGCTCCTGAGAATTCTCCTGCAGCTGCCGGAGAACAAACACAATGTCTGTTGTGCTCCTGTTGGTTCTGAAGCCACTCTCTGGAAGGTGCAGTTCCGCGATGGCGGGTACCAGCCTATTCAGCTGAACACTTTCAATGATCTTTTCTGCGATGGAGAACAGTGTAATCTCTCGGTAATTGAAGCAGGCAGATGTTTCGCCTTTGTTCTTGTACAGAGCAATGATGACTGCATCGCGCAGATCTTCTTGTATTTTTCCTTGCTCCCAACAACAGCAAAAGAGCACCTGGAGTCTCATATGCAACACTGGACCTCTCATGCTTCCAGACTTCAGATCTCCTGCTGCCTTGCCACACTTCAGCTGTTTTATGGCATTGATAGTCTCTTCAATGTTGGGCAACTCATCCAGTTCTATTTTTACTGGTTGTTGGGGAATGCGGAGAATTGCTGGTTCTTGGACCGAACGATTAGCATTGAAGAGGTCATGGAATTGCTCCGACCAACGTCTTAGGATGGACGCCTTGTTTGTAAGGAGCATCTGGCCGTCTGCACTGCGCATAGGACTGGACCTGATACATAGGGCTGTATACTGCCTTTAACGCTTCATAGAAGCCCCTGATATCTCCAGTGTCTGCATACAGTTGAATTTTTTCAGCGAGTTTGGTCCGCCGCTTATTCTTAATCTTTCGAAGCCTATACTGGAGGTCACCGCATACAAAATGGAACGCAGCTTTCTTTACAGGACAAGTTGGCTGATCTCTTCCTCACCAGCAGTTCTTGGATTTCCACGTTGCACTCATCAAACCAGTCTTTGTTCTTCCTTGAAGAGAATCCAAATACTTCTACAGATGTCTGCAGAATGCCAGTTTTGAGTTTTTCCCAAAGTGTTTCAGGAGAGAAATCTGCGAAGATGCTCACGTCTTCAAGCCTTGACTCAAATGCTGCTTGGAAGTTGGCTTTCATTTCATCTGATTTAAAACTGCCAACCTTGAACTTTTTACAGTGCCCACATTATATATATTTTTTCTAATTGATCTCTTTAGCTCTAAGTTGACAGGGTGATCCTTCTTCCAGTTGTGACCTCTTAATCCAGATTTCCTCTCTACTGTTCCCTCTTTTTAAAACTTATTCACCATTCTCTTGATGGTTCTTGAATGGACTTTGAAGATGGAAGCCAGAGTATGAATGTTGATACCATTACTGAAGGCCTGAATGATCTTTCACCATTGATCAGTTGGGAAGACACTGGGTCTGACACAAAACAATTTTAACCTGCTCACTTTTTAGCTGAATAATTCAAAGGGTTTTTCAGTGATTATTACGAAAAATGATGTCAAGATGGCTAATCCAGTTATCAGAAAACCTGGAAAAAAACTCAACTAGTTTATGGAATGGATGATTATGCTGTTACACGAATTTGCGATCGTCAGTAGCGTGAAACCCAGGGTCACAAACTCACACCAATCCAACTAAATATGTTAGCTCTATCACTGATATTGAGAGCTTTCCAATAATTACCACGCATTTATATATAAATAATATATGTATATATATATATATATATATATATATATATATATATATATATATATATATATATATATATATATATAATGTTCCCCGTTGACCTTGATAAGCTAGGGAACGAAACCGGTTGGTCTGTTTAGTGATTGTCTCATTTCTTATTTTTTACTTTCATCTCACATAATGTCTATTAGAAATAAATTCTCTGTCTTTCTATATATATATATATATATATATATATATATATATATATATATATATATATATATATATATATATATATATATATATATATATATAGGATAGGAAAGAATCGGCTTCGGATCACACTGTTGAAGAATCGGTAATGAATCAACTTCATCCGTCCTTGTCATTCACTATTGAGAAGGAGTCTAATTCTTGTATCGCCTTCTTAGATGTCCTTGTGCATCGGACTCCCTCTCATTTTCTTACTTCTGTGTATCGTAAGCCAACCTTTTCCGGTTTGTACACTCGTTGGGACTCATTTTGTCCCACAAAACTTAAGATCAATCTCATCGGGACCCTAAGTCACAGGGCCCTGATGATTTGCAGTGAACAGTATCTCGATGAGGAATTAAATTTTATCCGCTGTACCCTCTTAAAAAATGGTTATCCTAGCGATACCTTACATAATGTCATGCGTGATAAAATTATTAAATTTCGGAAGGAAAAACAGGATGAAGTACAAAAGTGTCCTGTCTATTTACGACTTCCATTTATTGGTTCACGGGGTGAGCTTTTGGCCAAGCGAATCCTGTCTGTTGTCCAAAATTGTTATTTCTCGGCT
>OZ038483.1:59898280-60028280 GCA_964036315.1 Acanthosepion esculentum | reverse complement strand
TTGTACGCTCCGGCCTTCTGCAGGTGAGTGGAATGTTGAATTTTATTTCGCTCCCTGGGGTAGACTGTTCTAGTTCCACGTGCCATGTCTAATGGATGTCAGTTATCTCCTGTTAATTCCCCTCTCAAAGTTCTCCACCGCCTTAACCAGGTATTGAACTCACACTCTTTGGGTCCTGCCACTGGATCTAACTTTATCCACTGTGACATACGTCCTTGACTTCCCTGTCTTTGTTGATTTCAACAATTTTTAATCTTGGTTTCGCGAGATGAACATTTCAGACTACCCACCACATCTGTCTGCTCTCATATGGTGAGTGACGCTTATACGAGAGAGGTTGTGCTTTTTTCACGTCGACTCGAGGAGAAGATGTGGAATAAACGCTTTCCTATACTGATTCACACGTCCATTTGTACATACTTGTCAACTAATAAGTCACTCACTGCTTTTGCCTGATTCTTGTTCCGCTGACATGGCCTGCCAGTGCTAAAATCTGACAGCCCCTTTTCTTCATCACGAGTCCACCAAATTTCAATTGCCTCTTTCTGATTCTTACCAACAGTTTTGTTTTTAGATAAAAGAAAAAATAAATACATTCGCTTATCGACCGATCCAAACTCCTCTGTGTCCTTTTAAACAGGAGCGGATATTTCTCCTTTGTGTCTTGTTTAGCACTATTTCTTCTAAAGTCTACTTCAATTCTATACGTCTGACGTCACTGTGTGAACTGTGAAATGTTATTTACTCATTATTTATTCCCCCCTCTCTCTCTCTCTCTCTCTCTCTCTCTCTCTCTTCTTTTCCTCAATAGGAGTAGGTAGGTTGGCCTCTCGCCCGGTTAACACTCCTCCACAGTCTTTTGAACAGGAGTAGAAGTTCATCCTTTGTTCCCTGTTTAGGACTGGGTTTCCAGCTCCTTCTAAAGTCTTTTTATTCTGTTTCACTCCCATTATCACTTTGCGTGTTAGTTATCGTCCTGCTTCAGATGAATTGATTAAAATAAAAAAATAAGCAAAAAAGTCACCGAGGAAAATGTAAGGGAAAGCAACCCTTCCAAAAATAATTGAAATCATTCGCTGTTTACAAACAGTATTGATACAAATATTGCTTAATGCTCCGTTTTATTATTTTTTTATCAACAGTATTAGTCCTGGGTGTGACGATAAACTACATCCGGCAGCAAGGCCTCTAATCGAGAGATTGGAGGTTGTGAGGAGTGTGGAACAACTTCTTAACTGTTATTATTCGCAGGTCCACCTTGACCCGTGGTGGTAGTACCAGTTACGGTCCCAGGTATGGGTAGATATTGAACAACCAAACAAAAATCAAAACACTAGAAAAGTATAAAAATACATTTTGATTAAAAAATTTTCCAACAATATATTTTTTGTAGTGAATTTGCCATGCATGCATTTTTATAGTAAAATTTACAAAATGCCATATGCTGTCAAAAAATAACAAAAATACAATTTGCTAAGATTAATCTCATTTCTTGTAAGGCGAAAATGGTTTTCACAATTCGTTGGATTTTGCAAGATTATTTGCTAAAAATGTAGCTAAGTAATTAAAATTTAATCATGAAATAATATCATTCTCTTGAATCATAAAGTTTGAATATTCATTTTAGATTTCGGCATTAAATGACCTATGGAGGTGTCGATATCCACCTAAACAAAACAAACCAAGCTATTATCAATATAATTTATCTGATCCTTTTTTCATCAAATGTTTCAGGTTTAATTAAGCGTAATCAAAATGGAAGCTGGCCACAGAAAAATAGAATTAATAATTTAGTTTGAAGGCTTTCAAAGTCCTTCTCTCTCTCTCTCTCTCTCTCTCTCTCTCTCTCTCTCTCTCTCTCTCTCTCTCTCTCTCTGTCTTTCTTTTTTCCTTTCTTTCTTTTCACTTTCCTTCTTTCTCTTTCATACAACAAACACATATCATCCAACCAATGCCAATTGGTGCCAACAACATTCTTGCAAATGGCTCTAGAGTGGAATCATCCATAGTTGCAGAAAAGGTATATGCGCCTCATGTCTAAGCAGCTTTGTAAAGTTTCAGATAGCTGAGGTTTTAACTCGGTTTGGACTGGTTGTCAACGACGGCTTTCGAACCTAGTCTGTCCTGATACTTAACCCTTAGGTGGGGGATAACAGATGGATTCATAACTTCACCCAAGAGAATTTGCGTGAAAGTGAGGGCAACAAACCCACCCAAATTTCGTTCCGAGCCGGTAACCATTGCATTACCTGAACACATACACACACACACACATATATATATATATATATATATATATATATATATATATTTAAATAATTTTTTTATGGTACAAAATTTAACAATAGCTAGGAATAAGCAAAAATTATATGGCATTTTAAAAAAGCTAAAACAGAACAACCGGTTTCGTTCCAGCCTCATCAAGTTTATTTTCTGGGATATAAAAAATATATAAGCGTGTAAATTAAATTAATATAACGAATGGAGAGAAAAAAAAAATAATGAATTTCAAGAAAACTAGAGTCCAGTAACATTCAGACCCAATAAGCATTCCCTCTGTTTACAAACGGAAGTCCCACGGGATCTGATATACAAGGACTCTAGAACCTTGAGGTGATATGAGGAGTGCGACCGAGATAAAATCGAAAAACGGTCGCCACTAAAATCAACCACACAATTCCTGCTATTTATTACATATATTTTATATATATATATATATACTGTGCTGTGCAAAATTAAGTAATCCCTAAGATAATATTTAAAATAATTCTCTCCTTTTTTTCAAATGATCAACAAATGTTAATTAAACTATATATCCATTAAGGAAAACCTTTATTAAATCAATTACAGCTACTTTCGAAGATTATTATCACGCGGGAATAAAAATTCTAATTAAAAATTAAGATATGCAAAAGTAAGTGAAGCCTTTACACTCTGTATTTTTATTTTACATGGTTGCCAGTTTTTTTGTACGTGGAAAAATCAAAATGACACATGTTCATTTTTTGGTAAGCTGTGTATACTGCAGTCAGACAACATAACTCATTGCGTACGCAAAAGTGTGCAGTTTGGGACTAAATTAAAAATAAACTCCGTCTAGAGATTATATGCAAAAGAGGTATTGTCAAATATTTGATGTAAAATTCATAGATATGTGTTATCCAATGAAATAATTTGTACTATTATGTATAGCGAGTAAGCATGAAAGCAATTAAGTCCCAATTTTCAATTTCAGATTGATATTTAGTATTTTTTCAGTAATTATAGCAATTTGCAGTGTCAAGAAGAGATTATTTGCAAGAACTAGAATTTAGTATTATGGCTCGTAAAAAAGAACTAACAATGAATGAAAAGAACTATATAATCAAAGAAATTAGCAAAGGAAAGTCTTCGCTTCAAATTTCTAAGGATTTGAAAAGGGATCATCGAAAAATCAAGAAAATATTTCAAATGGGAATTCAACCAAGGAAAAAAAAGTCTCAGGCTGAATTCAGGAATTTAACAAAGCGAGATCTATCACATATCCGAAGAGAATAAATAAGAAACCCAAATGCATCAAGCGCGTTCATATTTGAGGCTGCTGGAGCTCCTATGGTGTCAAGGGAAACAAGGTGTAAAGAATTAAGGAAGTTTGCTGATGTAAAAAATCAAATAAAGAAACCCATTTTAACAAAAAAAAATAAGGAAAGAAGATTGCAGTGGGCAAAAAAATACATGAAAACTGATTTTAGTAAAATGCTTTTTACAGACGAATCAAGGATCACCCTCGATGGGCCCGATGGATGGACTCGAGGATGGCTTTGCAAGCAAAATGACTCAAGAAAATTTTTTAAACGCCAACAAGGCGGCGGTGGGATCATGATATGGGCTGGGATTATTGGTAATGATCTAGTGGGTCCATTGAAACTGAAAGACGAGGTTAAAATGAATTCCAAAAGTTACTGTGATTTTCTAGAGCAATATTTCTTTGAATGACTTGATAACCAGTCTTTAGCCAAGCGTAGATCTATGATCTTTATGCAAGACAACGCACCAAGTCATGCATCAAAGTTTACTAAATCCTGGTTGAAAGAAAAGGGATTTGTTGAAGATTCTCTTATGGACTGGCCTTCAAATAGCTGTGACTTGAATCCCATTGAGAACCTGTGGAGCATCCTCAAGAGCAAGTAGACATCTAGTTCGGCAAGCCCAGGAAAATCCTACAGTGACCTGCGGTTCTCCAATGCTCTCTGGCCAGTGTCGGTATCAATGTGCGTATGTCTACAGGGCGACGAAATCTGAACGATGCCGATCTTCATGACAGAATGCATAGAAAAGCCACTGCTTACGAAATAACACAAGCATGCTCGCTTCTACTATATCAAACTCATATTAATAAGCTAGAAACATTCTGGCAAAAGATTTTATGGTCGGATGAGACCAAACTAGACCTTTTGGGGGGGAGCAAGAAACTCCTTAAAAATTACAGAAAAAAACTGGTTGACATTGTAACCTCAAAGGGAGCGGTCACCAAATATTAGATATAAGGGTTCACTTACATTTGCACGCTTTAATTTTTAATTAAAATTTTTATCCCAGCTTGATAAATTTTTTTGAAAGTGGTTGTAATTGATTTAATAAAGGTTTTCTTAACGAATATATAGTTTAATTAAGATTTATTTATCATCTGGAAAAATAGAGACAATATTTTTAAATATTATCTTAGGGGTACACTTACTTATGCACAGCACTGTATATACAGGGTGCGATGGGTAACTTCACGTCATTTTATATATATATTTCGTGCATGCGCGTTGTTTGTTTTGGTTATCTCGACTGCGCAGTATAGTGTAGGGTCAGTCGTGCAATGTCTGTGAGAAAAGACCTCCATGACGCAATTCACTCTGCCGGAAGTCTGGAAACGGCCGGCTGTACTTCTTGGCATGCGAAAGTGATCACTAGTGGTGGCGACGTTATGCCTCCAATCAACTTTCCACAGTGCCTCAGACTCAACATGGAGGCCTACATCAAGTGACTCGAGGAGTTGTGCCTTAATTCAAGAGGGTGACTGCTGAAAGACCCTATGTCTAGCAACAGGACTCTGCACCATGCCACACAGGCAGGAGAACCAAGTCATGGCTGTCAGACAATTTCTGCGACCACATCACCCATTACATCTGGCCACCTAACTCCCCAGACTGCAACACCCTTGATTATTATGTGTGGAATGCAGTTGAGCAAGCGACCATCAAAACTCCTTTAACACCAAACTGAAGGCAAGGATTATGGCAGTGTTCACCAACTTAAAAATTGAGGCTGTCCAGAAGAGTTGTAGGAGATTCTGCAGGTGTTTGGAGGCCATGGTTGAAGCCAATGGCGATTTTATTGAATAAATTTACTCTTTAGTATTTCAAGATATTTTGGTAGAATTTTGGTAAATATATCTGTTCAAATGAAATGTCAGGGTTATTTTCATTTTTGCGTAATTTCCAACACAATTTATCCATCGCACCCTGTATATATAGGATTCTCCCTTCGATTTCGACGTATGAGGTGACAGGAACTCACTTCTAAGAACCGAACAGACCGACTACTCGTACACATGATTTGACTTATGTGGTGTAGTCTTGTGTAGAACTAACCATTGTCCATTTTGGAAGTACCTCAATGTTCTCCAATGACCCTCTTCAGGTTTTGAATTCAGAATTGTCTTTCTCCTAGACCGGTTGCCATACAAGGCTATAGAACTCAGTCTATCTTGCTATTTACCCATAGCTTAAAGGGTGGGAGGAAGAGATTGATTCATGCTTTTCCCAAAGTTATTTGCACGTAACTGAAGTAACGAACTCCACTGAAATTCGAACTCAGACCTTCGATTCCATAATCGCCCCCGATATATATATTGGCAGCATGTTTTCATTATGACATGACATGTCTCATTGAATAATGTAGACAAGTTTTGTCAACTTATTTTCAATAAGACCCTCTCATATTCACGGACAAGCTTCTTGTTTGGTATCTGTCTATATTTCTGAGATGAGGTATTATGTGCACTATTTACCCAAGGAAACATGGCACAGTGGATAAAGGCGTTAGTTAGATCCAGTGACAGGACCCAAAGAGTGTGAGTTCAATACCTGGTTAAGGCGGTGGAGAACTTCGAGAGGGGAATTAACAGGAGATAACTGATAACTGACATCCATTAGACATGGCACGTGGAACTAGAACAGTCTACCCCAGTGAGCGAAAATAAGGGTTCAGTTCAACATTCCAACCACCTGAAGTAGTCCGGGGCGTACAACGGCCGAAACGTTGTAATAAATATGGCGACAAAGTTGAGGACAATAGTCCGAATAATGTAAAAAGCTTCTTGTTATCCTTATTAAAGGAAGAGAGAAAATTACCATGTTCAGACATATTCATTTATTCCGAGTACTTTCTATTTTTTTTTCTAAGACACAATTGTTGTTCATCTGGAAGTTATGTTTTATCTATGAAGTGAAAAGCGCTAAGGTTATGTACTGTACGATTTAAATTTCACAATGTTAATGTCAGGGGAGATAACTCATTTTTGAAATGTACATATTTTTTCAAACTATTAGTTAAAAGCTAGATATTTTAAACTATCTACTGTAAACATTTTAAAACATTTGTGCAGTATTCATAATTCATTTTATTAAAGGTTGGTTTCAATTTATTAATATAAATAGCTCCAAGAACTTGTAATTTTAGGAAAACTCTTGAAAATACATCTATATTTTTCATGTAAATAATAAAAATAAACGAAAAATTCTTGAAAATTTGTTGGTCTCTCGCTCAAAGATACTAAGAAGCTTGACTGTGGATACGAGAGGATCCTATTGAAAATAAGTAGACAAAACTTGTCTAAATTATTCAATGAGACATTATTTATATATATTTATATATATATATATATATATATATATATATATTATTATGCTCTTATCTATTTGTGTCTATCCTATGTTTATTTTAGCATACCATATATATATATATATATATATATATATATATATATATATATATATATATATATATATATATATATATATATATATAATGTGCTTTTATATCTATTGTGTGATTGTTCATTACATTTAGGACTGATGTTGTTGTAAGAAAACTCGTCTGACGCCCTGCGAAAGATAAGAACGTTCCTAACTAATTCTTCGAAGGAGCACTTCAACGTGATGTAATGTTAACAAGCTTGACTGTCTAGATCAATTACGACTGAGTAGTGAGTTCGATCACAACTGCCCCCCCATACTTACTTCCGCTTCGACATGCGCTCGTATCGTGATCGTCGACATTTTAAAACCTAGAATTTTTTTTACAACACACTGACACATGTTGAAATGCTCACAGTATTTAGTATTGTTGAAGTTATCGATAACTATTTAGTCGAGATTTACAAACTCTACGTTTCGTCCAATTTGGCAAACCAATCGATTAAATTTGAACAAATTGATTTGTTAAAATACTTCGCGGTCTAATAATTTCTTCAATTTAATTTAATTTTATACGACTTCATGGTAAACAATATTTTTTTATGAAAATTTCTTTTTTTCTTTTTAACAGCGAAAAATAAATTCTTAGGATTTCTTACTCTTGAGCATGCAACATACAATACATACGTATTTTTTTCTTTCTGGAACCAAATTCCAACTTTTTGCAGCATTTGGCTTTGTAATGTGTTTATAGTTCTCGCAAACGCAGAGCGAAGTGGCAACTATTTTCTTGTATATATAAAAACTTTAAGAAAAGATATGCAAAAAATCATTATTAATCTTTTTTTTTTAAAATAGTAGGGGTATTTTTATTTGTTAAATAATAAAACTTTTTTCCAATAAATTTTTAAAAATATGAATGAAAATTTATTGTACACACCCAAGTAAAACCAATTGTACTTTGTACCTGTGTGCACTTCTCCCGAAAATTTGGTTTCAATCGGTCAATGTAACGATTTTTAGAGGGTGTGACGGACAGACGGACGGACTAACGGAAGTCACAGAATTTTATATATAGACTCTAAAAGGTGCCCATGCTGATTCGATGAGGAAATGGCGTTTTTTCCTTGATTATTCATCAAACAGTCATCATTCTACGAACCTAATTGAGCCGTGTGAATACTTTTTCCGTTTTTAATGGGGATAGCTGTAGTAAATAATGGTTTCTCTTGTTTGGGCAGCTCGAGCTTACGAACAGGAATGTAGACGTTAGGTATGTTTTTCAAGGAGGGTTCGGGATTATGACTCGTCTGGTAATAACTCTAGTTCTTTAACTAGTCATAAGATCCTGAGTTGAAACGAAGAATAAATAGTTTTGATTCTAGCTCCATTTACTTTTATAATTAACCACTTGCCTCTTTTACACTTTACTTACATTTTGATATTTATTCAACATTTCAGAATCTTCTCTCTGTTGATTTACTTACTTATTGTGTATATCTGTGTTCTCTTATAGATAAGCAACACGAGTCACTCCGATTCACAAAGTTCTTTTGATGGTGTGTATGTTATTCTTTCAGCTTAGACGCACCTTTCAAACTTGGGTTAATATAAATATGGTGGTATGAAATTCGAGCCGATAAGAAGTCTTTTAGTCAAATTTTACATGCCCCGTCACCCAATACTTACAGTCGATTCGTATAATTGTTTAAAAAAAAGAGAAAGAAAAGAAAAAAAATACACCGATGCAAAAAAGGCAACAAAAAAAATTATCCGAGATGACGGAAGAGAAAATGTGATTTGGGGGAGTGTGCGTGCCAATCGTGGGTGGCTGTTCTGGCATCGGATGTGAGAAACGAGAACATTTGTCGTACAGTAAGAGTGGAGGGGACAAATTTGATGACTTTGGCCTTCACCGCTCTTCTTCCTCTCTGGAAACAGAGCAAGAATTGGTCGACATTATTCCAAAGGGTAATCAAGAATAATTACTAGTTTAGATTACTGATTCGTGCCTCATAATAGTTAGGAGAGTGAGATTAATTGTAACTATTTATTGAAATAAGATAGATAGATAGATAGATAGATAGATAGATAGAAACAGACTGAGATAGAGATAAACAGAATGAGATAGATATAGAGAGAGAGAGAGAGACAGACAGACAGACAGACTGAGGTAGATATAAATAGAATGAGTTAGATAGATAGGAACAGACTGAGATAGATAGATAGATAGATAGATAGATAGATAGATAGATAGATAGATAGATAGATAGATAGATAGATATACGCGCGCACACAGAGGTATATATGGGGTGTATGCGTGTGTGAGTAGGTGTAAAGCGAGACAGACAAACGATGATTGATGAATAATTGTGGGTGTAATGAAATGTCGTTAGTTTTGATCTAATATGTGCTGGAAATAAATTAACAATTATATATATATATATATATATATATATATATGTGTGTGTGTGTGTGTGTTTGTGTGTGTGTGTGTGTATGTGTGTGTGTGTGTGTGTGTGTGTGTGTGTGTGTGTGTGTGTGTGTGTGTAATGGCTAATGCAGCTTAGATATTTAATAATGTTTCTTCTCCATCAGATATAAAAACCGATAGAATTTCCTGTGGGGTCCTTAGAAAACATGAATGTTTACTTAGTAAAAAACTGATGCTTGTGCGAAGATAACAAATGTTATCTGTTTTACAATTCACGTCCAACTCTGCTTTGCACTAATTAAAATGATGGATATACATTCTTCCAACGAAATATCGTACAAGTAATTTGAATTTTATATTATATATTATATATAAGAGAATTGTTAAAAATTCTAAACTGCACAAGGACAAGGATAATCATTTCCTCAACCTCTCTCTCTCTCTCTCTCTCTCTCTCTCTCTCTCTCTCTCTCTCTCTCTCTCTCTGTATATATATATATGTGTGTGTGTACCGTATATATCCTTTTATGAAATACACACTCCCTCGTGGTCTAAAGCGGATCAAACGGTGCTTCTAGCGAAAGAAGAGGGCTACGCATGGCGGACATGCTACAGAAGGCGCCACTTGAAAATATAGTTTCATAACTCGATTCTGTATTTCTCATTTCATATGTGCCGCAGAGGAATGTTCTGAAATCAAATTTGTGGGTCACTTCCGGGCAAGTTGATGTCCACCTTAAACAAATTCACGCCATTCGCACTTTCTTCTACATTGATTTTTCTTTCACCTCCAACCGACTCTTGCAAAGCCAAGCGACGATAGGGAATGGATGCTGCTAGTCCTACACCTACACGTTGGATTTAGTCATCAACGCCATTCATCAGCAAATGATCAGCAAAGAAGAAATTAAATTCTTGGATACGAGATAAAGTCGGCGACGGCGACTACGATGGCAATTAATTATTTTGGTAAGGATGGAGATTTTATTATGCAACTCGAGATTTGTTCATCATCTAGTATAGAGAGAGCTATTGATATTTATTTTTATTCTAGATAAATAAAAATTGATGTGGATGATAAGAAAAATATAAACTCAAAAGAAAAAACAATATAGGTTGAACAGCGATAATAGTACAATCAACACAAGAAGTTAATAAGATTGGCAAGAAAAAAACACTTGCTCATCATAAAACAAAACAATATTTGAGAGAACATTAACAAGCAGGAAAAGTGTGCTGAACTGTTACGTAATATCAATCCCCCCTCTATGCCTGTCAATGCTGGACAATTTCATCACCAAAACGAAAATTTCAGAGTGTTTGGGTGTCAATCTGAGGACAGCGCAGAGGATTCGGAAAGAGTTGGATGAGTCTAATGGTGATTGCGAAAGTACGACAGCTCGGAAAACTCACTCTGCTCGTTATGATAAGAAAAGAATTCCCGAAATTGTTGGTGAGGGCCTCTGACTCAACATGGAAGCGTACATCAAGTGCCTTCAGGAGGTAGTGCTGTCCTGAGTCAAGAGAGTGGCTGCTGGAATACCCTATGTCTGGCAACAGGACCCCGTACTAGGCCACACAAGAAAGAGAACCCAGTCATGGCTGCCAGACAATTTCTGCGGCCACATAACCCGTTACATGTGCCCACCTAATTCCCCAGATTGTAACCCTCTTGATTATTATGTGTGGGGCACAGTTGAGCGAGAGACCAACAAAACTCCTCGTAACACCAAAGATGAACCGAAGGCAAGGATTATGGCAGCATTCACCTACTGCCCAGAAGAGTTGCAGGAGATTCCGAAGTCGGCTGGAGGCCGTGGTTGAAGCCAACGACGATTTTATTGAATAAATTTACTCTTTAGTATATCAAGATATTTTTATGTAATTTTAGTAAATATATCTGTTAAGATATGTCATTTTCATTTTAGCGTAATTTAGATGGCGGATTTATCCATCGCATCCTGTAATATCAATTCTCCTATATGGCAGTGAATACTAGACACTTACAGTTTAAAAGAAGACCTGGAACAACAAAAATGTGGCTCTACAGAAGAATGCTGAGAATGCCAATGATAGAACATGTGAGTAACGAGGAAATTTTAAGTAAAATGGAAACAAAAAGGAGAATTATACTTAGAATTAGAAAGAGACAGTTAACATTTCTAGATAATATAATGAGGAAAGTGGGTATGGAGAATATAACACTCATAAGATATATTGAAGGCAAGAGAGACAAAGGAAAGCTGTGAATAACAAACCTAACCATCTTGTGTAAATGATTGGCAGGACAAGGGGTGAGAGAGATATTAAAAATACAAACTTTACTAAGAGCTACAAAGGATAGGTAATTGTGGAGAGTCATGATTGCCCATGTCCTTAAGGGATACGGCACAAAGAAAGAAAGAAAGAAAGAAAGAAAGAAAGAAAGAAAGAAAATTAAATTGCCCAAGAAGAAAATATTTTAATTTTTTAACCATTTCGTCTCAAGCAAGGCAATAAAGTCACTAAGACGCAAGAGGCTACTGAGTGTGAGAGAATGTGAGAAAACAAAACACTATTATGGAAGCAGAACAATAAAAGAACAGGAATTAAGGAGACAGAAGATAACGATTGCATTTAAATTTTTAAAAATCAAACTTGACTGGGAACTAAGAAGCCGGAAAATAGGTCCACAAGCGAGAAGTGCGAGAGAAGAACCTGTTAGCTTACGGTTACATCTAGTCATTTCAACTGTAAAAGGATGAAACCTTGCCGCCAATCTAGCACTGTGCTTAAATCCATAAAGTCTAGATACCATAGAGGAAAGTTCAGAACAATTACCGTGAAAATATTTATAGAAAAGGCACAGGGAAGCTACGTTACGGCGGTGGGAATGTGACTGAAACCGAGATGCCAGGTCAGGATCAATAACATTGCAGCTTCTTCTTTGGATTTTATCAAGAATTTGTAAATACATAAGCAGAAGCACCAGACCAGATATGGCAGCGATAATCAAAGCATGGATAAAATCAACAATCACCTTTTATCATAAAATGGTCGGTTGGCTCAGACTTTTCGCGCCAAATAAACTTTTTCGATAGTCATGCTCAACCGACTCGTTTTTGTTCTCGAAGTGAAAATCAATGTCTGTTGTCGCTAAGGTGTGAAACAAATTGATTGGGCTGCAATAGAAATGGAACTCTTCGATAAAAACTTTGATTGGGCTAGCATCTAAGTTGTGAAAACGATTTAGCGATCTACAGCCGCTGACTTGAAAAACTTACGTACCGGCTTGCAAACGTTTAATGGACAATGTCCAGTTTCCGCCTCTAAAGCCGGATTGGCGTGTGTGTCATACAAAGAAAAGAAATAACTGCTTAAAAACTTGATTCTATCTCCTTCTCGGGAACATGACATCGCCATCAAGAAACATCATTTGATCACATGTTCAATGAACGTTCAATTAAATACACGCTAATTGGAATGAACGATACTTTTCTATAAACAGAGGCGTCACTTAATTTAAGGTCATCAGCTTCAGCAGGTGAGCTAAATCACGTGAATTTACCATCGAAAGGCGTTGCACACTTCTGTGCATTGGTAGTACCGGAGAGGTATAACTCCGTGATAATAAAATCTAAGGAGTGTTGTTCATTGTGTTCGTGGCAAATATTTGCACCAACTCCTTGTTATCAGCACTTCCAATAAGTGTGTCTTGTTCTACACAAGCCTTCACCAGTCTAGACAAATCTTTTGTGTGGATAGTCTGCAGTTCAGTTCTGTGTTCCTTTGCTATTCCACCTGAGCAACAAGACCACTGGCGAAAGAGTTAAGACGACGGGGACAGGTACAGGATTAAAAACAGAACTGAAAGACACTCGTACGTCGAAAACGACGGGAGAGTCCATCATCACCATCATATATATATATATATATATATATATGATGGTCACTGTGTGTTTATATAGTCACTGTGTGTTTATCTAAATATAAATACGCTTAAATCCACCTTCTTCTCTGCCGTGCGCCAACGGCTTCAAGGTAAAATTTCCGACTGACGCGAATACAGCCGGTTTTCGATTCTAGCCAGAGGCAACCGGACGTCTAGCCACACTGATGAGCTGTGATACAGCGAAACAGTCTGTCTGTGGATGACAATATATATATATATATATATATATATATATGTTAATACAAATAAAATTTTTCACTTAACTGATAGATGTTACATTTAGCACCTCAACACCAACGTTTCGTAGACGAAACTTTTCGTAATTGTTCAGTCCGCCCATCCCACAGGAGGTTTCAACGATATATATATATATATATACATATATATATATATATATATATATATATATATATATATATATATATATATATATATATATATATATATATATATATATATATATATAAGGTTCAGACACTAGTGTTTTAGTGTTTGAGCCTTTTATATTATATTCGTGCTTTGTCTTGTACATAGAGTTCTACCTGGATTTTATCCCCTTGGAAATATATATTTATTGACCACTAATATTATCAATATGATAATAATGATTTTTAAAGTTAAAAAATGTACATGTTATTTTTACTTTTTTTTCTCAAGTGTATTGAGCACTTTTTAATACTACTGTTTCCTGATCTGATTCAACTCTGACCTTTATATAAATATATATATATATATATATATATATATATATATATATATATATATATATATAGTACAGATAATAGATCCGTTTGTATATAATCCTGGTGGATCCTAGTAATATTAGATATTAAAACTGACCCACGGAGAGAGTTCCATGACTATACCCACATGAGGTAATTTTTTGCCGTATTATATATATATATATATATATATATATATATATATATATATATATATATATATATACTTCTGTTAATTCTGTCCTGGTTATGACGATAAACTACATCCGCGTCCTAGGTAAGACGATAAACTACGTCCAGCAGCAAGGCTTCTGATCAGGAGGTTTTGAGGAGCGTGGAACCACCACTTAATTGCTGATGTTCCCAGGTCTACCCTGATCCGGGGTGGTAGCACCTGTTAGTGTCCCAGCTATGGGCAAATAGTTAACCTCGAAACTGACGTAAAAAGCATTATAAAAGTGTAAAAAAAATGAGTTTTAATACCAGAGATACTTTGTAAAAGAATTGTTACCAGAAACAAATTTTTGAAGAAAAAAAAAAACTATTACCAGCAATATATTTTTTTTTTAAATATTACCAGCAATACACGTTTTAAAATAATATTACCCGCTATACATTTTTGAGGAAAAAAAATATTACCAGAAATAGATTTTTGACAAAATCAAATATTACCAGGAAAAAAAATTATCGGCATTAAATAACCCAATGAGGTTGATATGCCGTAAAACACAACTAACCAAACCAAGCTTCTGTTAATTTATGGTTACTGACAACCCTTGTCTTATACTCAATGACAGTGTCAAATTTTCTCATAAAAACAAATTCTATTATTGATACCAGATCATTGAATTTTCCCTTTTGATTTTCTTGAGATATTTCGTCTGTTCATATAGAAATGCGGTTGACATTTTTTTCAAGGAGACTCGCATTATTTTTGGCCTCGTGTAAAGTGGGTCACATACTTTAACACAAATTTCATAATAACAATATAAGCAGCATGTATCATATATTCGTATACTCTTTGTACATTTATTTGCTAATTAGACACATTTTGTAAACAAACGTATGAGAAATTCATTTAACGTTTAATTACTGAATGTATTTGTTGCTATTAATGAGACTTGTGCAGATGAGAAAAAAACACTTATGCAATAATAAGAAATTCTCGATGAATCGCGTAAGACGTTTATAGTGAAGTAATGTAACATCATCATATATTTATCTGCACTTAGTGTACCCACAGTCACCTGGATCCCTACGTCAGTTTACGCTCTGCCGATGATTGGACATTGACATCAGCTCAGTGTGAAACGTAGCGATCCAAGTGGCTGTGATTATGCATTAAAGTATGTCGATTTTGGAACCATGGTATTGCACTCAATTTGAAAGTTGGGATTTGACATGATAAATAACGTCACAAAATATTTTTTTCGAAATCGTTACCGTTTTGGGGGGAAACGAGTTTAAAGGTTAAGTTTAGGCTCAAAATCGTAGCATTGGAATTTGATTCCGATGATCATGGAAAGCACAGCCTTATAAAATGTATAATTTACTGAAGTTTTACAAATTGTATACGGACAAGATGCATGGCACAAGCATATTATTACTAAATCATTGCGCTATTAAATAAGACTTTCGCTTACTTCAAAGTGATATTATACTGAACAATTTAGCTATATTATGATGTAATGTTTTATAGTGTAGTAGTTTTAGTGTGATTTTCAATAAACAATGCAAATTTAAACATTTTGTCTTATAATTTGTACTCAGCAGTATTATTGTGTTATATACACTTTTATCTATTTTTTGTTTTGATTAATTATAATTTAACAAAAGATCTAACAAATCTTATGGATTAACCTCTTTTGTAACCTTTTACAATTTTTTACAGTTTTTTACATAATGAGTACAGGAAAAAAATGATTATATTTTTCTTGTGGTGATTCATAATTAGAATTCTAGTTTTAATATATTTTCCATTCAATGTGTCTAATACAAAAGATATTAACTTTACTGGATTTATTCTTGAAATAGTAAAATTTTGAAATCAGTTTGTAAGCAAAAGCCTCCGGAAATTAGATATTTCTGTACATTTATCTGACAATTTTTAAAACGAAATGCTCAAAAATTAATAAAAAAGTTGTTAATCTTATTTATGGTGTCGGTATGTGTTGTGTAGGATCCACCTAATCTGCATAGGTGACTACCAACTATATAAATAGGGGTTGGTACCGGAAGACGAGGGGAAAGGAATCACGAGATCCAACTAGAGACTCTGATCGACTGCGACTAGTCAACACATTCTCCAGGAACGTCTTCCCAGAAATATACAGAAATACTATATGTACTTATTGTGTACACTTTCTTGTTATAATACATTCTTGTTCCAAGTACATTTTGTGTTGCATTATTATTCCATGCAATAGGCGAGATTCAACATTGAGTCAAGACTCAACAGTATGTATAATATCAAATCCCGGCTGTTACATGAAGTGCAATGTTGATTTTATAAAAAGAGTGAAAATCAACCTTCCCTATTGTGTATAACGCGATATATCAATGGTGTTGGAACCGAGTTTCCCTATTAGAGAACCGAGGTTCGCTATTAAATAAATACGGTTTCCGACTTTGACCACTTTTGCTTCTGTTTTTGAATAAATTATTATTTTGTGCAACGTGTTACCAAATAATACCAAAAATTCTTTTAATTAACATTTTAAAAATAATGTTTGTTGTGCCTGTGTGGTGCGCCTAAAATCATCACGTCGGCCGCATTACGTACGCCGGCTGTATTTCGAACACTGTTATAGAACATGACTTCAAAGTAATAAACTACCTTTGTCTCTAAATTACAAAAGGTGTAATGCAATTTAAATAAGAGATTCATTGTGGAATTCAATTGACTCACTTCTATCAGTTGACTACTACTTCTACGCGCCGCTGGCGAATCTTATATGTGTTGTTCTTGTCCTAAGTATTATTATACTGTTAATAGTTGATTGGCTAACAATTATTCATTAAGTAAAAAACAAAAATAATTTGCATTCAATATTTTACAGAATTTTTTCCAGTTTTAGTTATACTGTTTTTAAAGAATTTCTTGGTTGACATGGGTTAGTAAATGTGAACCACTGGTAAAGGCTGTTTATCTACTGAACTATAGGATTTAGTTTTATGGAACTGGCTTGTCTTGCATACCATTTCGCTAGTATATAATGAGTTCAGTCTTTATTAGTTGCTCCATAACTCTAAGATATACACCAAACTAAGTTTAGTAAAAACGCGTTTTTAATACAACAGTTAAATGTATTAATGGTGGCTTATAATGCAAAACGAAAATGCCATTTCTATAAATACTTTCATGGTAATTGTTCAGATGAGTTCTGTGGAGTGATATCTAGAATTTATGAAATTAAGCGCAGTACTAGATTGGCAACAAGGTCTCATTAATTTACAATTGAATTGACTAGATCTAATGGCAAGTTCTATGCTAACATTTCCTTTTCTCGCACTTCTCGCTTGTGGAACTCTCTTCTGGCTCCATGCTTTCGAGCCAACTTTCAGGCTCAAAAATTTAAATGCAATGTCAATCGTTATCTGCTGTCTACCTAATCACTCTTTTATTATTGTTGTAGCATACCCAAGGACGATAACGGCTATGTCCCCATTCACATAAATACAGTAGTAAATACTGTATGTTGATCTGCAGTTGGAGATTCATTATGGAATTCACTTAATTCACTTCTAGCAGTTGACTACTTCTACGCGCTGCTGGCGAATCTTATATCTATTGTTCTTGTCCTAAGTATTATCGTTCCTTGCCAACCTCGTATGATTATTCTATTCAGTAACCTTCCCTAGGTTACAACAATTATTCTCGCTCCTTCATAATGTTTTCTGTTTTCTAATTCATTCACACCTAGTAACAACCCTTTGTGCCTTAGTGGCTTTACTGCATTTTACTGAATTTGATTTTTTTTTTTAAATGTTATTATAATTATGCTTTCCCCTTCCTTAGTTCCTTCGTACGTGCGTTACGCCCTGCCAGTACCTCACAAATAATGAACTATTCCGTTTTGATTGCGTGGAATGACGAGAAAGACATACCAGAGATACTATTTGGTTTCAGTGAAAAAAAGAAAGAAAGAAGGGAAGATAGAAAAGTTCATAGCACCCTCATGCGCCTACTAACTGTTTGTGTGAAATTGAAAACATTGTCAATTTCAAATCATTTCATTTGTATCCTCTTCTTAAAATAATAAGCAACATTCACAGTTATGATTATTATTGCAGTATTTTATGAAAGATGTTAACGCTCAAATATTTAACGCTGTGATATGTGAATTTTTACGCATATTTTATTGTCACCATGAGCATATACAGTCATTAACTTAAGAATTAAGATTCATCAGATAATTCAAATAAGAAAACCGTGAAATTTTTACGGGTATTTCTATTACATTATAATTCTGCTTATTCTTTAGTTTCTTAGTTAGCAGGTACGTTTCGCCCCAAAATTACCTTAGGTAAACAATAAGCCATTCCTGTCTGATTGCGAGGCTAGGAAGAAAATATATATACTGAAGGCGCTATTTGGTTTTAGGGAATGGAAGGAAAATGAATGAAAGAAAGAAAGAATAATGACAACGCTCTCACGTGTTTAACGTCTGCTCCAGTGAAATGAAAAAGCTAGTAAAGAAAGAAAGAAAGAAACAAACAAACAAACAAACAAAGAGGACACAATAACGTTCTTATGTGTTTAACGTCTACTTAAGTGAAAAGGAAACCCTTGCAAAGAAAGAAAAAAAGAAAAGATAGAGGTAGCGATAACACTCTTAGGTGTTCAACGCCTGCTTCAGTGAAATAGAAAAACTTGACAATTTCAAATGATTTCGTTTATACCCTCTTACTTCTTTAAATAATGACCTGCTTTCACACTTATGATTTTTATTGCAATATTTTGTTGAAGATGTTAAGCTGAAATATTTACCGATGCAGTAGGGGAATTTCCAAAGGTGTTTTATAGTTTTAGTACTCACAAGGAGTTTTTTCAATCATTAACTTCAGAATTAGGATTCATCAGAAAATTCAAAGAAAAAAAAACAAGAAAATTTTCACAGGTTTAAATTATTTGCATTTCATTTATCAACCAGTTTATATTTTTGAAAATTATTTTCTTCGATTCTCCATCTTCCCATTAATTGTTTTTTCCTCTCATTTAACTAGAAAACCTTTTCCTCCTCTATTTCTCTCTTTCTCTCTCTCTCTCTCTCTCTCTCTCTCTCTCTCTCTCTCTCTCTATCTATCTATCTATCTATCTCTTTCCTTTTCTTGCATAACAGTATTTCTTTATTTTCTTCCTTCAACGTCTATTTTTCTTTATCGTTTCCTTCTCTCTGTCCCGTTGCAACTTCTCTCCTATTTTATCTACACTTTCTTTTTCTCTAACACTTTTCACTCCCACTCTCTGTCTCACTTTTTCTTTCTTCATACAACTCTTACCTCTCCCTCTCTCTCCTCCTACTTCTACTTTCTTTTTCCTCTCCCACCTCTCTTCATCTCTTCAACTTTTATTCTCAAATATTGTTCTCTTTTCTTTTTTTCCTCCCCTATCTGCTTCTCATCTTTTTTCTTTTTTACTTTTTTTTTAGGTTCTGTCCTTCACCATACTAGCAGAAACCCAACCACCACCGCCGCCATCATCATCACCAGAACGTTTCCTCACCAAACCAACCTCTTTCTTCTGAACAGTTAAAACAAGTGCCGCCAGTCGATCCTACTTCTACATACTTAGACTTTAAATCGCTTTCCTTCTGCCGCCAGAATCGACCGAAATCCATTTTCCATTAGTGCCAATTTCTAAGGAGACTTCAAGATGGCAGCTGTGTTGGCCGTTCGGCTATAGCCGGACAGGCTCCGAGAGGGGGTGCTTCAGACTTCTTTGTATTATCGCTGTCCGGTCGAGCCGTGACCAGAGTCCTAGGAGGGACGAAAACAACTCGTTAAGAATATTAGCTTGTAACTTGATAGGCGCTGCCCTCTTTAAGAAGTCCTCTTCTTCTGGCCTTAGCCCCTTCCCGTACTCACAAAAAGACCGAACATCGAAATAAAAAAAAGCCACCTCTCCGAAAACTAAAACTTGACCGAGATAAATGTAAACACAGACATCATGATCGGTGAAGAAACATCTTAAGGGATATATATCTGGTTACTGCAGTTGGTAATTATAAAAGGTCTGTGGCTAAATGACAGTATTTCACCGCAAGGAGGTTTTTTTTTTCATTCAAGGGTATGGTTCAATTAAAACAACATGTATGGTGTCTGAAACGTCTTTGTGTAATTTAAATTGTTAATAATTTTTCTTTGTATATCACGTAAAATAAAACGTTCCGTCTATTTGAATATTTTTGTAAGTTGTTTTTACAATAAATGTGTTATCTCTATTGCAACTGTAATATTAGGCGACTGTGATTTCAAAGATGTTTACAAAGTGTGTAGATGAAAAAACAAATTCTTAACAGAAAACTGGAAAAATGTATTTCAAGATTCACATTCGAAAACAATAGTTACTACTTTACAATTTATAAAAGCTGTTATTTTATTTCATGAGAAATTTGGTAATGTGCACTATAATCAAAAAGTTTAGACCCACCCTCTGGATTTAATAAGCTTCATACTTTCTTTGGTTTAATTAACTCCTACTATGTTGGAATTATTTGGATGGTAGGAGGAGAAGGAAAGAGGAAGAGGAGGAGGAAGAGGATAGGAAAGAGGCGAAGGGTGAAGAAGAAGAGAAAGAGGAGGATGAAGAAGAAGAGGAAGAAGAAGAGGGTAAATGAAGGAAGAAGAGGTGGAGGATGAAGAAGAGGAAACAGGAGGATGAAGAAGAAGGGGAAAGAGGGGATGGAGGAAAAAGAAAAGGGAAGAGGAGGAGGAAGAAGAGGGTAATAGTAGGAAGAAAAAGAAGAAGAAGAGAAAGAAGCGGAAGAAGAAGAGAAATAAGACGAAGAGAAAGAAAAGGAAAAGAAAGACGAGAAAGAAGAAAAGGAAGACGTAGAAACTATCTTTGACTTGAAGGTGTTATTAAGTGGGCCTCACCTGCAAGGTTATGCGCTGATTTTATCGAAGACTGTCACCATATCGCGCACATTTGCCTGTGATGCATGTGACTGGTATAGCCCTATTAGATTGGATTTCATAATAGGTAGATTGGGGTTTGTATGTTTTTACTGCAGTGAGACTTTGTTGATATGCTGCTCCCGCGCTCAGCAACTCAGTTTTAGTCAGTTATGTGGCATGCGTGATACACGCTTAGGCGATCATCTATCTTTCGATACATGACTGGCAGGTCATCCCCCCCCCCAATAGTAGGTTGCCATTTCTTTCTGCGGTAGACCAGTTGCCATCCAAGGCTATAGAACCCGGTCTGTCCTGCTATTTACCCATAGCTGAGAGAAGAAGAAGAGGATTCATACCTTTCCCAAGGGTATTAGCACGTAAGTGAATGTAATGTATTCGGCTGGAATTCGAACTCGGCTCTCCGATTCCTCAGTCCGAGCCGCTATAATAATAATATGAATAAGACTATACCCACAAACATAACAAGGTAGCAACATATGTGCACTGGAAGATATGCAAGAAGCACAAAATCGAAAAATCGAAACCACTGAGAGATTGTATGAGCACCAACGAGAAACAGTTACACAAAATAACGATGTAACTATCCTCTGGGACATGCCAATTCAAACTGACAGGGAAATAAAGGCCAACAGACCTAATGTTATCATAAAAGACAAGAAATTCAGGAAGTGTATGTTTATTGACACAGCAGTACCATCTGAGAGAAACATCTGAAAATTATCGAGAAACTGTCCAAATACAAGGACCTGGAGATCGAGATTAACAGGATGTGGGGAATGAAGACTGAGACTATACCAATAGTAATCGGAGATCTGGACCACGTGAGAAAAGGAATAGACAATTTTACTAACAGTGTCCCAGGTAACATCAACATCAAGTTGCCCAGAAGATCCCCCTAGGAACATCCCATATACTAAGAAAAGTGCTATAAATTAAATGACAATTCTCCTATATGGAATAAGGATCATATCTTGGACCCGGCTCTACAGGATACAAAGCAGGAAACATAACATACACAAATAATAATAATAATTCTGGTATATCTTCCAATGTACACATGTCGCTACTTTGTTATGTCTTTGGGCATATTTATAAATAATAAAAAATCTAAAAAAAATGTTACACATGAAGACATTTATAATTCTAGTTGTGGTTTGTGCCATAGGTTTGATTGGAAAAGGTTCTGACAGACTCATTAAAGGAGTGGCTAGTAGCCCATACCTAAAAGAAATACAAAAAAATGTTCACTCAAGTACACCTCACACCTTACGAAAGACTTTGTCAGCGTAAAATGTGTTTAATTTTAGGTTCTTTTACTTCTATTTTTAATTTTTTACAAAAATGTTAGGTCTCTGATTGGGACCCGGAATGAAATGAGTATACAACAGAAATCATAAATAGTAATAATAATAATAATAATAGCAACAACTTAGGATAATAAAGTCGTTAGTGACGTTTGTCTGTTTAAGTTGTTCGTATATCATTAATTTAATGCATCCTTCTTTTATTTCGGCGGGATGTAAGGGTAGCGTAACAGTTATTGGCGCGGAAAGGTGTGAATGTATGATTTCTCTCGCCCGGCTATTGGGAATATAGTAGGACATGAGAGGGTAACCAGTAAAAAAGGACAACGATGTAACTATCCTCTGGGACATTTCAACGATGTAACTATCCTCTGGGACAATTCAAGAATGTGGAGAAGACAACGACAAACCACTTCACTATCTTTCCCAAGAACAGTTATAGCAATGAAATTGACAGAAATTAAAGAATAGGAAACTGTGGAGAGCTATGAATGCTCACATACTCCAAAGAGAGCTCACTAGAGTATAGGAACACATCCTCATCATGCTAGCTGGCAGTGCTACGGTACCAATACCAAATAGATTTTACGGGTTGGTGTTCTTTTTTTTTTCTTTTTTTTTTCATTTCAGACTTGTCCTTATCCGAAACCGGTTGCTACCAAAGGCTAAATAGCCCAGAGACATAGCTGCGAGTAGAGAGGAAGAGGTAGATTCATAATTTTCCCAAAGGTATTTGTGTGTACGAGGTTTGGCAGAAAAGTTCATAGCCTGACCATGATACTCTCATGGAATGTGACCAAATAAAGTTTATTTTTCAACATAGTCAACCCTTACGATTCATACACTTCTTTCATCGCTGTTGAATTTCTTGGATTCCATTGGTGAAGAAGTTTTCATCCTGATGATAAAAAAGTCATCAATAGAAGATATGACGTCATCATCACTTCGATACAGGTTCCCAGCCAAATGTTTTTTTCATGTTGGAAACTGCCTCAACACATTGGAATAGTATTCTCCGTTGATGATACAGCCCTTTTAATGTCTTTTGCATCCCCAAAAACTGAGGCCATCACCTTCCCTTCAGAAAAAGATGTTGGAAATTCTTTGGAGCAGGTGAGGAGGGGTGCATGGTTTTTTTCTCTGGCTCTCATCCTGGATTAGGAAACTTTCAAGGAAACCAGCCGAATTTGCCTCAATGTCAGATTTTCCCGTGATCAACTTTCTACGCTTTTGATCTGGTGTCAGAAGACGTGGCACCCACCGATTAGAAACCTTGTAAAGATACGATATAGCAGAAGGTGTCAGATACTTGCTCGAAATAATATAGTGAGCCGACCAATATTGCAGCAGCTTTATCAATGGAATGTATACATGAATTTGATTCTGGATTGCACTTGAGACCCAATAGACGTTCAAAGCATAGAGCTTCATTGAGAGTGCAGCCATACATTGTGACTGGGTGCACCTCGAGGCGGTGTAATGCTTAGCAAGCTTATCTCGCTATAATAATTACGACTGAATAGTGTGTTCGATCCTCACTGGGTGCCCCATACTTTCGGCCTTGTGCCACATCTAAGCTGCGCTTTAAAATCATTTGACCATCTCTACGTGGCGTAATGGTTAGCAAGCTTGTTTTGCTAGATCAGCTACGACTGAAAAGTGAGTTCGATCCTCACTAGGTACTTCATACTTTCGGCCTTGTGCCACATCTAAGCTACGCTTAGAAAATAACCATACATAGTGACTGGAAGAAATTCAGGATCTGGACGGTCATGCAGAAACGAAACTAAAGTACATTACAGATTACATTATAAAATAATAACTAATAAAATGTTAGTTTCATAATAAAATATGTCCATTATTAGTTACATGTAACAATGCATAGCGTGTTTTGTATTGTGTTTCATATATGTCTTTATTATTTGTACTTATGGGTAAAGATACGTGTAAATAAAGATAAATAAGTGATACACAATATATTTTCAGTGTGCATAGAATGAACTGGATTAAAGATTATGTGAAGTCTGTCCGAAAATGATCCAGACAATTTGGATGCTTCGAAAATTGGTTTCGCGAACTTGATGCGACTTTGTAGCCAGTCAGAATTGGCCTTTTCAGTGTACAGATGAAGAGGAAACTGAAGGCAACAAAAATGTGGTTCTACAGAAGGATACTGAAAATTCCATGGACGGAGCGAGTAAGCAACGAGGACGTCGCAAAGAAAATGTTAACAAGAACACTTTTAATCTTTTTAATTTAAAAAGAGACTGGTGAAAATTTTGGGACATCATGAAGGACAATACTTGCAGGACAAATCGAGTCAAAGAGAAATACGTGTGACGAGTATATGTGAATGGATGGTGGAATGAGGTTTCCCTGGGTTGCTGGGTCCTAGCCGGAACCAAGGTTGTAGTTCGTTCGAGTACTTTCCATGGTAGTAGCGGTAGTGCAACGAGAGGCTAGCCGCATCCCGCCTCTGAGAGAGAATTTGGAAAATGGAAAATAATTCTTCTCCAATAAGGACTTTGAGACGCTTTTGATCTCTATTAAAACTGGAATGTGAGGATTGGGCAGCTCCCGCCCAAATATGACAACTATTCCATTTTCGGCCTGATCTAGCTCTTATAAAGGTAGAGGATAAGATGGGGAGTCAGCTCTTTACTGGAGCGGCACAGGAAGCCGACCATTTTTCCAGCACCTTTAGCGATGGATCGTATGTACGAGTTCTATTTGAGGTCAGGATTGAGTTTAAGACACGGAGCCTCCCTGAGGTGACACCCGTTCATCGTAACTAGCGATAGTCCACTGGCCATTATGTTTTTATTTCTCATTCATTTAGATGGTAGTCACCTATTTTTTTTGTGGTGGTGGCTTTTTAGTGATAGGTTCTTTCCTAAAAATGTTGTTTTCTTTCCTGATGGAGTGGATCTATCGCTTTACTATTTTAGAGAAATGAGCAATCTGTTTTGTCAGGTATGCTTAGAGTCTTGAAAATCAAGTTGGCCTATACCTCGTCCCCCCACTGAAGCATTTCATAGAGAGAGGCTGTCAACATCTGCCTTCAGGTAGTAAATCTTCTCTTGAACAACTTCTTTCTCGTTTTGCTGCTCAGTTTCTATTTCCAGTTGATGATTTAGAAACGTGTATCGCCCTCTGGTATTGATAGCTTGAAATGTGTTGGTTAGAAGGATTTCACTTTTGAATAACATACGCACAATCTCGAAGAATACTTTCCATATCTTCTCCTTCATAGTTGAATATTATGAGCCAGGTCCTTCGTAAACGCATAAATACTTCTATTTGACATCATTTTATGAATAATATTTTTTATCCAATGCAAGGCACAAGAGACACTAGGGGGTTACTGAATGAGGTCGTTATATAAGAGTAAGAGGAGCGGGTAAGAAGTGCAGTTTATGAAGACATGCTGAAAAAGATAACGGTTAACATCTAGACTTGAAAAGTTTAACATTGTCGAGATCGGGGAAGAATCCTCTCGAATGTCTGTTCCACAAAGTCCTTGGTTTAGCTACTCCATCATATTATTATTATTTATTTATTTATTTATTTATTGTTATTTATTTATATGGTTAGTAAATGGTTAGATATACTGAAGATCAAGTGACAGCATGTCTCCTCAATACTCCAGAACTCTTCTCGGTATTCGAGCTGTTTTCCATAACGCTGACATCTGGATGTTTCTAGATTTTCCCCAAATTCCCAGTTCTTCCGGTCACTTATTCCTTGCTCTTTGGGCTTATTCCTAGTGCTCCGATAACGATTGGCATGAGTGTCATCTTCGTGTTACCCAGCTCTCTGGTCGAGATACTACTAAATTGCCTTTACATTATTTTATTTTCATTTATCAGTTTCAGCCCTAATTTTTACAAAGCAACAAGATCTCAAGAGAGCGCTGTACTTTGTAATTCTAGTTGTTGGTTTTGTTTTTGTTTCTTTTGTTGTTGTTGTTTTTATTGTTGTTTTATATTTTGGTTGGTGTTATTGCTTCTCTTTTTTGTTTTTATTCTTTCATTCTTTAAAAAAAAAGACAAATTTATTCAGTATAAGTTCAGTTCCTGAAAATGCGATTTATTCTGCGTTGAAGGAATGCGATATTTTAAATTGTAAACTTTTAAATTTTCATTTGTAAAACTTCTGGCGTGAGTTTAAACAATTATTATTATTATTATTATTATTATTATTATTATTATTATTATTATTATTATTATTATTATTATTATTACAACAAATCCCAAAGAGCGTGATTTCCAGAAGTGAAAAAGAAGACAATGTTTAACAATGTTTAACAATGTTTCGACGGAATGTCTGTTTTCTTCAATTTATTTATAAAAAAGAGAATTAATACAAATATTATTATATATAATAATTGTATATTACGAGAATGTGTCAAAAAGTAATATATTTTATTTTATTATATAAGAAATAGATAATACAATAAAACATATCGTACATCAAGTTACAACTATACATCACAGGTTCACATCCCTACTTCTCAACAGTCACCGCCCCTTTCAATGGCTGTGTTCCATCTATCACAGTTCTGTAAAACTCAGACGTCTGCTGATGTAGCCAATTCCTGACAACATAACGTTTTCTCCTCAGTGGCTCTTTCATTAAACCAAAGAGATGGAAGTCTGAGGATGCTAAGTCCGGTGAGTAGGGAGGAAGTGGCAGGGTTGTCCACCCGAAAAGGTAATTTCCCCTTGTTTTGAGGCTTCAGTGATGCCTAGCGTTGAGGTGTTGAAGAACTTTATTCATCTCCAAATTTGGTCTTACTCAGTGGATTCTAACTCTAAGTCTTTTAAGGTCTCAATGCATGCTTAAGTGCTCACTGTTTCTCCTCTTCGCAAGAAATCGACCAGAATAACACCTTGAATATCTCAAAAGATAGTTGGCATGACTTTTCCAACTGGCCTTTTTGCCTTGAACTTTCTTTTATTTTTGGAGATATTGCATTTTTTTTAATCTGCTTCATAATGATGAATCAAAGTTTTATCACCAGTTATGAGCCTTTGAAAAAGGGTTTGTCTCTTTCATTGACACCAAGGAGTTCTGTGCAACAGTTAACCTTTTCAGTCCTGTGTTCATCTGTCAGATATCTTGATACCTAGCCGGCACACACTTTTGAATATGCTAGTGACTCAATAATGTTTTGAGCACAATAATGGCTAAATCTGAGAACTGATGCCAGCTCATCAATTGTTATACGCCTCTCTACTTTGATTAAAGCGTCTGCTTTTCCCTTGTTGTCAGGGTCGACAGAAGTTGACGGGCGGTCACTCCGAGGTACCTTTGCTAAGCTCGAATTTCCCAATTCTTCTTGGTCTGTTGAATTCTCATTCAGACGAGGGGCTCATCTCCGCACATTACTGCAGTCTAAAGGTTTATCTCTGTGTACGTTTCAGTCTTTTGTAAATGTTTTCAGGAGTTCCTGCTTCAGAAAAAAAGAACTGGATTGCTGCTCTTTGCTTCTGACGGACTTCCAGCGGAGCAGCCACTTTCATATCAGCTCATTTATTCATATATCTGAAAAACAAACAAACAAATGACATTTTCCACTGAGCAAAAAAATCAAAACACACACACATATTTTACAGAGATAAAGTCCTTTGTAAGGTGTGGACTCTACTCGTGAGAACAATTTTTTGTATTTCTTTTAGGCATAGGCTACCAGGTATCCATTCAGTGAGTCTATTGGAAACTTTTCCAATCAATCCAAGTGCTCCGACTACAACTGGAATTGTTAATGTTCTCATGTGCTATAATTTTTAGATTTATTATTATTGTTATGGGAACTTACCCATAATAATGGACTATTCCGTACCTCATAAATACTGCTCCTTAAGAGGAATCAGCAGACAGAGTCAGGCAGTGAGTCAGTCAGTCAGTCAGTCACAGAGTCAGTCAGAGACAGAGTAGCGTCAGACGATTACTGTAAGACATTGGAATAGTGATACTGGTCGAGACAACATAGTTCTCTCTAACCTAACCTGATTGTTATTACTAACACTTCTACTTCTTTTGTACATATTCTGTTTGTAATATATCTGTGTTATTCCATACCTGTGTTCGAGTTATTCTTCATTGGTTCTACCTTGGACCATCACCGTGGTACAAGGAACCTGGACCATAACAGAGGCGACGAGGTGACCCTTAAAGGACAAACGAATTCTATACGCGGAGGGCATACTTTTTGCTATCCATCGCACTTAACAGTGGCGACGAGGTAACCCAAAGAACTAACAAACTCTATACGCGGAGGACGTACTTTTTTGCTATACGTCACACATAACAAGTGGCGACCTGGAAAACCCCAAAAGAAAAACAAACTCTCTACACGGAGGACATACCTTTTTTTGCTATCCGTCGCACATAACCGTGGTCGACGAGTAAACTCTAAAAAAAAAACAAGTTCTTCGCGAGATTTCTAAAAAAAAAAAAAAAAACTAGTTCTACGCGAACACAAAAAAATGTTCTTTTTGGATATCAAATTACTAGCAACAAAGGAAATTTTTCTTTGCGTACACAGGTCACAGAATATCAGGTTACACAAAATTACATCAACAAGGAAGATTTCAAGTCAATCATTGTGGAACTTATCAAAATCCAATTTCAACAGCAGCAAAAAAACGAACAGAAATATTTGGAATTGCTACGTGTAATGTCAAATAAAGAGCAAAAATCTGAGAACGAAATAGTTCTCTCACAAGACGCTATTTGGAGTACTATCGAAGGTTTCAAGCACGCACCCGACGAAGATAAAACTTTTGCAAACTACTTCCGAAGGTACGAAGATCTATATGAATTTGACTGAAAAGATTGGTCAGACGCACGTAAAGTACGTCTATTACTAAGAAAATTAAGCACACGTTAATATACCAAATTCGTAGATTATATCCTTCGAAGAAAAACAAGTGAGTTAACGTTCAATGAAGCCATTAAACTGCTAACAGAACTTTTCAGCCATAATACTTCACTATTCCACAAAAGATGGAAATGCATGAACCTTACAAAAAAGGACAACGAAGATTACATAACTTTCGCGTCCATTGTCAACAACTATTGTGACGACTTCAAATTATCAGAACTCAGCGCGGAGAATTTCAAATGCTTAATTTACGTCCAAGGTTTGGTCTCAACCAAAGACGCGGAAATGAGACGCAGAATCCTTACTAAATTGGAGAGTGAAACTGATTTGACACTTCAAAAGCTAGCCGAAGACTGCCAGAGATGCATCAGTGGGAAGAAAGACTGAAAAGACATAGAAGAAGCTGGCATAGCACACGTACATAAAGTACGAAGAAAAACCAACTTACCCTCCTCACAGACAAACCAAACTGATTCCCCCCCCCCTCAAGGACAGGTAAAACAAAATTTTCTAACTCTAAAAATCAATATAAAAAACAATTACCACCCAGTCCATGCTATCGCTGTGGGACTTGGCATTGGTTTAAAGACTGTACATATCGTTTTAAAACTTGTCTATCATGTAAAAAAATAGGCCACAAAAGTTCCCATTGTTGGTCTAGAAGAGAAAACAAAAGCAGAATAAGAATTACGAGGACTGACCAAGCAGATGAGACTAACATAAGAAAATACGTACAAGTTGAAATGCAAAACAGAAAAGTTAGGCTACAGCTGGATTTTGGTTCAGACTTAACTATCATAAACCTACAAACATGGAGAAAACTGAACAAACCTGCCATGTTAAAAACGGATAAAATTGCTAGATCATTAACGGGGAGAAAGATAAAATTCGAGGGTGAAGTAATTACAAACGCAACATTTAATGGAATGACGAAAAAACTAAAAATGTACATCTTAAGAAATACCGAAAACCTATTCGGAACAGACTGGATGCAAAAATTCGAACTGTGGGATCTACCTATAAGTACGTACTGCCAAAATATAAAAAGCTTACCAACCGAGGCAGACAAATTAAAAGAGAAATTAAAAACGAGTTTCTCCGAAGTATTTTCAGCAGGCCTAGGAAGATGTAAGAAAATGGAAGATAATATCGAAGAAAAGGAAAACGTTCAGCCTATTTTAAGAAAAAAAAAAAGGAGCGTACCGTTTGCGTCAATTGAAAAAAATCGATTATGAATTAACCAGACTCGAAAACACTGGCGTATTGACAAAAGGACAATACAGTAAATGGGCCGTACCGACGGTCTACGTCAAAAAGAAATCAGGCGAAATTCGAGTTTGCGCTGATTTTTCTACAGGTTTGAACGCAGCAATAAAGGACTACCACTATCCTCTACCCAGTCCAGAAGAAGTATTCACTAAATTAAATGGCGGAAAATATTTCTCTAAAATTGATTCAAGTGAGGCGTACCTGCAAATTCCAGTCGATGAAGAAAGTTCAAAACTACTATGCATAAATACACACAAAGGACTGTACAGATACCAAAGACTACCATTTAGAATTAAGTTCGCGCCGGCTATATTCCAACAGACAATGGATACAATGCTTGCCGGACTAGAGTACACAATTCCATACCTGGATGACGTATAGATTAATATCGAAAGCGTTGAACAACACAGAGAACATGTACAGGAAGTATTTAAAAGAATACAAATCTATGGATTCAAAGTAAAAGAAAATAAGTGCGATTTTTTCATGAAGGAAATTAAATACCTTGGTCATATCATAGATCAAGAAGGTAGACGACCAGATCCTGAAAGGTCTACAGCAATAAAAAAAATGCCTGTTCCTAAGAACATAACAGAACTACAAAGTTTTCTAGGATTAGTAAGTTACTACCAGGAATTCATACCGCAAATGCATAAACTTCGCGCACCACTGAACGAGCTACTAAAGAAAGAAAAAGTTTGGCAGTGGACAGATCAATGCCAAAAAGCATTTGACGAAATAATCAAAATGTTAACTTCAGATTTATTTTTGGCACACTACGATCCCAAACTAGAAATTATTGTAGCAAGTGACGCTGGCACCTACGGAGTCGGAGCGTGTATATTACATAAAATGCCAGATGGGAAATAAAACCCATCGCACATGCTTCTCGAACGCTATACCAGCGGAGAAAAATTATTCACAAATAGAGAAAGACGCTCTAGGAATTATCTTCGCAGACACGAGGTTTCATAGGTACATCTATGGTAGACATTTTACTCTGCAGACGGATCACAAACCGTTACTAACAATTTTTGGTTCGAGAAAAGGTCTAACCGGTTTACACCGCAAATAGGTTACTTAGATGGGGAACAATTCTTCTGAACCACAATTTCAGATTGGAATATTTACCAACAAAAAAGATCGGCCATGCGGATGGTCTGTCGAGACTTATACCAACAAAGACAGATCCATTGGAAGATACGGTAATCGCAGCCTTAAGAAACGAAGAAGACATCAGGACAGTACTATGTTGTACAGTTAGAAACCTCCCAGTCACATTGCAAGACATAAAAAATGAAGCCAAAAATTACGAATTTATTAATGAAACAAAAGAAAAGATAGCAGAAAAAAATTTCGGACAGCTTTTCTCTATGCGACAATGTGTTACTTTACAACAAAAGGGTTGTAATTCCCAAAACATTACAAAAGCGGATCTTAAAGGATTTCCATAGGGGCCATCCTGGTAAAAATAGAATGAAGTCGCTAATGCGAAGCTATGTATATTGGAAGAATATGGACCAGAATATTACTCAGATGGTGGAAATGTGCAAGGGTTATAATTTAGCAGCCAAAGCACCGCCAATCATACATAAGCCATGGCCAGAGACTGATCGTCCGTGGTCAAGAATACACGCAGATTATGCAGGACCAATTGACGGCTTCTACTATTTAATCATAGTGTATAGCTATAGTAAATGGCCGGAGGTGTTTCGTTGCAAAAATCCTACTTCAGAAACGACCATAAATTGCCTCCACGAGCTATTCGCTCGGTTTGGTGTCGTGGATTGCCTAGTCACAGGTAATGGAACGCAATTCACATCAGCAGGTTTACAAGAGTTTTACGAAATTTATCAAGTAAAACATATAAAATCCCCCCTTATCACCCAAGATCAAATGGGCAGGCGGAGAGATTCGTTGATACACTCAAAAGAGCGTTACGAAAAGCCTACGATGTGCCTACGGAGAAAGCATTACAGCAATTTTTCAGGTATATCGAATTACGCCAAATAATGCTACACCATCAACACTATCACCAGCAGAAGTGATGTTTGCTAGAAAAATCAGATCAGCATTTGATAAATTGCTACAAGTAAAACAAAACAAGTAACACAGTCCTACGCACCAAAAAGAAAATTCCTCCCAGGAGAAAAAGTTTTTTTTAAAGCCTATGAAAATAATACATCGTATTGTGAGCAAGGGACAGTTGACAAAAGAAATGGGCAGATGGTTTACATAATTCAGGGACAAAAATTCTCACACAAAAGACACGTGAACCAAATAAGGAAAAGAAAGACTCTGACAGAATGCTAACGGTCCACCTCAAGAAGATATAAAAAGACCGCAAACAATGCCAGAACCAAGAAAATCGTCTGGAAAAACAAAATGTACGGAACCTTTGGAAATAGATCCAAAGAAAAACAGATATTAAAACCCCTGCTATGCAAAAGCTTCGGAAGGCGGGTATAATGGGAACTTACCCATAATAGTAATGGACTATTCCGTACCTCATAAATACTGAGAGTCAGGCAGTGAGTGAGTGAGTCAGTCAGTCAGTCACAGAGTCAGTCAGAGACAGAGTAGCGTCAGACGATTACTGTAAGACATTGGAATAGTGATACTGGTCGAGACAACATAGTTCTCTCTAACCTAACCTGATTGTTATTACTAACACTTCTACTTCTTTTGTACATATTCTGTTTGTAATATATCTGTGTTATTCCATACCTGTGTTATTCTTCATTGGTTCTACCTTGGACCATCACCGTGGTACAAGGAACCTGGACCATAACAGAGGCGACGAGGTGACCCTTAAAGGACAAACGAATTCTATACGCGGAGGACATACTTTTTTGCTATCCGTCGCACTTAACAGTGGCGACGAGGTAACCCAAAGGACTAACAAACTCTATACGCGGAGGACATACATTTTTGCTATACGTCACACATAACAAGTGGCGACCTGGAAAACCCCAAAAGAAAAACAAACTTTCTACGCGGAGGACATACCTTTTTTTGCTATCCGTCGCACATAACAGTGGTCGACGAGTAAACTCTAAAAAAAAAACAGTTCTTCGCGAGATTTCTAAAAAAAAACAAAAAAAAACTAGTTCTACGCGAACACAAAAAAAAATTTTCTTTTTGAATATCAAATTACTAGCAACAAAGGAAATTTTTCTTTGCGTACACAGGTCACAGAATATCAGGTTACACAAAATTACGTCAACAAGGAAGATTTCAAGTCAACCATTTTGGAACTTATCAAAATCACCGTAGTACAAGGAACCTGGACCATAACATTTATTATTATTATTATCATTATTATTATTGTATCTTGGTCTTTGCTTTGTGTAGCACAGATTGCATCCAAGTCTCAACCAGAAACTTCAAGAGACAAGTTTCTTTCGTATTAGAAGAATCAAACAGATAGGTGTCATCCATTCAAAGAAAACCTATGTTATTGTACATGGAGAGAAATCAACGCAAAGTACTTATGAGCATGACTCATATATTTTCGGTCTACCAGGAATTTGATCCACATATTTGTTTGTTCATTTTCATATCAGCCTCAATAATAACAGGTAATGTTCTTGTCTTGAGATGCTAGATATTATTATTATTATTATTATTATTATTATTATTATTATTATTATTATTATTATTATTATTATTATTCCTTTGATTTCTCGTGTGTACACATTTCTTTCCGGATCCCGCCCAGAGACCTAAGGTAAAAAATGGCGTCATGACATTTTCTACTGACCAATTAAAAAAAGAAAACACACACACACACACACACACACACACACACACACACACACACACACACACACACACACACACACACACACACACATATACACATATTTTACATAAATAAAGCCCTTCGTAATGTGTGGACTGTACTCGTGAGAATAATTTTTTTTGTATTTCTTTAAAGCATAGGCTTCCAGATAACCCTTCAATGAGTCTACTGGAATCTTTTCCAACCGATCCGATGGCTCCAACTACAACATTGCAGTCTGCAGGGACCGCCATATCAATAATGATGCAATTTTTTTCCGGTGTCTAATAACAATATCTGGGCGGTTAGCTTTGATTGTTTTGTCTGTGTGTATTGTGTCGTCCCATAAAATTGTAACAGGTCAACCAAGTGTGTTGCATCTGTGATGTTCATTGAGTTCACCTTCTCCTTTAGAACGCCCCAGAAAAAAGAAGTCAAGTTCCATTCTTTCGTCTTTCGACAAAAACATGTTCAATCTGTGGAGTTAAAAAAAATATAGTTAATGTGATTTTCTATGTGTCCAGACTTTAGAGACACCAAGCACATTTTGGTCTCAAATTGTTTTAATTAATTTTCCACTTTTTTTTAATGGCAATCTAGAATCAAGGATGCCTGATCAGTCGAAATCCAAAGCCTGAAACTCAAACAATTATAGGTTATCCCACTTCCTACTCTTTGTTTGAAAAACATCATTTTGACAAAAAAAAATTAAGTCAGTGTTAATTTTTCTAAAAATGCCAAGAAAATCCACCAAAAGATTATTAATCATTGTCAGCCAATTTCAGACTGATAAAGAAATCTTAAATGAAGTCTACTCAAACGCGTATATCCTATAAATGTAACGTTTATAGTAATAAGAAATAGATCTGTAAATATCTTATTATAATACTGCCAGTGCCTCCCTTAGCTAGCACGGCCGTTACACCCTGTCAATACCTCATAAATAATGAAGTATTCCGTTTTGATCGCGTGGAAAGCTGCTTGGTTTCAGTGAAAAAATAAAATAAAGAAGGAAAGAAGGCGATATAGACATGTTTAAACGTTTGTTTCAATGAAATGGAAAATGTGGTTGTTATATACTGTACCTATGAACACTAATGGGTATGTTCCAATCCTCATAAATCTATTGGAAACTATTGTAAGCGGGGGTAATATGTTAAGTGGTCCCCCACTAGCAGTGGTTTACCTACTTCATGCCGCTGGCAAGTATTGTATTTTGTTGATGTTATAAAGATTACCATTTCATTTCCAACCTCCGTTTTGGTTATTCCTCATTCAGTAGCCTTTTTTAAGTTACAACAGTTGCCTATTTCAAATCTTTCATTTGCACCTCCTTGTTTTTAAAATAACGACCAGCATTCATATTTATGATTGTTTTTGTAATATTTTGTTAAAGCTGTTAAGCTCAAATATTTAACGATGCAATATGCGAATTTCTACGCATATTTTATTATCACAGAACTTCGCCACGAGCTTATTCAATCATTAACTTAGAAATTAAGATTCATCAGAAAATTCAAATAGGGAAATCGGGTTATTCTAGTGGTTTATAGAGAACTTAAAAGCGGTAAACGACTGCAACACAAGCCCAAGGATTATTTCAAATATTCAATTCGATTTGCTTTTTTAGCTGTTGTGTTCGGCTCAGGGAGAAATGAATCGAAAACGAGGTTAAGGGAGCAAGATTTATAATTTTGATTGTTTGCGTTGTTTTCCTTAATGTTTAAACTATCAAAATATGAAAACGGACTACAATAAACACAAACACCCAACAAATAAGTTTTTAGAAAATGGAAGAAACAATAATCATATTTTGTATAAGATAATATATAATGCGTATAAAGAACTGCAATTATTTTTAAATATGCAGGTGATGCAGGTGTTAAAATTTGTGCCATTTTTTAATTAAAAAAAAACAGAGCATTTACTTGAATAAATTATGTCTATAAAAATAACGTATAATCCGAAAATATATTAAAATAATTGTTGGACTTAATCCATTTCATAATATGCTGTCATTGTTTACGTTAAGATATTTTTCGTGAAAGATCGTCGAAGATTTATTGTTTATAAACAGTAATTCGGACTTTGCTAACCAGACGCTTCTTTGTGGCTGAATGGTTAACAGCACATCAGATCATGTGATGGTTCCCATTAAGGGTTGCAGGTTCAATTCCTGTCGGATAAGCACATATTTTATACAAAATTTCTCAAAAATTTAGGCGAGTAAATGTAATTAATTCTGTTCAATTAAACAAATCAGAGCATTTACTTAAATAAATTACACTATTTACATTATTCGGAATATTTTCCTCATCTTTGTTGCCATATTTAATACAACGTTTCGGCCGATGTACGCTCCGGCCTTCTTCAGGTGGTTGGAATGCCGAACTGAACCCTTTATTTCGCTCGGTGGGGTAGACTGTTCTAGTTCCACGTGCAATGTCTAATGGATACACATACACACACGCAAATGCGTGAACAAACAAACAGATACACACACACACACACAAAGAAAAAATCTACCTAACACCAATAACTAGAGCATAAATTAATTTTTAACTTCGTATAAAACTAACGAAAATGTAAAAACCCTCAGTCAATTGCTGAAACCTCCTGACAAGTGGACCAAATTATTACAGAAAGATTTCTCTACGAAACTCTGGAGGTATTATGTATACTGTTTATATTATTCGAACTAATGTCCTCATCTTTGTTGCCATATTTTGTCACAACGTTTCGGCCGATGTACGCTCCAGCATTCTTCAGCTGATTGGAATGTCGAACTGAACCCTTTATTTCGCTCGGTGGGATAGACTGTTCTAGTTCCACGTACTATGTCAGTTATCAGTTAACTCATCTTAATTCCTCTCTCCATTGCCTTAACCAGGTATTGAACTCAAAACTCTTTGGTTCCTGTCCCCTAACCAACGCCTTTATCCACTGTGCCATGTGTCCTTAATACACACCTGCGTATGAATTTCTGGGACTTATAAACTTAATGTCTTCATAATCATTTTTACCAGTGCTCATATTGCAATTATTGCTGTTATCGTTTTATGTTTTTTACCAGAGCTCATATTGCAATTTTTCGTTATTATTATTGCTTTTCTCTGACACTCCTTATTACTGGTTGCCATATTGTATTCATTTCTATGCTTGCTCAGAAGATTTTTGCGGCCTAGCATATGTGCTGATTCCTTAAGTTTACGAATTTTCCAATGATGTTCTTTGTCTATGATTTCAACCTGATTCCACAGAGGGCGGTGATCTCCCTTTTCTCTCCATATGTGGTCAGCCACATCTGATTTTTCCACTTCCCCTCGTGTTACAGTGTTTTGCTGTTCTTGAAGCTTTACCTTAAGGAGGCAGTCTGTCCCCCCTTTATATTTCTTTCTGCAGCTGCATGGGATGGCATACACACGGTCTTTAGTTATGTTCTCTTCTATGGGGGGGGTCTTACTCAGGAGAGGTTTCTGCGAAGTGTCGTCCAGCTTTTGAAGATTGTCCTGATGTTATATGGACCGCAGATCCTTTGAATTTTCTCCGATAACCCCTTCACATAAGGCAGGCAGACTGTTTTCTGAGTATTGTTCTTCTCTTCTTGTACCCGCCTATCCCAGTTTATTGGGGCTGCTGCCATGTACCCAGAGTAATTGTTAAGTTGTAGGGTACTACTTATACTGACCAATTCTTTATCTAATGTCTCTGGGTCGCCACATGACTTTTGCTCGGTGTTGTAAGCAGCGAACGATCCCTTTCTTTATGCTGCATGGATGGTGGGAGTTGAAATTGAGGTACTGTCCGGTGAATGTCGGTTTGCGATATACGGATGTCTTGAACCCATGCCCTTTTCGAGATATTAGAACATCCAGGAATGGGAGTGTGTTGTTACTCTCTTTCTCCATCGTGAACTGTATTGAAGGTCCTATTGAGTTCACATGGTCCAGTAGAACCTGGACATCTTCCTGATGTGGCCAGAGTATGAAGATGTCACCTACGTATCTTAACCATAGAGTTGGCCTTAGAGATATCGATTCTAATGCCATTTCCTCAAAGTATTCCATGTATATATTCGCCATTGCTGGTGATAATAGCGAGCCCATCGCTAAGCACTCATTCTGTCGATATATGTGTGATCCCATTCCGAAGTGTGTTGTTTTCGTACAGAAAGTCAACATATCCATAAGGTTATCTATTGAGATACTGATCCGTTCTCCTAGGGAAGAGTCAGAGGCCAATCTGTCTCTGACTGCTGAGAGTGCCTCCTCCGTGGGTACATTGGTGAACAAACTCAGCACGTCCAAGCTCACCATCTGGTTGGATAGGATGGGGGCATCTTTTTCAACTGTACACAAAGCATGTCTATATCGCCTTCTTTCCTTCATTTATTTTTTTATACTATTTAAAGTCATAAACAGGAAAGAAGGGATAAACTTCTACTTATGTTCAAAAGACAGGGGCTACATATTTTCTGTTATACATGATCAGCCAGCGTGATTTCATATCTTTCGTTGTGTGACAGGGGTTGATCTGGATCTCTTATTTTTTGCTATAGCTGCATAGGATATAATACAGGGTTGTTTGTGACGTTCTCTTCGAGAGAGTGTTCGGTTTGCGATAAATACTCCGAAGGGTTGAACTGCTTTTAAATACTATCCTGATATTATCTAAACTATAGATCCACTAAAGCGGTCAAGGTGACGTCCTCGTACGAAGTCGGCAGCCCGATGTAAGCTGTCAACGAGAACCTGTCTGTCAAGTCCTGGTTTGCTGCAGCTGATGATATCAGCTGAAGTTTGTGTGCCATAGAATGATGACCCATGGACCACCTCAAACAATTCGCAGCCAAAGCTTTCATGCTCGAAGACTTTTCTTCTTCCCACCTCTAAAGAACCAATTGGAGAAGAGCGGTCTACGAAAAAATAACATCCTTCGAAAACACCAGAAGACAAATTGGAGAGACGAAGAGAGGCCAAAGAAAAGCTAAAGCTCTCCATCTTCCGAACTCTCCTATTCTAACACGTGGTGGCTGCAGAGACTCTTCAGTCTCTTCGGACTCCTTTAAACCAGAAGAAAATGGCGATGAGCACCCCAATACTCGGCAACGGATTCCGCCAACGACGAAATCCTCTAAATCTTTTCTTATGTATCTTTCATAAATTTCTTTTTATATATTTTATCATTAGATAGACAATTATATATATTTTATTATTGTTCTCGATTCTTGAGCCCCTGCTCGTGGAAGCTAAGGTTATACTTGCAAGTTTGTTACCTAGAAGGATATTTCTAAGGCTGATCATCTCCTGCTGGTATGTGTCTGGATCGCCACATGATGTTGTTGAGATTTATTGTAATTAATACAATTATGGCACAAGGCCGAAAAGGGGGAATGGGTTGAGGCTGGTCTTCACTAACTATCTTATACCTAGCTAATCGGATTCACGATCCATTCACTCGTTACAATTTCCTCATTCACCATAAAAACTCATCCGTCGTCAATCAATCCTATATACACCATAATACCACATCCTCTCAGGGTGGGAGACTAAAAAAAAAACATCCGAATGAGATGATAAATATTACAATATATATTATATTATTTTGGCTTGTTGTTATAGACATGAAACGACGCCTTTTTATATCGTATCGGCAGAAAGAATTGAAGTTCAGGTATTGTCCAGTGAATGTATTTAGCTTCTCACTTTCTTGTCTTTCTTCTCATTACCTTGTCTAAGAGCTCTTGCAGTTTTCTTTGTGCTTGCCATCAACACGGTTTCATCTGCGTATCTTATATCGCTAAGGTTGTGTTAAGTGGGAGAGTCCAGCAAGTACAAGTCCAGGGTATCACAATAAACCAAACCCGGAAGTAAGCCCTCTGATCGGGGTATTGAAGGCTTTGAGGCCTGTAAAACTACCTCTCGACTGCTATTGTTCCCTGACACGAGGTGGCAGCATCTGTTTGGGTCCTAGCTATGGGTAAATAGCGATCCCCCCTCAGAACCAAAACAAAACATTATGAAAGTATAAAAATGCATATTTATATTAAAATTACCAATACAAGTTTATAGCAAAATGGTCAACAATACATTTTATAGTAAAATGACCAACAATACATTTTATCTGTTGTTCAATGCATGTATTTGCGTTCAAAAATTATTCAGTTGAAGCCATAAAATTGTGTTCAAAATATTTAGATTTCGGAATAGAATAACCCACAGAGATGTTGATATGCCGCGAAATAAAATCAACCAACCGGTAAGTATAGAAATATAACGAACTGGAATGTGCTTTAACAAACAACGGAAAATGTGATACAGAAATCCGGAGTCGCATCGTAATAGAAAAAGATGCCTTCCGAAAGATATACAAAGTATTAAGAAAACAGACAAATACCATTAAAAACAAAGAAGGCAGTGCTGAATTGCTATGTAATATCAATCCTCCTGTATGAATGCTAAACAATTTTCTCATAAAGAGGAGACCATAGGCAACAGAAATGTGGATCTACAGAATTTTTATTGATTGATTCGTTTTCTACGTATTATCAGCCACTTACAGATTATTTAAAGCCAGTAAATATTTTTAGATTGTAAGAATCTTTTTTTGTGGGGGGCAGATCATAATTGTTTACTGATACGTTTTTTTTTTCTTCTTGCTCTTTTTCACCTTCTTCTTGTTCTTTTTCTTCCTCTTCTACTTGTGCTTTTCACCTTCTTTTTCATCTTTTTGCTCTGTTTCACCTCCCTTTTCACATTATTTCTTTTTTTAGTTGCTCGTTTTCACCTATTTTCCTTCTGGCTCTTTTTCCTCTTCTTCTTCTTGTATTTTTCTCCGTCTTCTTTTTCTTGCGCTTTTCATCTTTTTCATTTCCATCTTCTTCTTTTTCACCGTCTTCTTGTTTCTTTTTACCATCTTCTTCTTTTTTTCCTCCTTCTACTTCCTCTTCTTCTTTTTCACTGACTTCATCTTCTTGCTCTTTTTTGTCATCTTCTTTTTCACCTTCCTCTCTCTCATTTTTACTTTCTTCTTCTTCTTCTTCTTCTTCTTCTTCTTCTTCTTCTTCTTCTTCTTCTTCTTCTTCTTCTTCGCCTCCTTCTTCTTCTATTTTCCCACTCATCCTTTGTTTCCCCTACTTCTTGAAATGTCACAAACAAACAATCAAAAAACACAAACGAGCGAACCTCCCTCAGAGACCGGAACTCGGGTCCTTGAGATCAACAGAATCACCAAGCGTTGCAGACTTCAGCTGTCCCAAATGTTTTCACAGTCCGACAACGAATACAAATTGTCTGTTACAACTTGTTTGGCATAAAATTAGGTCGCATGTGTCCATATGTTTAGGATTGAAGCGTGGCTGGGAATGTATTTCATTCTGTTTATACTTACGTACTCACGCATGCGCATACATATATACAGACCAAGAGCCCCTTGCTGGGAGAATCCAACCATCTTTTTGGTCGAAAAGTTTCTTAGAGGCAAAGAAGATAAAACTTGGTGGGTGCTTGAGTAAAGTACTGCAAGATATTGAATGACCTTGTCTTATACAGCTGCAAATCACCTTTACGAAATTTGGACTTATCGTCAGTCCCTGTGGGTTTAATATTTGAATTATGATGAAATGAACATCAGATAAGATTTGAAGGAGGTTTTTATAATTATCGTATCTTCATACATTTTCTGAATTAATGTACTATAAAACCTAATATATTATCTTACAAAAAAATAAGATCCTAAGATTGATCATAGAATATGTTGAGCAAATATTTAGGACATATAAATAACACCAGGTCACACGTTTCCAAACACACACATCCATAAGAGCGGTTAACCAATCCCTGTTGCAGACACCTGCTCGGGCACATTTATGTTTGTTCACCAGCCACAGGGGGAACCCTGGGGGTATATATTGCAATTAAGCTGAACCGACCTTTATTAACAGTTTCTGGGAGAGAGAGCAAAATCAAGCGTGATTAACAGTTTAATCAACGCCAATAGGTTCAAAATCTCGGTCACGATGACTTGTGATTTTGTTCTAGTACAAACATCAACGTTTCTCGAACAGTTCCGTCTACTCAGTTCCATGCTGGGATCCCCTCCCTAGGCCGATAGCATCAAGAAACCATCTCCCTGAAAAATCGGCCATGGTGAGATCCGAAACCGTGTCTCATGGTTGGGAAGCGAACGTTCTAACCACTCGATCAATCCCCCATATAAATGCACACTCACATACGCCTACCCACTCTTTTTCTCTCTCTCTTTCTTTCTCTCCCCCTCTCTGTCTTTCTCTCTGTCTCTCTTCTCTTTCTGTCTCTCTTTCTGTCTCTCTCTCATATATATATATGTCTCTCTTTCTGTCTCTCTCTCATATATATATATATATATATATATATATATATATATATATATATATATATATATATATATATATATATATATATCAGTTAGCTCTTGAAAATACATTTCAATTGAGCACTGTTGAGTGATAAGCTAATTCTATAAACAACAGCCACCTGCACTAATGCAAAGCTCTTCAGTAAAATGAATGGAGCACTTTGGCTGATTGGCATTTGTTTACATTTGTAAAAACAATACGCTAGATTTAGTTGTGTAACTCTACCGAGTGAAGATAGCTCGGACTGACACCAAATCAGTTGTGTTTCAATCCTCGCTTGAGGCATTCGGATGTCTAGTCGCACCGAGGAGCTGTGATACAGCGAAACAGTACTGTCTGTGAATGACATAATATATATATATATATATATATATATAGGGAGATTGAGGTCAACACTTAGTAGACAGACTGTTTCATGCTTAAACGCAATCTTCAGGATATATATATATATATATATATATATATATATATATATATATATAGTTCATAATATTAACATTAGGTTATAATTATTGAACGGTCATTGTGCCTGACATTTGCCACGTGCATGAAATTCAGAGTTGGATCAAACATTGAGTGACAAATATATATTCATTATTTTTCATTTACGTAACTGATCTGCTTAAGAATATACTCAAATCATTTGTAAATATCTATGCCGATAAAACTCTTTTATGATAAGAAAATGGAAGTTGAGCACTCATCTGATCGAGCACTAACTACCCAGTGGGGGAAAAAAACTAGCTGCTTACGTTCAATGCATCGAAAACCAAACTAGTTGCATTCCATCATCGCCGATCGGGCCCCAAAATACTGCCAGTCACGATGAACGGATGGATGTCCCCCTCGAGGAGGCACCGTGCCTTGCGAGACATCTGACCTCACGTGGAACTCGTACATACGGTCCATCGCTAAAGATGCAGGTAAAAAAATTGGTTCCCTTTAACTGACTCCTCATGCTATCCTCTACTTTTTCAAAAACCAAATCAAACCTAAAATGAAATAATGTTTTCATTTTTGGGCGGGTTCTGTCCAGTCCTCACCTTCCAGTCTCGACAGAGTTCAAAAGCAACTCCAAGTCATTGTTGGTGACGAATTATTTTCCAACCTCTCTCTCTCTCTCTCTCTCTCTCTCTCTCTCTCTCTCTCTCTCTCTCCCTCTCTCCCTCTCTCTCTCTCTCTCCCTCTCTCCCTCTCTCTCTCTCTCTCTCTCTCTCTCTCTCTGGATGTAGTAAGCTTCTCACTGTTCTAACGCTACTTCCATGGGAAGTTCTCGGGTAAACTACATTCCTTGGTTTCACCAGTTCTAACCATGCCACTCAAATTGTAGTAAACCACAGGTATTCTCCCCATATTCCATCGTTGAGAAGTACGTTACACTCGAACAGCTTCTTTTCACGAAGCACTGTGGAACCGGCGCCCAAGAGGATGTTTCCTCGATCACTACAGTCTTGAGCTGTTCAAGTCTAGTGTTAACCTTTATCTCCCTTTCTTATCCGTATATACCATAGCGGACAATTACCATGAAAGTATTTTTAGAAAAGGCACAGGGATGCAACTTAACAGCGGTGGGAAAGTGACTGAAGCCGAGATGCCAGGTCTGGACCAATAATATTGCTGGTCCTTCTTTAGATTTTATCAAGGATCTCTCAATATATAGCACGATCACTGGATCATATGTGACAGCAATATTCTAACCATGGACGAATAGTTAATTTATAGATTTTTTTTTGTTTTTTAAGGTATCTTTCGCTACTTCAATAGATCTTCGGTATTCGGCGTAGAAGTTTAAATCTCTGGCATGTGTTTAGTTTCTATACTTCAGTTAGGTGCCATGCGTGATACACGACCATATATCTTTCGATACATGACAGACGAGACAGACTTTTTTCCCGCAGTAGGTTGCCATTTCTTTCTATGGTAGACCAATTGCCATCCAAAGCTATGGAACCCGGTCTGTCCTACTATTAGCCCATAGCAGGGAGTGGGGAGAAGAAGAGGGTTCATATCTTTCCCAAGGGTATTTAGCACGTAAGTGAATGTAATGGATTCGACTGGAATTTGAACTCGACTCTCCGATTCCTCAATCCGAGCCGTTATCCATTACTCCACTTGCCGATGTAAAATACGACACACTGCCATTTTTTTATTCGGCCCTGTAGAGGCGACTTATCTATCTTCGCCAAGTCAACCTTGATCCGCTATGAATATCTTACCCAGCGATGTCTATCTGTCAACGGTAATGAATAGCATTCACCCAGACTCTTCACCAGCCCTTCCCAAACCAGTGGGGATACCCTCACCATCGCGAGTTGAATGAGTAACGATATTCTTTCGCCACGACAATCCTCTATTTTTGGCGGGCTTGAATTTCATCCTTTCTCGAAGCTTTCTAACTGGATGAACCTGGAATGCCTGCCGCCTGCACCGAATGATTGATATGCCCGTTCGATAATACGAAAGCAGGCAATCTGGGGTGTAGCACTTGAAACACGATCTTCTTGTTGTTCATCAGAGATATCGGCCTGAGATGATTTAACTGCTTTGTGTTAGTTTACGAGATTAAACACGCTACTCTACACGCACCATTTCTGAGGCACAACTCGGTCGCTAGTGGGATCTAAGCAGTTTGCACAGGGAACTGTCTCGGAATCTCTTTTAAAAATATATATGATTACGGTTAAATTGAGATGTATTTCTCGCTTTTGCTTTGTGACTTTGTCTCTCTGGTCTCGGATAATGTCCGTTCTTTAAGTACTGGTCCATTTCGTTCTTCTCTATTGCTCCGTCCTGCTTTGAGAATTTAAACGACTCTTTGATGAGAAATACGTGCATCTTTGAATTTGCCTATGTCCTCCTTTTCAGACCCTCTACTCTCGTATTGCTGTAGGCCTTGTGATGAATCCTTTCCCCCAAAATAGAAAGCCCTGTATTTCCACAAGCAGAAGCGTCCTAAAATCTCCTCCTAACACTTAGATATTAAGCTCATGACTCATCTAAATCACCCCCGAAAGATCTTCTGTCGACACTAGAAGTTCCAACGTTCAGATCTTCATTCGACTATGATTTCATTGACTTCAGAAATCCCGGATCCAGAATCTAAAGAGCGCTGGACTGAATTTGTCATTAAGGCTAATGATCGAGCTCTGGTGTCTTTGCCCTCAAAAGTTGTTCATTTTCATCTGATGGATCTCTTGTCGAATCAGAGTTTACAGTTTTCTGCAGAAGTTACCGTCTGGTATATAGTCCTATTGACCTCTTTGGGCGCCGCAGGGATCCAATCAAGATTTTATTACACACACACACACACACACACACACACACGCATACACAGAGGCATACACGCGTGCGTGAGTGCGCGCATAAATATATATATATATATATATATATATATATATATATATATATATATATATATATATGTTTCGTTGAAAACTACTGACAAGGTACCGCGATTAAGCTTTTTAGTGATTTTTAAAAAATTTTTAATATTTTCAAACTTTTCTTCTATATATTAAATATCTATGCATGATCATTCTGTTCATATATATATATATATATATATATATATATATATATATATATATATATATATATATATATATATTGATAATATTAGTGGTCAATATACATATATATATATATAAATTTCCAAGAGGATAGAATCCAGGTAGAGCTCAATGTACAGGACAGAGCAAGAATATAAAAGGCTCAAACACTAATATTCCATGGTTATAATTTATTACATTGGAATCGTAATCACGATCCAATTCATCAGACCTACAAATTCATAAAGGATCGGGATTACGATTCCAATGTAATAAATTATAACCATGGAATATTCGTGTTTGAGACTTTTATATTTTATATATATATATATATATATATGATCATTCAGTTCATATATATATATATATATATATATATATATATATATATATATATATATATAGTCGGTCTCCTGAGACGGGTGATAAAAACTTACCGATTGAAATAAATTATAATTTATAACTGTGTTTTCGATGATGCGTTACGTTTTTCTTTGATGTATATCATATTGCTCTGTCTGCTGTACATAGAGCTTCTTTATGGATCCATCTTTTAATATTTTATATTAAAAAGACCTACTTGGTTTTTCCTTTCCACTTACGGATTTGATATTTTATATATATATATATATGTGTGTGCGCGCGCGCGCGCCCGCGCAATACTCAACATCTTATTCAAAAATTGCAAAAATACAATAAAAATTACGCAGAAAGACCCTGCCGGTTCTTTTTAATCAAACTTGTTTGGATGAACACTTGCTGCCTAAATATTCCTTATTCACACACACACACACACATATATATATATATATATATATATATATATATATATATATATATATATATATATATATATATATATATTGTTTTTTTTCTAATGCACTGTCAAATGTTCTGTTTCTTTTTTCATACTTCCCTGTCTTCCTCCTTTTTCTTATCTTAGTTATCACTTTTTCTCACTCTTCTTTATCTCTTTTTATGTCTTCCTCTTTTCACTCATTTTCGTTCATACTCTCTCTCTCTCTCTCTCACTCTCTCTTTCTCTGTCTCTCTCTTTAAGCTGTCGACTGAACTATAATTGTATTTAATAAAACTTACACCTTAATCTCTTCGGACAAGAACTCGTTCAAATCGACAGATATTTTGATAATCATTATCATCGTCAAATTTATTTTTTGAGTTCTTTTTAAATTTTAAATGTCTTTCGTGAATCTTGTTCTAATAAAGGTGACGGCTTCTTTTTGTGTGTGTGCGTTTTTTTTTTTTTGTTTGTTTGTTTTTTTCATATTTTGTATTTGCCTATTTTGTCTTCGAATGTTAGCCAACAATTACGAGCAGACATTTTAAACGTTGTCTTTTTGCGTGCATTCGTTTTCTTAAGCCTCTGTTATGACAATTTGCTAAGCGTAGCTTAAATGCGCCACAAAGCCTAAAGTATGGGGCATCCAATGATGATCGAACTCACTACTTAGTCGTAATTGATTTAGCGAGACCATCTTGTTAACCATTACACCACGTCGATGAGTACAAAGTAGAATTCAAATGCATCACTTCCAGAAATCCTCTAACTTGAACAAGGAAAGGTATGTGTGACTGTTTCTATTTGATATTTTATGGAATTTTACATAACATTTTACATTTGTGTGCTGACTTAGATTTAACAAAACAAAGTTTATTAAATGCAGTGATCTACAGAACAGGCTTCTTCCTTATGAAATGAGGGATTTATTGAATGTAAAAAACATACGCTGTCCCCAATTAGTTCTTTACATCCAAGTTTTAGGTCATAACTTCTATTAGTATTGGGTGTACCAGCTAGCCACAATTTAAGGGCTATTTCGTGTTAGGAAGACTAATACGCTTTAGACTTCCAATAACCGGACACCGATACTAATATTGACATTAGTGTAGCCACTGATACACTAACACCGAATGAGGATACAGAGAGACGAAATACGGGACCGTACCCAACAAGACATTTAATAATGCAAACAAATTATATACACATACTAAAAAGGTTTACATGTCCCAAACACAAGATTGTTCATATAGTCCAAAGGACCGAGGGTGTTTAATGAGAACAGAGAAATGCCATACCAATTTTAGGGCCGTTGAGATGAGTTAACAGGACTTACTTCTTTCTCCACGCTAGGCTGGGTACCAGCAGACCAATTTCCACGTGTGTGGACTCCGGTGGTCGCAAGTAAAAAAGGGCAGAGCTTCCTAAAAACGGAAGTGACGAAAGGGAAGAAGGGACAGGAGAGTTCTCGTCCCTAAGGGGCTGAACTTCCGTTGGCCCGACCCAAGGGAAACAACTGTAGTCTCCCTACACTTCTATTACAATTTGAAGTAAAAATACTTCATACATCGTTATTTATGAAGGCTTTATCCACATACAGGCTCGTTTAATTTATTTAATTAACCTTCAACATATTTATTAATTCATACGAAATAAAATGGGAGAGTGTGATATACAAATGTCTATATATCAGGACAGTGTTATGTAATTGGATGACAAAGTTGAAAAGAATTCTATGTAATGAGTTTTTGTTCTAGTTTGATAGAGGACGAGACGCGTTACATAGAATTTTTGCAGATGTCATTCAATTATCATAAAATATATATATAAGTTCAGTGAGTGCTTGTAAATATTCGCATTTCTTTAGAAAATATGCGAATATTCAATGAGGGCTATTAATTCTATCCACAACCGTGTATAGACACACAGAGTTATATAGATAGATAGATAGATAGATAGATAGATAGATAGATAGATAGATAGATAGATAGATAGATAGATAGATAGATAGATAGGAACTGAGAACTAGATAGATAGATAGATAAGAACTGAGAACTAGATAGATAGATAGATAGATATTAACTGAATGAGATAGATAGATAGATAGATAGATAGATAGATAGATAGATAAGAACTGAGAACTAGATAGATAGATAGATAGATAAGAACTGAGAACTAGATAGATAGATAGATAGATAGGAACTGAGAACTAGATAGATAGATAGATAGATAAATAGATAGGAACTGAGAACTAGATAGATAGATAGATAGATAGATAGATAGATACCTGAAAACCGCCTGAAGTGTGGAACTGACAGTCAACATGCAGTGTTAATTCCTAACCCAATACTCACTATATCTATAAACGCTCTATATCTGATATTGAGCACACTTCCCCTATAAACATAACAAATTTCAAGCAATACATATGTGTGTGTGTGTGTGTGTGTGTGTGTGTGTGTGTGTGTGTGTGTGTGTGTGTGGTGTTTGCGTGTGTGCGCACACGCGCCTATTAATTTTCTATATGCCAACGATAAACAAGGTTGGCTCTCTGTTCCCGACAAAAACATTCATCTGCTTCTGGCGGTAGTGTTAACTTCAACCAATCGACCAGACCAAAGTGGCGGTAAATTAAATTCCCGACACCTTGTCCTCGTCATCACTCTAGCCTCTGTAATCCCCGTGGTCTCCTACACCCACCTCCCCTAACAGGATAGTTCAGCTTTCTTTTCATAAAACACTGCGGCGGACTGCCAGCCGTTTAGCTCATTATACAGCGTTGAGTCTGCGTATTAAACAAGTACACAAATAGGTAATAGACAATTAGATGATACCAAGATACGGATGCTTGTTCATAAGCTTGAACTCGATGATGTGAAATCTTGTTATTGTTAATATGATGAGATGAAAAATATCGACTCTGTTACCAAACTACAACTTGCTAATTTCATGTGTGCGCATGCGTGTCTTTTACTTTAATGTTGAATAAATGTCGTTTAGGTTTCTCGTGTAAATGTCCTAAAAAAAGAGGGCTTTTAATTCATGAATCCTGTCTCAGGGGGCAAGATAACTTTATTAAATATGTTGAGACACACAAAAGTGTGTAAAAAAGACTTTTTTTTTTAAATTTCTATAAAACATGTCATCTATTCTGTAGGAGGCGTAGGCAGATTTTATGGCAATTCTGTTTAGAGGTGTTTATGTTAAATTTATTTTTTTGTGTTTAAAAGTACACGTCAGTGCAGAAATTCATCTTCTATCAATAAGTCTTCAGCAAGTGTTCATCGATCTCTATCTTTGGTGAACCGACCATTAACAAAAACGCCGCAACTATCGGCAAACAATATCCATCGTCCTCGAACAAACACTTTATTGAATACTTAGTGTCAGTAATCATAATTTTTTTCCAGTTGTATTCCAAGTGACTTGGTACAATTAATGGACATAATTCTCACTAAAGATGTGCTATTTTTAGAGACGATTTCTCCTTGCCGTTGACAGTGGTGTTCCTCCAACAAGTAAATGGAAAATGCGATTCGAAAAGACAATCTGTTGTTGTACACGCCATCATCTTTTACCAACTTCCTGCATTTGGGATATTTTGTCGGGATTTACTCACCTGATGTTTACTATTACAAAAAATTTGACACGTAAACCCGATACTCTCAACCGATCCCTAAATCTAAATATTGTCCAGGCCAGATGCTGTTTAACTTTGGTGAATAAAAGCCGCTGATTTCAGCGTGGTTTTACCCTTCTTTCAGACAGGTTGCTGCCCAAGGTTAGGGGGTCCGGTCTAATCTCCTATTTAACCCATAGGGTAGGAGAGTTGGATTCATAACCTTCCCAAATTATAACAAACGGTATGGAACAAAATGTAATTATATATATATATATATATATATATATATATATATATATATATATTTGTGTGTGTGTGTGTGTGTGTGTGTGTGTGTGTGTGTGTGTGTGTGTGTGTTCAGGTAATGGAATAGTTACCGGCTCGGAACGAAATTTGAGTGGGTTTGTTGCCCTCACTTTCACGCAAATACTCTTGGGTGAAGTTATGAATCCATCTGTTCTCTCCGATCTAAGGGTTAAGGATCAGGACAGACTAGGTTAACTTAAAAAAAAAAACAATAAGAAAAAACAGATAACCTCAAAGGTCCATAGATTATATTTAATTTCCCCGGGAATGGAATTTTTTTTCCCTGGTTCCTAAGATCACATTTTCAAGCATAAAAGAAAATTGTTTAAAAATTTACATATTATTTTTATACTTTATTTTTCATTGGTAGTTTTAAGTTGATTGTAAGGTGATAGAGAGAGGGGGGAAGAGGAGGACGACCAATATGATCGAAATTAGAGAGGGAAGGGAGAGATAGGAATATGTTTCAATCTATCTTTCTTAAGATACGTAAGGGCGGTAGGGTAAGGTGCCAGACATTTTGACCTATTTAACAATTCCTTTCACAGGAAAAGGAAAGAAGACAAAGAAAAAAGTAAAGAAGAGATAAGACATAATAGAAAACAAATGGGGGAAGCAGAGAGGAGAAGGGAGAAAGAATAAAAGGAAGAATAAATTATCATATATAGGCATATGGCGGTTAATTTCATTGAGCTCTCCCGATTGCATCCTCCTTGGGATGATCCATACGGATTACTAGACATTTCATTACCATATATATGACGAGGGTCATTCAATAAATAAGGTGTTTTTTTCGGTATAAGGACTTCTAATATAGATAGAAGCTTACTCTTTTTTATTTTTTTTATTTTTTTTGTTTTACATCTTTTTCACATGGATTTAATTTCTTTTGCAGATTAAAAAAAAACTTTGAGAGTTTGGGCGATTAACAAAGATGGCCGACCAAGAAGCATGCTCCAGGATTGAACAGCGGTCAGTTATCAAGTTTTTAGTTGCTGAAGGGTGCAAACCAGTTGAAATTCATAGGAGAATGTCAACTGTGTATGGTGCCACATGTTTCAGCAAAAGAAATGTCTACAAGAGGGCTAAATTGTTTAAAGAAGGACGGAGCAGTGTTGAGGATGAAGACAGGCCTGGGAGGCCTACAGAAGTGAGGTCTCCTGAGGTGATCGAATCAGTCAATGACCTCATTCAGTCTGACAGAAGGGTGACGGTGGATGACATTGCAAGGACTTTGAGCTTATCTGTTGCGATCATCAGTCAGAAGTAGTCATCTTGCATCATAAAAACGCAAGGCCTCACACAGCAGCCCAAACGGTGCAGACCATCAACGAGCTGGGCTGGGAACTGCTCCCTCATCCCCCTTATAGCCCAGACCTTGCCCCTTCAGACTTTCACCTGTTTGGTCCCTTGAAAGCGTTCAGGAAAGGCACGAAGTTTAAAAGTGACGATGAAGTCAAAAGTGTTGTGAGCGACCGGCTGAGACATCAGTCCAAAGATTTTTACGCTGAGGGAATACCGAAGCTTGTGCACAGATGGGAAAAGTGTTTGACAGTGCTGGGAGACTACGTTGAAAAATTAAAAAAAAGTATGCTTCTATCTGTATTAGAAATTCTTATACCGAAAAATTCAACTTATTTATTGAATGACCCTCGTATATATATATATATATATATATATATATATATATATATATATATATATATATATATATATATATATATTAATGTAGAAGTGAACATTGAAGTCAACACTCAGAGGCAACAGGCTGTTTCATGCTAGATGCAATCGTCGCTGATTGCGTCTAGCATGAAACAGCCTGTCGCCTCTGAGTGTTGGCTTCAATGTTCACTTTTACATTTTTATTTACTTACGCTCTATCTCTGATATTGAGCACTTTATCCCATAAATATAGCACACCTTAAAACTATATATATATATAATATATATATATATATATATATATATATATATATATATATATATATATATATATATATATATGTATATATATATATATATATATATATATTCACCCAATACAAGGCCCAAGATAAAGGTTTACTGTGTGGGGTTGTTTTAGTGTCAGAAAGGGCAACATAACTGGAAAAATAACAGCAAATCCTCGACTCGAAGTGGTCAAGATTTAATTAGTGAATAAAATTTGAGAGTTCCAGCGGAGACATTACTAGTATAGAGTTGGAGTAAACTTTAGAAAGAACTGGAAACCCAATCCTAAACAAGAAACACGAGATAAACTTCTAACCCCGTTCAAAAGACTGGGGAGGAGTGTGAACCGTACGATAGGCAAGGTTATACTCATATATATAATTTGAAATTGTGTATTTAGGCAGCAATCCCTCTTTTATGCAAGTTTCGTTAAACGAAACTTGCTTATATATACAGGGTGACTGAAAAGTAACTCCCTATTTTAAAGTAATTATAAATTATTGATTTATTGTAATTTTTGTATCAATTTTTTGTGTTTGATCTTTAATGTGTGAGAATCTAATCTCTTTGTGTCTGTCTTTTCAGATTTTTTTAAAATTTGGAATCCCTGCAAGCATAACTGAACTTCTTAAATTGCCGGCTAGCGGCACGCTGGGAAATTTGGAAATCCGTTGTTCGAGTGAAAAGATAGTGGAGAACCATTAGAAAAGTACGTGCTCAAAGACAATCAAGACTTCTCATGCAAAACCTATGGCGATAGGGTCTGTAGCTGATGCTCGAAGAAGTGGTCGCCTTTCCAAGTCTAGCGACCAGTGCAAGAAGTTCAAAAAATGTTTACACGTAGCCCAAGAAAGTCAATTCGACAAGCAACAATGGAAAGTGGGCTCTCCTCTCACGCAATACGAACTGTGCTCAAGAAGGAGCTTAAATTACAGGCTGGGAAGTTGCACTACTGCCAATCACTCTCCACTGAAGACAGCGACATTCACATGGAGTTTGGGGAGAATATACTTCCTTGGGATGAAGATTGGTCAGATCTCTTTAAAAACTATCCTCTGGGGTGATGAAGCGGCATTTCACATCGGTGGGTTTCTGAACAGTCACAACTGCCACTATTAAGCAGACGAAGATCCTCTTGTTATCTCTGAAATCGGCCCAAAGTAACAATGTGGTGTGGGATGACTTCAGACTGGATTGTGGGTCCATTCACTCTTCGCGATACCATGAATGCCGATAGGTACCTTACTATGCTGCAAAATGGAATCTGGTCAGTTATAAGTGCTTGGGAGAATGTTGAAGATTTGATTTTCATGCAAGATGGCGCCTCCACCCCCATTTTGCTCTTGTCGTTCGTGAATGGTTGAATGCCCACTTCCCTGGATAGATGTGTCGTATGCGTGGCCAGCCAGGAGTCCTAACTTAACACCCTGTGATTTTTTTTCTTTGGGGTTGGTTAAAGGAGCAAATCTACTATACCAAACCAAAAACTTTGGAAGAACTTGAAAGCCAAATACAAAAAGTTATATCTTCCATGCTGCAAGAATTCCCGGTGAAATCAGTTCACGCGATTCCTGGGCAGCTCGAGAAGCTGCTAGTGAAATCTGGTGCCCATATCGAATTTTAAATAAAATCTTATGCTCAACGCTTTCCTTTCATATCCATTTCTAGTAAAAATTATAGTTAATAAATAAATTATAAGTACTTTAAAATAGGGAGCTACTTTTCAATCAATCTGTATACATATATATATATATATATATATATATATATATATATATATATATATATATATGAAAGTGAATATTAAAGTCAACACTCAGAGGCGACAGACTGTTTCATCAGGTCTTGCATTTAGCATGAAAAACGCTATCGCCTATGAATGTTGACTTCAATATTCACTTTTACATTTACATACACTCTATCTCTGATATTGAGCACTTTATCCCATTAATATAGTATACCATAAAACTATATATCTTCATATATATATATATATATATATATATATATATATATATGTGTGTGTGTGTGTGTGTGTGTGTGTGTGTGTGTGTGTGTGTGTATAATTATACTAAAAGACTATAACACAAGAGTGTTAATAATCATGACAATAAACTTACTACTACGTAGCGTGTATTAAAAAAGACACTCACCAATTTTAAGCAGAATTACTATCATGGTAAAAATGAATTAAGGAAATTGTAAGTGCGTCTGTCTGTTTCACCAGTCGCGCTTATAATTTTCTTAATTCATTTTTAATATATATATATATATGTATATATATATATATATATATATATATATATATATATATATATATATATATATATATATATATATATTGATCGTGGTTACAGTCTTTTTGCATAAAGAATAGAATTAATGTATTTTCGATTATAACCTAACAGTAATTAGATACAGTGCCGTAAATTTACTCAAAGATGGGACAAGTGAATCGTATCAAAGATAAACCTTTTGGGATGTTGATGGGTTTTTTTTTTCAGAAGGTTATCAAGGCTCGAGAGCCACTTAAGGTAGAGAGATACTGAATGAAGTGTGTGATATTAATGTAAGAAAAGATAGCAAGAAGTGATGATGTTGAAGATAAAGATGCTGTTGATAAGATGATTCGTGTCCGTGAACGTGGCATGGTAGGTCTTTATTGTAAAGGTTTGAGCTGGTGGAACTAAAGAATGGAGAGTTCATCTGAATATTTGCCATGAAAATAAAAATAGTGTGGCGATAGGATTACGACATTGTATCTGGAGTGAAAGTGGCGGCAGAGTGGAGAATAGGTCTTCCCCAACAAGACTATAAAATGATTTTCAACACAGTCATGACTGGAAAGTGAGGACTGGGCCACCGTAACCAAGATATAGCAGCAATACTCTATTTTTGATCTTAACTCTTGTAAATATAAAGTATGGCGAAAGGACAAAGATGTTCTCTAGATCGATAGAATAATCTATTTTCCAAGCATCTCCAACCACGGACTAATAGATTTACTTTTGATCAATGTCCGCGTTAAAATTAAAACAATTCAGCAAAGCAAAACCCATGAGATTTTGATGCAAAATATACTGGTGCTCATGACAAAAAAAAAATGATACAATTTCGAGGTTTAATTTTCTTCCCCCTTCCCGAATTCGTCTGCATCGCGCTTGACCGGTCATGTGGCCTTTAACCCCCAATCAGTGAAGCCTAGTCTTTACAGAGAACAGTTTTTCGGTTAGCGTCGCGAGAAGATGTTTTTCTGACATGTGGGAAAAGCACGACTTCATGCAATATGACATACCGTACTTGTTAGTAAAGACAGCTTTTGTAAGATCTACTAGCTTTCCTTTTCAGGCACGGGGAGACAGCATTTATATTTTTAGCATGCTTTCTTTCTAGAATATAAGAACTTTATTTACGTTTTCAGACTTCTCGCTAGCCTTCCTTTTTTATTTTTTCAATTAAGTGTTTCGGCAAATATCTCTACTGACGGCTGGTGCTATCGATGTCGCCCCAATACATTTGGTAAGCCCAACATAATTTTATATATTTTGCACTTTATTTTCGAAAGTATCAAATAAAGAACTACGCGTCCAGAACTAGTAAAAGCCAGAATTCAATGTTAAAGATAGAATAAATATATTTCCCTCGGCATCAGAAGCACCTGGAAATAGTTTGGAAATGTGTTTTTAAAGATGCATTTAAAAATGAAAAAAAAAAAAACGCATGCAGCCCATGACATAGTTTAGAATACAAAGCGTTAATCAATACGGTCGTTGTTGAGAAGCCATAGGACTAACAAAAAATTCATTATCAGCTGCGACGAAGGATTTAAAGAGACTGGACATTTTGTGCGTTTAAACAAAAGATAACTCGAAAAATGGAAGCCACCGACTGATAAGCTCAAATGTCATTTCTTTTCTTTGTTTCACATATTTTCGCTTTACTTCTTGCATTGCCTTTTCACAATGCATAGGAGAAATGAAACCTTGTTTTTACCTTAGAATTATACAAGCAAGCCCTAAATATTCAGAATCTAGATTCTCGTTGACATTCATGGCGACATATGACATGGCGACAATTACTACGAAATATCGAAGTAAACAAATGACTCATAACGTTACGTTTAACAGTTTGTTCATTTATTGCGTGATTTTCTTTTCAGTTTTCTTTTTGTTTCTTTTTTGTCTCTTTGGTCATGGCCCTATCATGTGGTGCGCATGGCCTCTTACGTTTTTATCGCGTAGAATACATTTCAAACTCAGAATTAATGTCAGAATTGTCTGTCAAACCTTTCTAAAGAACAAAAGGTTTCTATTTCCAGATCCGGCCGTAGTTATTCAAAGTGAACGTGAAGCTGGATTGATCTTTCCTCCTTTTTTTTAAATTTAAAAAAAAAAAGATCAATCCAACGTCATGTTGACTGTGAATAAAGTTACTGATATTTCTTATCATCTTATTGAGATTTTTATATTTTTAATAAAGTTCTACCCAAAAGCCACTCAACGTAGATGATACTAAATGAGGTTTTTGTATGGTTTACAGAGAGATGCATATTCTGAAGATATGTCAAATAGATAACGGTTAACTCTAATTGAAGAGGTTAAGATTGTAATGATTATAGAAGCATCCTCTCGGGAGTCTGTTGCACGATACAAATGTTGCGATGAAGAAGCTGTATGAGCGGAACACCCCCTCCTCCTCTCACCAATGGAATACGAAGGGGACGAGGATGAGTCGACTCAGTGTGCTTGGCATGGTGGGTCCTAGCTGTGTAGGTATGGGGTGGTAAAACTAAAGATTTTAGTTCACCTGAACATCTGCCATGAAAATAGAGACAGAATAGCGAGAGGCTAGCAACGTTTCATCTGTGGTAAAGGGGTTGTACGGTTGAAAACAGTTCATCACCTACATGTCCGCGCAAACTCTTTCAAGATTGGAAAGTTGGATTGGCCAGTTCCAGATAGAGAATGTCAGGGGGAGTTAGAGATTTCCTGGAACGATTGAAGGAAACTGGCCATTTTCCAGTGTCTTTGGTGATGGATAATTTATACGAGTTCCACTTGAAGTTTGGAGTGATCTTGTATTCAATAGATGTTCCAAGCAAGGAGCTCCATAAATGTTTTTGTATAATACTTCTATGATGCTTCCATATTGGAAATATCTTTGCTGAGTTGGGATTTTGAAAGAGTCAATTTCAGTTATGCATTTTGTGCTTCTATGAATTATGAGCCTCTTTGGTTGAATGTTTTCCTTCTGTGAAATTACATATAAACACATGGCAAAAGGACAAATAAAAAAAAACGTATATTCAAAGAATATAGACAAAATCCTCCTATTTTCCAAGCATCCTCAGCCACGAACTCTACCGATAGACTTATGATCAATGTCCGCGTTAAAACTAAAACAGTTCTGGAAAGTGAAACCCATGAGATTTTAATGCAAAACATTATAAGAACACGTAAAAATTCAATGTCCTGTGTAAAGCTTCCTGAAAAAGTACAGACCCACATAACAGTAGTAGCTTATAGTGATTTGAAAAATATAGAAGAAACAGTAATATCTGGAACCAAAGACAGCCTGACTGGTGCCAACACTACAGCAAATGCAGTAGAAATGCCTCAGACAGAAAATGAAAAACATGGCAGAAAAGATCAGTCACACGCGCTATGGATTCGGACAAGCTGACGACGATGATCAATATAATTGTCATTTGCAGTGATAATAGCAAAAATAATACATCTTCTATACTGATTCATGTCTTGTTGTCTATACTTGTTTTAATTCCGTGTAACTGATTTTAGTTACTCTGAGTAATAAGAGGTGTTAGAAATCTATATTTATCCAAAACTGTAATCAGTTATAACACCCTTCGATACACTTGTATGTCTTTATCACACCACATCTGCATAATTCGTATGCGTGTCATCATATCCGGGTCTGCCATCGCAGAACACCTTATAAAAAATAGGTGTGTCCATCATTCTTTCGGGAGGACTATTTTGTGCAGGTCGCATTCGAAATATCAATTTAAAAATCCTTGAAACTATTAAAAATCAAAACAACCTTCCTTATGCAAACAGAAGGACTGGCTACTGGGACTGAATGTGGTATGTTTATTAATATATATATATATATATATATATATATATATATATATATATATATATATATATATATATATATATATATATACTACTTTCAATATATTATTTATATACGCATATATTTTCGTCACTTTTAGTCGGTTGTACACAAATGTTTTACTATCCTTGACCGAGTTCTTACGGGTGAGTAGCGATAACCGGTTAACACATTCCGTTTTTTTCCGCTTCCTTTTTCGTTCTTCCTTTCTTTTTTTCTTACCCTGTTTTCTTCAATCAATTTTCGTATTGACAACTACCGCAGTTGGAGCCTTTATTTTTTTATCTCTTTTAATTATGTCTGCCTCTATTGTTTTAATAATAATAATAATAATAATAATAATAATAATAATAATAAGAAGAAGAAGAAGAAGAAGAAGAAGAAGAAGAAGAAGAAGAAGTAGAAGAAGAAGAAGACGTATAAGAAGAAGTAGAAGTAGAAGAAGAAGATGTAGAAGTAGAAGAAGTATAAGAAGAATTAGAAGAAGAAGAAGTAGAAGTAGAAGAAGAAGAAGTAGAAGAAGTATAAGAAGAAGAAGAAGAAGAAGAAGAAGAAGTACAAGAAGAAGAAGATGTAGAAGAAGAAGAAGATGTAGAAGAAGAAGAAGATGTAGAAGAAGAAGAAGAAGAAGAAGAAGAAGAAGTAGAAGAAGAAGAAGAAGAAGAAGAAGAAGAAGAAGAAGAAGAAGAAGAAGAAGAAGGAAATAAAGATCTTTGAAATTGAAGAAATGTAGCAGCTTAAAACTACAGTATTACTACCCATAATAATTCGTGCACTGAATACGAACAAAAAAAAAGGTACAGACTAGAATATTAACATGATCCCTAGTAGCCCCCGTATAAAAGAGATTCAAATTGCACTATGCGAACTTTCGCATTTGCTCAGGGGAGAATTATCAATGTAAATTAAATCTAAACATTCCGCATCTCAAGTACCATCAGGCTTGCAGTGACATCACGTTAAAACACCGGTTTCCGTACGTTCACCGAAATTAAGCAACGTCGATTGAACACATACCTTCCCCAAAAGTATTTGTGTGAAAGTGAACGCAACAATATTGGCCGAAATTTGGACTCACATCACCGATTGCACTTACCGCATCGATGAACTCTACGCTATGGGCACACCAACTAGATATATACATCAATGCTTTTTCTTTGCGTGCGTGCGTGCGTGCGTGCGTGTGTGTGTGTGTCTGTGTGTGTGTGTGTGTGTGTGTGTGTGTGTGTGTCGTTAACAAAAAACATCATATTGTTCTGTGATAAATCCGTAAGTCTGTCGATAGTCATTTTCTCAGATTACCTTTTGACATAATGTAACAACTCTGAGACACACCTTTCAGTAGTAACGGTCAACCAACCTATCTCGCTGGCCGTACTTCCGACAAAAAGTAGATAATTTATGTCTTAAGATGAACTCATCATTAACGTAATCACTGGCAAAAATTAGATCGTACCTAGAGTAGACTATTGGAAACAGCGCTAAATCTCAACCGGAAATAACTATATTGGAACCTGCCAAAGATTATGGACACTGTCTGTGAAGCGCGTGTGCGGCTTAGTGGGAGAAGTTTTGCTTTGGCTTACCGTAGCGCATCCAAATTATGGGAAAACACAGATGACTCCAGGATCAGAAGGGAAGTACTGAGTAGAGTTATTGACGACAGAAATGGTTGGAATGAAGCAGTCTGAAGTGTTCGTTTGAGGACAATCAGATAGAGAGAGAGATAGCTTCGCCCGCTTACAATTACACTGCTAGACCTTTATATGACGATAAACTACATCCGGCAGCATGGCCTCTAATCGGGAGATTGGAGGTTTTGTGGAGCGTGCTGCCAACTCTTAATGGCTGTTGTTCCCAGGTCCACCCTGGCCCAGGGTGGTAGCACTTGTTAGGGTCCCAGTTCCACCTATCCTTTGTAGTTTTCAATAAGTTTTGTCCCTTTGATACTTCTCCCAAACCCTGTTCTGTCATCCACTTGCTTAAGCCCACGAGGTATGTCACGCGTTGCTTTCCCTTGTCACTCTTTCCCTCTATTCGCCGTGTAAGTACCAGATTTTCCAAGCCTTCCTTTCTCATTACGTGTCTTTTTCTGCTTCCTCTCCAAAACCTCATCGTTGCTCGCATGTTTGGTCCGTGGTATCCTTAGTATCCTTCTGTAGAACCATACCTCTGTTGCCTCGAATCTCTTCATCTTTGAGGAGACCGTCCAACATTCGCTGCCGTAAAGGAGGACATATATCACGTAGAAGTTCAATACTCTTGTCTTTGTTACCAACAAAATCCTCCTGTCTCGTAATACTCTGGCTTTGGAATGCGTCATTGGCCATCTCAATACGTGTTCGGATCTCACTTGGTGGTCGCACTTACCGTCATCTGTCAGAACACGTCCCAGATATTTAAATTTCTGCACCTGCTTGATTTTAGTGTTCCCGACCTGTAAATCGCATTTCGGGCCTATCTTTTTGCTGATGACTATGCATTCCGTCTTCTTCAGACAGTTCGTTATGTGACATGCCTGATACACGCTTAGGCGATCATGTATCTTTCGATACATGACTGATGAGGTAGATTTTTTCCCATAGTCAGTTGACATTTCTTTCAGCAGTATACCATTTACCACCCAAGGCTATAGAACCCGGTCCGTCCTGCTACTTTCCCCATAGCTGGGTGGGGAGAAAAAAGATTCATACCTTTCCCAAGATTATTAGCTCGTAAGTGAACGTAATGGCTTCGACTGGAATTCAAACTCGGCTCTCCGATTCCTGAATACAGCAACTAGTATTCCCAAACGGTCAACCATCTAAATACTGACCATGACCAGGCTCGACGTTGCTTAACTTCGGTGATCGCAAAGAAACTGATGTTTCAATGTGATGTAGCCGTATGCCGCCAATCCGTCAAGAATATGGGATCAGTAAGTTGAACTTGTACTCATTTTCATCACGCTACACAAAATAAAGAGCTTATTAAACAACTGACATCTTCACTTCCGTCTGAATACTTTAACTAATTACTGTGAAAGTAGCACTTTTACTCAGTACTATTTTCAATGACTCTTTTACGTAATGTGCAGCTAAATCCAAGTCAGTTGAATGAAATTTAACGCCTACGTAACGGTATGCTCTCTTTCTTTTTTTACACAAAATAACTGCTGAAATGTTTGATAGATCGATAATTGCCGATTCAAGCCTTAGTTCTAATTATAATCCAAATTGAATTATTCTATTAATCTTTTTATGATTGTAAATGTTGACTTGATTGATCATTTACCAATCCTCAGCGAATTTAGCCAAATAGAAATAATGTGCCTTGAATTGGGATGAGAATGAGAAGTAGTTGCGAACAGAAAAAAAAACAAGTACACTAAACATAAGCCAATGATTATACCACCGATAATAATAATAATAATAATAATAATAATAATAATAATAATAATAATAATAATAAATGCCTTGATGCTCGATCAAGCGTAGCTGTCATTGTTTCTGATTTAATTGATTGCATGTCTGTTTTGTCTTGGTGAATTATGACCACGACTCCCATCACCCATTAGAGTCATAGGGGCACCATGCGTACACAGCCTTGGTATTTATCGGGCAAGACAGCAGAGTGCTTCGAATTGAAATTTTTCCTTCTCCTAAACTAGTTAGCAACCAAGGCTATAGGGCCCAGTTTGTACTGCTATTTACCCATAGCTGTAATAAGTTGGTTCATACCTTACCCAAGGGTATTTGCGAGTAAGTGAAAGGAAACAACTCGACTGGAATTCGAACTCAGCTCACCGATTTCTCATTCCGAGCCACTATCCATTACACTACCGCGCATGAAGATGGTCTGTGGTAAATATCCCGTTCAGTACCACAGATTTGCTTGTCAATCGCCTGGCCTTAACCTAGGAGCTGACGCATTATGCATCTCTGTTCATGAGATAATTATTATTGATTGGTGGTAGCCGTGGATCATCATGGCCGGGTGTTGAGAAGCTTGATTATTTTCTTTCTTTTTTTTTAAGAATGAGGCGGCCAACACGACTTGGTGAGGATCACATCTAGATATTTGGGAACAATGTCAATCGGAAAACCGCTTGAGCGGATTCTGTTACCCGCACTGAAGGTATTTCTACCTAAGCCCCACCTGCCAGGTTATCCGCTACTTTTATCACGCACATTTGGCTGTGCGATATTTGGTGTAACCCTGTCAGATTGGGTGTCATGACGGGCACGTTGGGTTTCGTATAATTGCACCTCAGCGTCACTTTGTCAGCGTTCTACTCGATCACTCAATAATAATTATAATAATGGCGCTATCAATTATAACAAAGATTATCTGCTTAATGCAATAAAAATTAATAAAAATTATCAGTTCAATCAACAGGGATAAAGGTCAGAATAATAAATTGAAATATGAAGAATATTCAGAATGGCAATAATAATAATAACAATAATAATAATAATAATAACAACAACAATAATAATAATAATAATAATAATAATGGAAATAAATAATATGACAGAAGACGAGGTAAAAACTAAAATAAATGTAATACGAAATAATAATCTCTCGGGAAATAAAACGGAAGAATCCACCTGCGACATAAATAACTGTGGATGAATCAAACGACATTGGGGCAGATTTCCTGGAAAACAACAGGGGTGAAATCACTGAAGCGTAAAACCACATCATTCAAATACTCAGCAGAGTAATTCGCACACAAACGTCAGACAGAGAGCTGCTCCTAAAAATTCATATGACAAAGTCCACTGAACCTGTTGTGCAAATAGATAATGCTGCAATGCAAACAAGAACAAACCATTGGGAAACATCACAGAAGTAAATACTCTCATAAACGCAACATCTTTAGCAGCTACTGTGAAACTTAATGTCAAGACAAAGAAAAGATCAAGCAACAGACAAAGAGAGCCAGCTTGGAAGACAACATTGAATCGAGAAATAGACGAAATCAAATGTGAATTATGAATACTAGATGAGATCTCAAGAAACTCAAATGTTTCAACACTAAAACACAAGAAGATCAAGCGGAAATATAAAATTAAATTACTAAATGAAATTCCACCCATCAAGGAAATACTTAAATAGAAATTGCAATTAAAGATACAGAGAACAAGACGATATGAAAAGCGTTGTAGGTTCTCTCGACAAAATAAGATTATCCAAACTGACATCAAGAAGTATTGCAAGGAAATTGTAAAAACAGTTATAGAAGTAAAAAAAAAAACACCATCTATTGAAGAAGTGCAAGTGTTTTCGGAAAATATTTGGAGCATCCAAATATAAGTTCATTGCAGAGTGGATCAAACGAGAACAAGAAAGAATGCGGGATAAACCAGTGCAAGAATGGAAAAATATAACCAAGAATAGGCAAGCAGTAGGCAAGCGCTAAAAATCCCCAAAATTGAAAAATCTCCAGGAAATGACAAGGTACCCAACTTTTGGCTCTATCATCTGTGTTCAATCCATAAAACTCTTGCTGCAACTTTATCAATGCTAATTAATAACCCCAGTGAAACTCAAGAATGGATCACTGCAGGTATTACATATCTCAAATTATGGATGAAATAAGTGACGCAAAAAATATAGGCCAATAATATATTCCTGTACACTAGCTATTAATTGATCAAGTCTGTCCTGAAAAACTATATTTCCTCTTTCGTCGATGAAAACAACATTCTTTCCCTGGAATAGAAGGGATATCGAAGAGATTTATATGGTTGCAGAGATCAACTACTAATAAATAACATTATCCGGAAAAATTGCAGGAAAAAAGGTAAAAATCCCAGTAGAACTTGTATATATTAGCGTAAAGCCTTTAATAGTGTGCCACACTCTTGGATCCTTAAGGCTTTGGAAAGGTACAAAGTCTCCACGGTGATGGTAAATTTCCTTAAATATGGCATGGAACTGTGGAAAACCACATTATACCTAAATAGCACCACAGGTACTGCCACTCTCAATTTTTTGTATATCCGACGAGGAATCTTTCAAGGAGACGCCCTGTCGCCCCTTCTGTTCTGTCTGTCCTTAATCTCACTTTCGCATGAACTAAAAAGCAATAACTAATGATACAAAGTAAAAAAAGAAAGTGTTTAATCACCTATTCTACATGGATGATGTCAAACTCTTTGCCAACGACCACAATAAGTTGAAGGTTATCCTCAATACTGTAAAATGTTTTAGTGATGACATCAGTATGGATTTCGGGTTAGATAAATGGCAAAAGTAACATTCTAGAAAGGGGGCATTACATAATACATTCAATAGATCTAGATTTTGTAACAAAGATTAGGGAATTGGAACCAGAACAAGCCTATAAATACCTAGGCGTCAACAAAGGAGATGGAATACAGCATACCCAAATGAATAAGAAAGTTTTAAAAAAAGAATACTACATGCGCGTGCATCTGGTGTTAAATGCCGAGTTGAATTCACAAAACAGATTATCATCCATAAACACTTTGGCTGTTCCCATAATACAGTTTCAACATCCTTAATTGGACCATAGCTGATATTAAGCAAATGGATATCAAAACGAGAAAGCTTTTTACTTGGCACCGCATGCATCATTCTAAGGCTAATGCTGATCGTCTGTATTTGTCCAGATCCGGAGGAGGCGGAGGATTAGTTCAACTAGAACTATCTTAAAAATCACAACAATCGGTTTTCAAAGATACTTGAAAACTACACAATACAGGATGATGATCTGAGTCAAATGACATGAAAGAAATAAGAAACTTTATTTCGTAATGAAGGAAGCCAACAAATTCAAAAGGAAAATTTCAAGTGGGTGAAGAAATGCAAATAAATCATAATACATCTACTGCAGCGGCAAATAACCTAAAAAAAAGAAAGCAATAGCAAATGCAATGTACTAAATGCAGAAAAGCCGGCAAGATAAGCTTCTTTCATGATCAGTACTTTGCCCGTACCAAACAATCTGATTTAGACAACCCCCGTGCCCGTTAGTGATTACATAGTGCAGAGTTAAAAGCTGAAACCGATGGTTTTATTCTTGCTGTACAGGACCAATTCTTGCTAACTAGAAATTACCAAGAACACATACTGAAAAATCGTGTTAACCCGAAATGCAGATTCTGTGATAAATATCCAGAAACAATTGATCATCTTGTATCAAGTTGCACCCATTGAATATAAAAACCGGCATGATAGAGTGGGCCAATATCTGCACTGGAAAATATGCAACTTATACGGGAAGAAAACTGCAAGAAACTGGTACGAACATCACCCTGACCCGGTTACGGAGATAGGACCTGTTACAATTCTATGGGACTACACAATACACACTGACAGAACAATCAAAGCCAACCGCCCAGACATTGTTATTAAAGACCACAAACAAAATAAGTGCCTCCTTATTGATATGGCAGTCCCTGCAGTTTGCAATGTATCTTTGAAGATATTCGAAAAACTGTCAAAATACAAGGACCTTGAAATAGAAATCTCAAAAATGTGGCACATGGGAACATCAACAATTCCTGTTGTAGTTGGAGCCCTTGGACTGGTTGGAAAAGATTCCAGTAGGCTGATTGAAGGGATCCCTGGAAGTCCATGCATCAAAGAGATACAAAAAATTGTTCTGACAAGTACAGCCCACACTTTACGAAGGGCTTTATCTATGTAATTATTTTTTTTTTTTTTTTTTTTTTTGCAGTGGAAAGTGTCATGATGCCATTTCTAACCTTAGGTCCCTGGGCGGCACCCGGAAAGAAATGTGTAAACGCCAGATGTCAAAGGAAATAAAAATAATAATAATAATAATAATAATAATAATAATAAAAGACAAAATATTTAGGCAGTGTACGCTTATTAACATAGCAGTATCATCTGAGAGAATCAACTCCATAAAATTAACGAAAAAATATCCAAATACAAGGACCTGGAGATTAAAATACAACAATGCCAGAAGATCGCCCTCCTCGACAGGGCTGGCATGTTAAGGAGGAGTCTATCCATCTAATAAATCCTCACATCCTCATGGTAGCTCCCAAATGCAAAGGATGAATTCGGTTCAATGAGAGAGCAAAGTAAGACAGCAAGAAAAAAACTTTGAATAATAATAATAATAATAATAATAATAATAATAATAATAATAATAATAATAATAATACCCTAGAAGGAGCAGGAAACAGACATGACTGGATAGCAACGGAGATCTACTTGGATTTGCGAAAACTACAGAGATCTGAATGATTGATTAGTATGATTTTTTTAACGGTTTATCAACCTTTTTAATCTTATTTAAAAGCAGGAAAGATTTTTATATTATAAGAATTTGTTTAGAGATAATAATGATTTACTGATACCAATTAACCCATAGCTGGAGGGACGAGTTGAATTAATACCATTTTCCATTTCCAATCCCGAGCCATTGGCCATCACCTTACAGCATCTGCTATTCCCAAGCAGTCGACTGAGATCTCGTTGCCCTTGCAACTGAGTAGTGATATATGATGATGCTCATTAATATGCAAATATCTTGGTGAATTAAGATGGGCTACAGTAAATATCTCGGACTGCGCTGCATATTTGATTGCCAGTTGCCTAACCTTAACTAGTTGGATATTTCTCTAGAGAGGGGTGGAGGCTGAAGCAGTTTTAATCTCTGTTCATGAGCGGGAGTAGTAGAGGAGCATTATGACCCGGTGTCGATCAGGGTTGAAGGATGAGGCAGCTTAGTTGACTTGGGAGTCATATCTACATATCTAGTAACATTCTCAATCGAAAACCATTATTTCTATCCTATCACCAGGTTATGCGCTGCTTTTATTAAAAAGCTGCCACGATATTTCACATATTTGGCTGTGAGGCATGTACCTGGTATACCTTTATCAGACTGAGTGTCATGGTGGGTATATTGAGGTTCGTATATACAGGGTGCGTCATTTTTTAGGACTCGTCTTTCAAGAGCTCTAGCTGTCTTCTAATTTATTTGTATTAATTACTCTTTTCAGATGAATAATGTCAAGCGAAAAATTGACTTAGCAAATGAAAAGGCGTGCTATCATAGTTGCCTTAAAAGCGCAACATAGTAATACAGAAACAGTTCGTTTCCCGAAAGTTGCCCGATATTCCGTTACCAAAGCTCGAAAGGAGTTTGAAACCGCTGACGAGGACCCGTAGCTAAACATAAAAGGCTCCTTATGACATCAGAAAATTTAAGTTTGTATGAAAGGTCCGGAAAATAATTGATAAGCGCCCCGGAAAGTTAATTTGAGCCAAGAACCTTAATGTGTCAGAGTGCACCCATCAGAAGCGTTTTCGAACGAATATATCTAGTACAAGTCGCATGTGATGCTGAGAGGTCAGTTCATCTCGGCAGGGACAAAAGAGAATCGTTTGATCCGTGCGAAGCGCTTGCTGGGCAAGCTAAAACACCAAGAGTTTGGAATGCTTTGATTTTTCTCCGATGAGAAAAAAACTTAGATCAAAATAGCAACCGAAGAAACTGCAGATGGTTACTCAGAGACCCAAGTGAAGATCCAAGGGCCATACACACCGAGTTTCCAGCAAGTGTGGTGAGTCTGATATCCTCAACTGGCATCGCGACTTCAGTCACTTTCTCACCTTCGTGACGTGACTTCCCTCTGTCCTTTCTACAAATATTTCCATTTCTGATGAGCCGTTCCCCTTAGTGCCTCGACTGCGTGAATTTAAGCGTGCTACTAGACTGGCAGTTAGGTCTCACTTTTTTACTGTTTAACTAGCTTGATGCAACCGTCAGATTCTATTCTAAGTTTCTTTTCGGGTCTGTAGAGCTTCCTTCTGATTTCTTGCTTCCCTGCAAAATTTAAATGCAACGTCCATCTTGCTGGTCCTCATCCTTTATTGTCCTTTGCCTCACTTCCGTTCGCTAAAGCATTCTCATTCTCATGTAAACCTCTGCGCCCTGGCGCCAATTTTCTCTTGTTAAAATGTGTTTAAAAAATTTTAAAAAAAAACATTTCTGGGATTTTGAGATCAACTCGCATTACTTTGTCCAAGCCAGAAAACGAAATCTAACTGTTACAAAAAGGGAATAAATTGCCAACGAATCACAAGATGAAGATAAAAGAAATCCATGATACTACCACTTCGGTTTTTTTTTTATAATGCTGAATGGTATAAATTTTAATTCCAGTGCCCTTTGATAATTTATCTTTGATAATAGGAGATGTGAAAACAGGCTGAATGTAAGCAAGAAGTTGTGGTCCACACATCTACACGCAACTAATAACGCTGGTGCCTTCATTGTTGTAAATTTCAAAATGGCATTCACTGAATCTGTTCCATGGAGACGTAGTAGAAAAATAACCTGTTATGTAATAGGCCCTGGCATCGCGAGTTTCTCACCTTCGTGACGTGACTTCCCTCTGCCTTTTCTACAAATATTTCCATAGCTATTGTTCTGATGAGCCGTTCCCCTTAGTGCTTCGACTGCATTAATTTAAGCGTGCTACTAGACTGGCAGTTAGGTCACACCGTTTTATTGTTTAACTAACTAGATGCAGCCGTCATTTCTATTCTAAGAGTTTTTTTATTTCTGGCACATCTCACCTGTGGAACTCGTTCCCAATTTCTTGCTTCTCTGTCACCTACAATCTCCAAAAATTTTAAATGCAACGCCAATCGACGTCACCTGTTTTCCTGAAACCTGTTTCATTATTATTATTATTTTCCTCACTTCTCACTAAAGTCTCCTCATTCTCTTTTATTCATATCTTAGTGGCTTTAGCACCTCAGGAATAAGGGAGATCTCATGTCTCCCCGCTTCTTTTCTCGGGGTTAAGAGTCAATGCATGCATACTTCGTGCTTCACGAAGGGTTTTATCGATGTAAATTGTATTTTTTTTAGTTTTTTGCATTTATTTTTTATACTAATATTCAGTAGAAAATGTCATTTTTGGCCTTAGGTCTCTGGTTGGGACCTGGAAGGAAATAAGTATACAACAAAAATCAAAGGAATAGATCATATAATAATTGTGCTTATCCCTCCCTCTTTAGTTGGCACGACTGTTATGCCCTGCCAATACCTCCTAAATTGTGAACTATTCTGTTTTGATCGCGTAGAAAGATAAAAGACATATCAGAGACGCTATTTGGTTTCAGTGAAAGAAAGAAAGAAAGAAAGAAAGAAAGAAAGAAAGAAAGAAAGAAAGAAAGAAAGAAAGAAAGAAGAGTTTAACGTCTCCTGCTAATGACTCATAAATAATGAACTATTCCGTTTCGGTTTGGTTTGGTTTGGTTTGTTGTGTCTTAATGCCGACAAAGTTTTTATTGCTGGTAATATTTTGTTTTGTCAAAAATCTATTTCTGGTAATAATTATTCCTTCAAAAATGTATTGCTGGTATTAATTTTTTTTCAAAAAAAGTACTACTGGTAATATTTGTTTTCCTCAAAAATGTATAGCGGGTAATATTTTTTACCAAAAATGTATTGTTGGTAATATTTTTTCAAAAGCGTATTGTTGGTAATATTTTTTTTTTCAAAAATGTATTGCTGGTAATAGTTTTTTTCTTAAAAAATTTATTGCTGATAATAATTTTTTTTTTTTTACAAAGTATTCCTGGTATTAAAACCCATTTTTACCCAAGTTTCGGGGTTAACTATTTGCCCATAGATGGGACCCTAACAGGTGCTACCACCCCGGGTCAGAGTGGACCAGGAGACAGCAATTAAGAGGTGGTTTCACGCTCCTCAAAACCTCCTGATCAGAGGCCTTGCTGTTGGACGTAGTTTATCATCTCATCCAGGACGCGGATGTAGTTTATCGTCATACCCAGGACGGTATTAAATTTTGATTAAGGGGAAAGATAAAAGACATATCAAAAACGCTATTTGGTTCAGTGATAAAATGAAAGAAAGAAGGGAAGATAGAAGTGTTTAACGTCTGTTTTGGTGAAATGGAAAATGTTGTCAATTTCAAATCTTTTCATTTGTACCCCCTTACTTCTTAAAATAACAACCAGCATTCATATTTATGATTGGTATAGTAATATCTTGTTAAATTTGTTAAGCTAAAATATTTAACGATGCGAAAGGGGAATTTCTACGGATATTTTATTGCCGTGCCGTAGAACTCGCCATGAGCTTATTCAATAATTAACTGAAGAATTAAGCGTCATTGGAATTTGCAAATAGGAAAACTGTAAATTTTTCACGGGTTAAAACTAGTAATAAATAATTATCATAATTGTATGCAAAGCGGCTAGTAAAATCAAATTGCAGCTTGTTGAAAAAGTCACCAGAGAGATTGAAAATGTAAATTGCTTTAATTTTATTGATGCAAATTTTCGTTGAATTTTAAAGTTGAATTTTTAAATATTTCATGATTTCTGGCAGGAATGGCGAAAACGTCTATATAGAATACAGTAATGCTAATGATGATGATAATTCTATTATTCAAATGATGATGATGGAGATGCGGTCACACCTTAAGTCAAAATCTGCCAATGAGTGTATTTTGTAATTTATTAATTAAAAAATGCCATCGAATCAAAAAGCAAATAGGTTTGCTTATTCGCCAAGTGCACAAAAATTCGGCTGTTATTTTTTTTCTTTTCAGACTCTCTAGCCGAAAAAAAGTTAATATTTTTGTTTTTGTTAATTGCAATCTTCTATATCTGTAATTCTCAAAATGTGTGTGTGTGTGTGTGTGTGTGTGTGTGTGTGTGTGTGTGTGTATGTATGCGTGTGTGTGTGTGTGTGTGTGTGTGATCGGATGTTGTTTATGCGTTTCCACAGTTTTCATCCGATTTCGATGAAATTTTTTTGTTTGATAGATAATTCTTCAGTACTGGTTTTGAGCCCAAATTGTTGACGACAATGGCCCTCCACTACATCCTGTGCACTATAACTCTCAGCAACGTTTTACTATTTACTGTTCTTGGATATATATCTTTCATAAAAACTTTAATAAAAATAAATACTTTAAATTATTACAGTGTGCGTGCGTGCGTGCGTGTGTGTGTGTGTGTGTGTGTGTGAGTGATCGGGTGTTGTTTATGCTTTTGCACAGTTTCCATCCGAACGCTTCTGCCCGCGAGGCTGAAATGATGATCAAAGGACTCAACGGCTGAGGAGAAACACCTCTTCAACTGCTGCTGCGCGTGAGGCTGAAACAAGATTGAGAACGCAAAAACGGCCCTTTTCAGGGCCGCCTCCATTCAAATTTTTAACTCCCCATTTGGGGATGTGCCTCAGTTGCATCCAATTGTTGTTACTAATATTGGTTTTCGGGTGGGCTGACTTTAAACTTGAACTGCTCCAACTAAACGGCAAAAATTCGCAGTAATGAAAGACCCGGTCGAAGACGGGTTATACTGCTAGTAAAAGCTATAAGCCGTTAATTGAACCTGTCTTTTGTTAGCTTTGTGGTCATGTCGTCTGACGGGTGGTACAATATCCGTTTTCGCAGGACTATCTCCAGGATGCTTTCAAAGGTTCGTATAAATGGTTTTAAAAGCACTCGATTATACTTAACATCCTGCAGTTGATTTCTAGGGCACATCATGAGAAAAGAAGGCTTAAAAAATATGACACTCACAGGACAGACTGAAGGCAAGAGAGACAGAGGAAAGCAACTCATAACATACCTAGCGAGCATGAGTAAATCGATGGCGAAACAAGGTTTAGGAGAGATAGCAAAAAGACAAAATTTATTAAGAGTTAAAAAAAAGGAAATTGTGGGGCGCTATGATTGCCGACGTCCCCAAGGGACACCGCACAGAGAAAAAATCATTTCATGATTATAAGCGTAGGACTAGATTGTTAGTTAAGTCTCATCATTTTACTCTTGAAATTGTAACTAGTAGTTCTAATAGTTTCTTCTCTCGCACTTCTCGCCTGTGGAAATTTCTTCCATCTTATTGCTTCCCTATCAGCTACGATCTTCAAAAGCTTAAATGCAACATCAGTCGTCGATATCTGTGTCTTTGAATCCTGTTCTTTTTATTGCCCTTTCTACTCACTAACGCTTTCTCAGTTTGCGTCACTCTCGGTAAACCCTTGCATCTTAGTGGCTCTATCGCCTTGCTTGGGGTGAAATGATTATAAAATCAAATATTTGCACACAACTACATTCCTGCTGAAAGTTTTCAATCTGAAACTATCATTATTAATAGTAAACTTAACTTACTACTGTTCACATATGAGACTTGAATCGAATTCATTCTAGGCGTAATGACCTCCAAGAATAACTCGCTTATTTGTCCTGAAAGATACTTTTGTTATAACACTAATTTAATTAAATAAACAGTTTTATTAGGAGGTAGTTTTAAATAGCATTTACATACTGACCAATTATTAATCAAATAACTACTGACATGGAACAAAGGCATCCGGCTCTGACCCAAGATTCTGATGCAAACTCCCCATGTTCATACCGACATAAAACTTATAGAAACCAGGAATATTTATTGATAAAAAATTCATTAAGTATGGCACAAGGTCGAAAGTTGAGGCATACGGAAGAGATTGTCATCATAATCATAATGTTCAAATTAGCTCGTCACAATCACTGGCCTAACCATTCGATAATATTCCTTGCATTAAAGCTACACATTCTTACTTAACATTTTCAATGCAATCAGGGCTTTCGGTCAATTCACGTTGAAACACCGAAGTTAAGCAACTTCAAACGCGGTCAGTACTTACATGGGTGACCCGTTTGGGAAAAGAAGCTTCAATCTGTGGTTGACTGTGGTATGACCTCTTTAATGCTTTTAATACCTCCAAAACCAAACTGCTCTTTCCTCAAACACGCCTCTACTCTTATTCTTAATCCTCTGTAACCCCTTGCGTGCTAGTGGCACTCCCGCCTTGCTTGGGGAGAATTACTTAAAAAATACCTAAGCATGGATTTGCAGCGGTTTAATGGATAATGACTCGAAATTGTTAATCAGGGAACCGAGTATCAAATTCTAGTTGCGTCTGTTATACGCAAGTACTCTTGGGGGAGTTATGAATCCACCGCTTTTCGCCCCAGCTATGGGTTAATTAGTAAGACCTGTATCATTAAAACCATTATTAACTACGAAAAACATAAAATTGCATACAAAATATTTAGATTTCGGCATTAAATAACCCATAGGCCGCTAAACAAAAGCAACCAAACAATGACTGCAGTCGTCATAATCCGGAAAATTCTTTATGAACCCCTAACTAGTTCCAATATTTATAAATTAATGAATCTAATGAATGACTTGGGATCTTGGATTATAAGTCTTACGGCCATATCGAGTTGAGAAAGCGCTTCCCGTACGATTACCGAAGTTAAGCAACGTTGAAACTGGTCAGTACCTTGACGGCTAACTGCTTGGGAATACCAGATGCTGTAAACTTGGATGTGAAAGTTGTTTAATGGATAATGGATAGGAATTGAAAATATTATAGCCGAGTTCCAATTCCAGTCGGGTTCGTTATATTCACTTATGCGCAAATACCATTGGGAAAGGCATGAATCCATCTCTTCTCCCTCGCTCCAAATCTGGGTTAATTAGTAAGTCGTTTATTATCCCCAAAACATTCTTACACTCTAGAAATATGTTCTGGCTTTAAATAACCTGAAAAAGGTTGATCATCAGTAAAAAAAAAAAATATATCAATCTTCGATTATATTTAATAAAAGTATATAGGTTCACTTATATTCCGGTTCACATTCCTCCATGTCTTTTGAACAGGAGAAGAGGTTTATTCCTTGTTTCCGGTTCCTTCTAAAGTATTCACACTTTCTTTCACGCTCAGTAGAAACTTGCATTATTGATTTGCTTGTGGTGAAAAAATATTTATATCTTAAGTGCTGCAGTCTTTTTTTTTATACGAGAAGATTTGTGTTAAGTTCAAACAAAGATAAAATGGCTGTGTTTAAACCAACATAGTTAAAAAAAAATAAAAAATAAAAAATAAAAAAACGGAAAATATAGACCCGGTGAGTTAAGACACTCATGACATCCGGCATGCCCAAGAAATATTTGTAGCTATAGCACAAGAGGGCTCAGCATTTTTGTTATTATAGCCAGTCTATCATTATCATAGCTATGTTATTCCATTAGTAAGCACAAAATTCCATTTGGACAGCTTCTTCCCAAGAGACGCTGCTTTGTGATACAGACTCCCGAGAGAATGCTTCCCTGATCACTACAATCGTAAAATCTTCAAGTCTCTACACTAGACTTCTTGTACTTCTTACTTTATGTTCATAAAACAATCTCATCCAGTAAGCCTCTAGCTTGAGCTACTCTCAGGCCTTGTACTGGGTGAATAATAGTGGGAAAAATCGTCGCCCAGATAATACGTAGGTATGTTAATAGGTTCGGAGCCTACAAGTAAAATAAACATATATTTCATCCCAGTTTGAATGGTGGACAATCGCTTCAGAGATTAAGAAAGACTTGGAGCGACACAGTTTTTGTTTTACTGATAAATGCTGAGAATGCCATGGACTAAGCATTTAAGCAACAGTGACTTTTAAGGAAAATAAGCATCAAAGCAACACATATTTGTAATAATAATAATAATAATAATAATAATAATAATAATAACAGCATATTCTTACGCATCAGTAGCTGGTAGGCTCTGGTCTAAAACTAGAAATTGAATAATTCATAACTTCTGCATAGGATCAGTACCTCCCAACCAGGAATTACCAATATAATATCCTAAAACTTAGCAGCAGCCCATCCTGCTGCGTATGTGGAGAACATCCGGAGACAATTGACCACATAATATCTGGGTGTAGCCGACTGGCGCCCACGGAGTACTTGCAACGACATGATAGGGCTGCTCAGTACATATATTGATCACAATGTTGCGCACTCAACCTCCCTCGCAAAAAGAATTTGTAGGAGCATAAGACACCACAAGGTGTACAGAATGAAGGGGCTACCACCCTCTGGAATTTCAGCGTTCCGACTGATAAGGAAATCCAGGCAAATCATCCAGGCATAAGCGGGAAAACTCATAATAGGCAAACTTCTGATAGATGTTACAGCCCCAAAACGCTTCTTTGAAAATGTTTGAAAAACTAAGTAAATACAAGGACTTCGAGATAGAAATCAGTAAAATGTGGCATATCAAGACACATTACCTATTGTCAGTGACGTTTTGGGGATATCAAAAGAAGCAAATGTGGATCCTAATAGACGTAAAATATATGAATGGGAACTTCTCACATTTTGCGTAGTTTTTTTTCCATACACAGACTATAATTACCTTTTTATCTCTGATTGTGTGTTTGGATTTTCTGATACGAACAAAAATTGTTGTTTATTGAAGTCTCTGGTTCAGACTTGATGATAACTCATACTACACAAAGCAATGGTAAAACACAAAAACAACAATAATAATAATAATGATAATAAAACTAAAACTCTTCCTGTTGTGGTTGGAGCTTTGAGTCTGATGAGGGAGGGAACTCAGGAACAAATCAACAAAATCCCTGGGGCACCATCTCTCCGGGTAATCCAAAAGATATAGTTTTAACAAGTACAGACCATATCCCATGAAGTGCTTTGTCTATTTAATTTTTTTGTTAATAGCTGCCAGTTACAGCGAGTAACCTTCCCAACGAGTTGTAAAACAAGGAAAAAGAGGGATGATGGAAACTTTAAAGCTTCTTACAATAAAAAAGGTAGAGAGCTGTGGAGAGTCATGATCGCCTATATCTTGAAGGGACATACACGCAAAAGTTTCTTGCTGGCTTAATTAATTGGGAAAAACAGAAAAAAATGCCCAGGCATGGGATTATAAAATAAATGCAGGTCAAAAAGATTTTTAAGTAATAATAATAATAATAATAATAATAATAATAATAATAATAATAATAATAATAATAATAATAATAATAATAATAATAATAACAACAACAACAATTCCAGGGAAACAGAAGGGACAGTGAGTAACCTGCCTAACGATTTTGTCTGAATGGCTTGCAACACAAGGAAAAAAGAGATGATGGGGACTTTTAAGTTTCTTACCAAAAAAAAAGTCAGTTGTGGAGAGCCATGATCATCTATAGCTTGAAGGGACATACACACAAAAGAAGATATATATTTTTTTTACACATAATTTCTTCTCTGCCAATATATTTAGTTCCGTGATTAACAGCAATCATATGGATTGAACATTATACAATAGAAATTTCAGATCAAAATTAATTATGTGACAAGCTACGGATATATTCATCTACGTTCGTAGTTTAACTGTAAGCTAAGTTCAGCAAGCAATAATGTAGGTGCTTTAAAACGCTTCAAATAAGAGGTTTATTTTTCGATTTTATAACATGAATAACACATTGATCTAAATAAGTGATCTTGCGCCAGTTTTGATTCGGCAAGACATTCATTATGAAGTAACCGAATGACCAAAACGAAATAGTTTCAGCAATTACGGATAGATTCTAAACTTAATTGAAGTTTCCCTAAACCCAACTTGTGATAAAACTCGAGTGGATGAGTTGCCGGTGCTGATTTCACACAAAATACGCCACGGTGCCATGTGACCGTCCCGAAGTAATAAAAGCCGACGCTCCTACGACACAATTTTCCTCCAGAACTTCCTAAAGTTAATCGCCACAAAAAAAGTGCTCTATACTTTTTCTATCCTGTTATGTGACGGGAGGGATTTCTATGTTAATCCGGAAGTGATGAGAGAAATGCTCAGTAGACCCAAAAATATTTTCGGTATGTCGTAGATATTTTTGTGGGGTGGAGGATAGAGGCGAGTCGGTAAAAGTAGGAGACAAGTCTCGGCTGTTGATGGCATATACTCGCAGGAGGAATCTAATGTGGCATTTTAGACATTTGGAGTCTGGTGTCCCTCGCTTGCATTAAATTTTCAACAGTGCTATTAATTTCGGAGAGAACGTGTAGATAGATAGATAGATAGATAGATAGATAGATAGATAGATAGATAGATAGATAGATAGATAGATAGATATGAACAGACTGAGATAGATAGATAGATAGATAGATAGATATGAACAGACTGAGATAGATAGATAGATAGATAGATAGATATGAACAGACTGAGATAGATAGATAGATAGATAGATAGATAGATAGATAGATAGATAGATAGATAGATAGATAGATATGAACAAACTGAAATAGAGAGACGGATGAATAGATAATAAAGAACAGGTGGCTTGTTTTCCCATTTCAACAGGAAAGTGGAATAATTTCTCAATAAATGGAATGCGAATGTTGATGCATATTCAGAATATATTTTCCCCCCTTTTTTCTTTTCATTGTTTTTTTTCTTCTTTTACCTGGAATGTGAAGTTTAATATATATTCAGAATATATTTTTTCTTCCATCATTCCTACCTTCCTTCTTACGTTTTTTTTTTTTTTTATATTTTCTCCTTCTTTCTTTTTCCCGGAATGCGAAGTCCAATATATATTCAGAATATATTTTCTTTCTTTCTTTCTTTTTACCTGGAATACAAATTTCAATATATGTGTATACAGAATATATTCTTTCATTTTTGCCTTCTTTCTTTCTTTCTTTCTTTCTTTTTTTTATATATATATAGTTTTATATATAGTCATAATATGCTCTTCCTTCTTTCTTTCTTTCCTTCCTTCCTCCCTTCCTTCCTTGTTTTACCTGAAATGAGAATTCCAATATATATTCAACATATACTCTTTCTTTCTTTCTTTCTTTCTTTATTTATTTATTTCTATTTTAGTCCTTTCTCTCTTTTAGCAGGAATGCGAATTGCAATATATATTCAGAATATGCCAATCCTTTCTTTCTTTTCTTTTCTTTATTTCTTTCTTTTTTATTTATTTATTTATTTATTTATTGGTTCTTTCTTTCTCTTGGCCCACAATGCGAATCTTTCATATATGTTCAGAATATATCTGATCTTTGTTTCTTTGTGTCTTTCTTTAATCTGCTAAATATCTAAATAACAAAAATGGCATTGACACTGGAATGAATTGACATCGATAAAAGATAATAACAAAATGTAACGTCATCAAATAAATTAATTTCGTAATTTAACTGCGAAGAACTGTGGGAAAGCGTCGAAAGACAACAATTGTTGGAGATTGAGCAATTAATTAACCTATAAGTAATAGAAGGACATCTATTCTCTGAACGAAATATGAACATGTAAACATACATGAAAGAAATATAAACATGTAAACACATATGTAGGATATATGAACATGTAAACATATATAAAGGAAACATGAACAAGTAAACACATATGTAGGAAACATGAACATGCAAACACATATGTAGGAAATATGAACATGTAAACACATTTGAAGGAAATATGAACATGTAAAAACATATGAAAGAAATATGAACATGTAAGCATATATGAAGGAAATATGAACATGTAAACACATATGTAGAAAATATGGGCATATAAACATATATAAAGAAAACATGAACAAGTAAACACATATGAAGGAAACATGAACATGTAAACACATATGTAGGAAATATGAACATGTTAACACATATGAAGGAAACATGAACATGTAAACACATATGTAGGAAATATGAACATGTTAACACATATGAAGGAAACATGAACATGTAAACACATATGTAGGAAATATGAATATGTAAACACATATGTAAAAAATATGAACATGTAAACACATGTGTTAATTTCAGGTGTTTTATATACTTTTTCTTATTGTCCGCGTATTTTTTTTCTGAAAATAAGATTGATCCAAATTCTTAAAACATCATTTTGGAATATTTTAGATACCAAACAGTCTTACGATGGTAGAGACTAATTTCCAATCATAAAAGAAGTTCTTCTGCTATGATCACCAACGTCCTGAAAGGACACGGAACATAGAAGAAGGACTTCTTTGATGATGGGCGTTACAATTAGAAAAGTGTCTCTGGACAACTTCATATTTCCAATAATTTAAAATAATCTGCATTCTATTAAAACAAAAATTATCTGCCTCGTAACTGCTTGTGCATCTGCATGTTTTTCCTTTTCGTTTGACTTCTGCATGCTACTTGCATATTGCTATTACATAATCACTTAAATATTTTATTTTTGCACCTTGCACTTACCAATTACTATTGCATTTTACACTTGCATATCACGCTTACATCTTACCTTGCATATTGATCTTGAAAATTACTCCTGCATATTGCCCTTGCTTATTGTTCCTGGCTTGCAGCCATATCACATTTAAACATCGCTTCTCGTCCAGTCACCGAAGTTAAGCAACATCGAGCCTGATAAGTAACTAGATGGGTGACCACTTGGGAATACCAGATGAAGTAAGCTTGGATGTGCTGGTGGTGTAATGGATAATAGCTCGGAATGAGAAATCGGAGAGCCGAGATCGAATTTCCGTCGGATTCGTTACATTCACTTACACGCAAATACCATTGGTAAAGGTATGTATCCACTTCTTTTCCAGCCAACTATGGGTTAAATAGCCAGACTTATATCTTAAAATCATTATTATCCCCAAAGAAATTGTTAATGATATATTCACTGGTACCCAACCACACCAAATACCCCAAATACCCTAAAATATATACCGGCTTTAAATAACCTACAAAAGATTAGTATGCCCCCTGCATAAGGATGACTCGCAAATTCACCTTAAAAAGCATCGATTATTGTGCGATGGTTAACGAATTCCTCTGAAATTTTATCAGATGCTCTACGCCTGATTAAAAATAAAGTACTTGTTAGATTTTTTTAGTAAAGGTAGCTTAGTGCGAATAGATAGATTTCCAAGGAAATTTATGAGAAAGTGAATGTAGAACACTAGGCCGAAATTTGTGTTTGGCCTGCCATTTCTGCTCTCCACACCGAAAATCGTCATGCTACTCTCACAGAGCTTTATTTCGAACAAAAAGCAAATGATCTTACCATTTCCATTGCTTTTTTGTGTTTTGTTTGTGTGCGTGCGTGCGTGGGTGCATGCGTCTTTTAATGGTCCATCCTCCATGTGAAATTTTAAATAACTGATATTCTACCTGATGTAGAGTCTGTCGTAGGCTTTTTAGCTACATTGCAGTGACAAAGGTTGAAGTTGAACGACACACAACGTTATTTATATATATACATATTATATATATATATATATATATATATATATATATATATATATATATATATATATATATATGTATATATATATATATAATGACACCTAAACAAAGTCAGAGAATTGACTAATCGAGTCATTATGAAACGAAACAATGCGATGTGAATTATCCTAAAAAGGCTTTGAATATTAACAATAACAATAACTCGGCTGAAAATAACAGACAAGTGAATGGGCTAAATCTGTTTTAAAACAATCTTTTCAAACACTGAATCCTCAGTAAAGATTGTCTCTCGGCAATTTTATTCTAGTTAGGTATTGTTTGAGATTTTCAAATGACATAAGATATACTTCAGATATTTAATACGTATATATATATATATATATATATATATATATATATATATATATATATATATTATACATATATATATATATATATATATATATATATATATATATATATATATATATATATATCAACGATTAAAGCAACACAAATGATAATTTTATATCTTACAAAAACCTGAAATGTTAATGGCTTGTTATTGCATCGTTTTAAGGTGAAAATTGATTCTCGTTAATATGAGAGTCGACTGAAAAGTTCATAGGCTGACCAAGATACTCTCATGAAATGTGCTCAAATAAGATTTATTTTTCAACAGAGACCCGCTTGAGGTTCACATATGTCTTCCATTCGTGTTGCAGTTCTTGGATCCAATTGGTGAAGAAGCTTTCATCCTGTTGATCAAAAAAGTCATCAAAAGTAGATATGACATCAGTATTAATGCGATACTGGCTCCCAGCCATGTGTTTTTTTTTAATGTTGGGGAACAGATGGTAGTCAAACGGGGCCAAATAAGGAGAATAGGGAGAGTGATCAAAGTCACAGTCACGAATAGCAACCATTGAAACCAAGGACATACGTGCTGGAGCATCTTGATGAAACAAGACCTCCTTCGTTAAGTTTCCTGGTCGTTTGGTCTTGACAGTTTTTCGTAACTGCCACAACAAATTGGTATAGTACTCTCCATTTAATAGTATGTCCCTTTTGAAGATAGCTAATAAACACAAAACTGTGGCCAACAATTTCTCTATACAGGAAAACGACTTGACCCCCTTTGGAGCAGGTGAGGAAAGACGTTTCCACTGCATGGGCTGTCTCTTTGTCTCTGGCTCAAAGTGATGAACCCAAAACACATACTGGGTTAATAAACGTTCAAGGAAACCAGCATGTCAGATTTCTCCGTGATTGGATGAGACTGTTGCGCTTTTGATCAGGTGTCAGAAGACGTGGAACGCACCGAGCATAAACCTTCGTCATGCCAAGTTCATTGTGACGAATATTCTCAATTCCTTCTCACAAGATATACGAATAGCGATCCATATTTGATTTATAATCAATCGTCTGTCATCCGTCACCATGTGGTAAACACGATCAATGTTTTCCTCGGTGGTGGCAGTTGCGGAACGTCCAGAACTTGGGTCATCTTCAAGAATCTCCCTTCCCCTCCTAAATTCAGCTGCCCAATTTTCCACAGTAAATCTGAAGCGTTGTTCCCTAATGTAGCAGCTACAGGAGCTAAACTCTTTTGCTGTAGGTATTTGATAACATCACGATGCCAAATTTTGTCAATTTTTAAGAGACTAGTTACATTTGAAGTCTTCTTTAAAGAGCCAGGTGTCAGTTTACCTGAACAGAAACAATACAATTATTAATAAGAAGAGTTGAAATTAATGCATGCAAGATTTAACAACTCTAACATCATTCCTTCAAGCCAGCCTATGTACTTTTCTGCCCACCCTCGTACCAAGAAAGAAAGAATACAATTATTAATAAGAAGAGTTGAACTTAATGCATGTATGACTTAACAACATTAGTATCATTCCCTCATAGTCAGCCTATGAACTTTTCAACCCACCCACGAATGTCTGTCAGGGGACTCGTATTTTAACGAAACCGCATGGCTTAACATTAACCGATTAATTGCTATTATTCTTTTCTGCCCAATGATCCAAATCAGAACATCACTGACGACGCCCTCTAGCGCTAAAGAGCGTATATTCAAAGTGCCTTTTCAATACAATGACTTTTAAAAACAAATACTTAAAGATATTGATCCCAGCTCATTTTCTGGGAGAGTTCAACGCATGACTCAGAGAAGGTAATTTAAATTCTTAATGTTTTATGGGTTTGTGAAATCTGCAGAAAACTTCACAATCTCACTAAAAATGAAAAGAAAACAGTTCTCGGCGTGCCGCGAAATTTTACCCCTGATATTTCTAGATTAGATTCCGTGCATTGAATACTGTTGCCATATCTGGTCTGGTGATCCTGCTGTGCATCTCGAAATTCTAGACAAAATCCAAAGAAGGATCTGTAATGTGATCAATCTTGACCAGGCATCTCGACTTCAGTCACTTTCTCACAACTTTCATAATAACTGCTCTAGCGAGATTTTTCCCTACATGAATTCGAACGTGCTACTAGATTGACATCTAGGTCCCACCCTTTGAGTGTTGAAATGGCTAAATGCAAGCGCCACTTCTACACCAACAGTTTTTTTTTCTCGTGCTTCACGCTTGTTGAACTCCTTTCCATTTCCTTTCTTCCTTGATAACTACAATTTTCAAAGATGTAAATGCAATGTCAATCGCCATCTTCGGACTTCTTGAAACCCGTTCATCTTTTGTCCTTCCCTCAATCCTCCCTATTCTCAATCTTTCACACCCTGTAACTACCTGCGTACTAGTGACATTGCTGCCTTGCTTGGGGTGAAATGATAAATCTCGAAAAAAAATGATTCAAGTGACATTCTGAAATAACAGATTACACTAAAATTTATTCCTCTTTTAGGAGCTGTTTGTTTTAACTAACTTCACCGAAAAAGATCTAAATTGATTATATTATAACAGCTGTCATATTCTAAACTACCTTAAAAACTGCGCTCCGTGCAGACTTTTAACCTTATTTCTGCCGAGGGCCTCCGGCCCCAAACTAAAGGGATCTCTGATCCAGCTTAGAAAACAACAATGATAATTTTGAAAAAAATAACTTTTAATTCACTTCATGGAACTTCAAAACCTCACTTTAACAAGTCCAATTCCGTCCAAAAGACCGATTTGGGCCAACATTCCAATTCGGGCCGAAAACTGAGTTCTTCAAATCACAAACTCTGTGGAACTTCAAAACCTCACATCACTTTAACTCTGATTCCTTGTCATTTTCAAGATATAAAATTGATTTCCTCAATTCACAAAGTTTTAGAGATATTTTAAACTCAATTTAAAAATTTTTTAAATTTAATTCACGAAGTTTTTATGGTACTTTTTGATTTTAAAAGTTTCTAATTTATATTGAATTTAACTCAAAATAAATTAGAAACTTTTAAAATCAGTAATTTTTTTTTTTTTTTCAGTTATTTTAAAATTTGAATTTTTAACTGTTCCCTTCTCATCCGGACACAAATCCCAATGCTGGATGTTCAAGCACAGAATTAGGGGCAGGTTTTCAATCCCGGGATTATCCTGATTTCAAAATAGTATAATATAACTATGTAAAGCAAGTGTGGCCAGAGTTAGAGTGGTTTCAGGCACACTGACGGACAGACAGAATTTATGTTTATTTATTGAGATAGATTTGTCGAAATTGGAATATTTTTGATTACATGTTCAAAGACAAAATGTGCATGCATTAAAATGGACAAATAAAAACTGTTACTTGCGATCTTGTCATAATGAATAATGCAGTATACTGGTGACGTAGACTTTAGGCTTCTACTCAAATGTAAATCAGGCCGAAAATGAAGTACTGCTGCCATATATGGGCAGGAGTTACCCAGTCTTCACTTTCTACTCTCAAGAGAGTCCAAAAGCGTTTCCGCGTTCTTGTAGGCGACGAAATATTTTCCACCCTACCACAGACAAGACGTCGCAAGCCGCTCGCTGCTCTGTCGCTATTTCCCTGGTGAGGGTTCAAATGAAAGACACTCCTTAGTTCCACCAGTTCTAACCTTCACGGCTAAGATACGCCATGCCGCGTCCATTATAGCGAACCACTCTCATCCCTTCGAATTCCCTTCCACTCGAGCAGTTACATCCAACGAACTCCTGGCGAGTGGAATTGACTCCCAAGAGATTGCTTCCCCGATCACTACAATTTTAACCTCTGCAAGTTTAGGGTTAACTGTTATCTTCCACACATAGCCGCATACGCTATGCCTCTTACTCTATTACCCTATACCTCAAGTATGACGATTAACGACATCCGGTAGCAAGGCCTCTGATCGTGACATTAGATGTTTTGAGGAGCGTAAAATAAGCTCTTAACTGCTGTTGTTCCCAGGTCCATCCAGACCCGGAGTGGTAGCACCTGTTATGGTCCCAGCTATGGGAAAATAGTGAACCCCCAAACTGGGGTCAAGCACTATGAAAGTACAAAAATACATTTTCATAGTGAAAATACCAGCAGTGCATTTTCAAAGAAAAAAATTGCCACCAATAAATCTTTGAAAAAAAATTACCAGCAAAACATTTTTTTTTTAAATTACCTGTAATACATTTTTTTAAATACCAGCAATACATTTTTTTTAAATTACCAACAATACATTTTTTTTAAAAATTACCATTACATTTTTATAAAGAAAATTACTAATGCTTCCAAGAAAATTAAATTTCGGCATTAAATGACCCATAAAGAGTTGATATGCCGCTAAACAAACAAACAAACATCTGCCTCGAGTGACCCTCAGTCCTTGTATAGGGTGATAGGCATTGTAAAAAAAAGGTGATAGCCTAAAGCACTTTATAGTTCTACCAAGTATAAGTATAATCTACGATTAGCATATCATTATCAAAAAATGTACGTCTTTCTTGAGAATATTCAATATATTTTCGTAATTAAAATATCAGCGAAGTAATTTAATCAATTAATGGAATTATTTTAATCCGACTTTATTTTATTATCCGTTATTTATTGCGGTGCGCACGTGTTTGAGTAGACATCTAGCGGCCTTGATCATCAAAAAGTCTTATTAACGAAAAACGAAAGTCTAAGCAGGAATTGAACCTGAATTCCCATAATCGGGAAGATCACGTTTAAGAAGTAACGTCCTGAATAGTATAGCACGTCAGATCAATTGACGGTTCCATATAGGACACAGCTTCGTTTCCTGTCGGAGAACACATATTTTCTACGAAATATCTCAAACATTCGGGCCGGTAAATTTAATTAATACTGTTTATTTAGAAAAAAAAAAGTGGGGAGCATTTACTTAAATAAATTGTATCTATTAATATAACATATAAACAGAAAATATATTAAATAATTGTCAGACTTAATCCATTTAATAATATATTTAATACATATACATAGAAAATTTAATTGTAGATAATTTCTCTCTCCATCTCTCCCTCTCTCTCTCTCTCTCTCTCTCTCTATATATATATATATATATGAAGAGAGAGAGAGAGAGAGAGAGAGAGAGCGCGAGAGAATGTATATATATTTTTTTCTCTCTCTCTTCATATATATATATATATATATATATATAAAAGATCTTTCGCTAAATATGAGGGAGAAGGGGACAATGAAAATGTTTATTAATATATATATAACTGTGTGTGTGAGAGAGAGAATGTGTGTGCATCTACAATTTAATTTCCTATGTATATTTAGCTAAATATTCTATCTATCTATCTCTTTCAACCCATATACACACATACATATATATATATATATATATATATATATATAAGATACCGACAACTAATTCATCACTTCTCAAACCAACCTTAATTATTTTATGACCCTTCTCTCAGAACTCTTCACTGCCATTTCAAGAAAGACATTCGGATTACTAACACAAAAACAGAGAAGGTCTGTATACCGAGAATATTTAACATTCAAAAACATAAAGGAAAAAAATTAATTATTTTTAATAATATGTGGAAATCTCCACCCTTTACCTGAAGACGGTCGCGAGACCAGAAACACGTGTTGTAAAATTATGAAAAATAAAGAATAATATTTTTTTTTTAAATCAAATAAATTTGCGGTACCTCTCTTCTCTTTAATATACACACTTTTCTCTCGGTGGAACCATTATAATTTCTTCATTATATATATATATATATATATATATATATATATATATATATATATATATATATATATATATATATATATATATAATTGTATATATGCATACATACTTACGTAAATCAAATATGTGGTGCAGTTTAATTTATATTATAATGAATCATTCATACAAAATTAAATTAGGAAAGTTATGGATGTAAAATGGCGAAATCCCTTCGCTAACTAAATTCTAATGATGCATTAACCCACTAATTACTCGATGAATGTTATGATCCTTGTTTTTTACAATTATAAAGTGTTTTAGGTCTTCCTTAAATATGCAAGTACTTTCAACGGGTCCTCCGGTCATCCTCTGGCATGGAAATTATTTTGTTTTTTCATATATATATATATATATATATATATATATATATATATATATATATATATATACACACACACGCTTGTATGAATATTATGCTGAAGAAATGAATATATATTTACACACACACACACACACATACATATGTGTGTGCGCGCGCGTGTGTGTGTGTGTGTGTGTGTGTGTGTGGTAAAATTAGTGCTCCGTGAACAAATCGAAATGAATATTGAGAATTCAAATTAGTATCTTTAATTTCTGGCATAATGAGTTATCATTATGTACACACGGACTCTCCCATAACAATGTTTCGGTGGTCGGTTGATTGTCGATCTGGGTAAGCTTCAGGGAATTTCGAACTGAACCCTTTACGGGAACATATTGTTATCGTTCCGCCTGTCCATATCTAGTTATCTCAGTTATTGCTCGCTAAGTACTTTCACGAAGAAACACTTTAATCCACTGGCCTATTGTCCCATGGGACAATTCCGAGTGGATAACTTGGAGGCTTAAACTTAACCCGCCTGCTGATGAGTGCTACTGACGCCTGTGTTGATAACAACTAATATTGGGATAACAGTCTGTGTGTAAATAATGTAAGCAATGTGTATCTTGAAGACTGATTTCTTTTCGATCATGACATTTGTGTATGTTAAAAACTTGATAAACCTATATTAAGTATATATAAAGTCTGCAGATAAATTTTACCATCAATCTGTTCATCTCGTAGTTGAATTACTTTTATTGATCTCTGTTGATTTGTTTCATTCGGTATTTATCTAGCTAACTAGCTAGCTATCTGTCTGTCTGTTTGTCTGCCTGTTCTATCTACCTTTGAGACTTGCTACATGGCAAACCCATATCATTTACTTCCGGACAAAATGTTAAAGAGAAGCAAATCTTTCCGTAATTAGAGTCTGATAAATTAACAATTCTCTTACTGATCAGTTAGTGTATTAAACAACGTTTGTAATTTGAAACACACTTTGCCATTGTTATCACAATCATAGCAAAACCTCATTTGAGTGTCTTAACCTCGTTAATCTTCTGTACCCAAATTAACAATGATTCGTTTAAAGATTTGCCAGACAAAAAGGAATGTTTTTCGTCGGAAATGATAAGTATATGTTTCTTTGACACAGAAACACCCTCGATTTCATTTGCTTTCTTTCTATTGTGTTGAAATTTGTACAAAGACTATAAAGTACAATATATATAGATATGTATGGGGTGAGCGCGAAAGAGGTAAATTGAATGACAAAATGGAAAAAACTATTCTGAAGAAGTTCTTTCAAAAAGTTAAACACACAGATATTGGGGTGGATTTGTCATTCACTTACCCACTATTAGGCTGAAATACATACATATATATATATATATATATATATATATATATATATATATATATATATATATATATATATATATATATATATATATAAGGTGTGATGGATAAATTGTTTCTAAATTACCCAAAAATGAAAATAACACTGGCATCTGATTTTAACATATATATTTACCAAAACTACACAAAAATATTTTGAAATACTAAAGAGTAAATTTATTTAATAAAATCGCCTTTGTCTTCAACCACGAACTCCAGACGTCTTCGGAATCTCCTGCAGCTCTTCTTGACGGTCTACTTGTTTATGAATGCCAACCAGTAGAGCATGCCGTTGACGTTACAAGAAAATTCATCCGCTCTTTGATAGGTCTTGTTTTTACGTCTATCCTCCTCACTAGAAAAATCTGATCGGGAAACCGATGACCCGATCATGCGGCAGAGAGAGTGTTAGGCCACACGGTACTAGTAGCACATGTAGAGTGACCTGACATTAATTATATACTTACACATATTTTTATGGACTTGGTTTCCTTCAAATATGAATACGTATAAATATGCACTCCGTTTTCTAAATAGGGTTCTTATTGAATGGTCGGCCATATTACATACCAGCGGCCATATACTGATACAAATGTCCCGCGCACAGAAACTTTCTCTAGTTTCATATTTACACACTTATTTTATTCTCTTGCATCTTTCTAGCTCTCATTCGCCACTCTTTGCTCACTCTCATGAATTCTCTTTCTATTATTACTCTCTCTATTGCTTCTATTCTCTCTATTACTTCGCCTCTGCGAATTCTCTCTCTCTCTCTCTCTCTCTCTCTCTCTCTCTCTCTTTACTCACGAATTCTCTTTCTATTATGACTCTATTACTTCTCTTCTCTCTATTACTTCAACCCTGTGATTTTCTCTCTCTTTCCTCCCTCTCTTTCCTTCTACTTATCTTCCACCATTCTTTTTTCTGTTTCTTTTTTTGCCAATCAAATAGTATTCCCGGCTTTCTTTCTTTTTGTGTTTTTTTTTAATTTTTTGTTTTTTGTTTTCCTCTCTTTTATTAATTTTTCTTTCTTTCTTTTTTCTTTCTTTCTTTTTTCTTTCTTTCTTTTTTCTTTCTTTCTTTCTTTATTTCTTTCTTTAACCGGCTCTTCTTTCTTCTTCCTGATCGCTCTCACTGTCGGTCACCGTTATATCTTCCTTTCCCTTAATTTTCCCAAGAGAAAACGAATAGACACTTTATTCCAACAAAGCCGCCCATCTTTTCTGTGTCCAAAATATCATAAATAAAATACAAGCTACAAGGGGTCCTCATTGTTGTTCTATTATTTATGATGTTATAACGGGAATACGAAGTTGGACAGATCGAATCTCTTCGGCCGAGAGAGACAACACATTTATTGACGTTTTCAACAAATACTTAACTGGCATAAACAAAAGGCCTATAGTCTTCCAGTCAAATATTTTGACCTCCTCCTCCTCTCGCAGGCGGATCAAATAGATAATTAGAAATTCGCAGTGTTTCCACTCTCTTCAGTAATATAGATGATTGTTTCGATATCTCATTAAGAGATTTTCAAAAATAAGAAAAATCTCTCTATGTCTGAAGGGTTTTAAAAGAAAACGGCCGGAACACCTAAAAAAGAGAAAGCAAGAAGAAAGGAGAGAATAGTTGTCATCAAGAGGAACAGCCCAGGATGCGAGCCATGAATTGAAGTTTGTCAAAATCAAGCCAGTACGAAACTTTAAATATTTGGGAAATGTATCACCTGAGGGCAGAAAATGTGACACGGAAATCTGAAAGTGCATTTTAATAGCAAAAGATGCCTTCCAAAATCTAAGCAAACCATTGCGTTAGTGCATAATTATCAGGCGCTTTTGTAGGCGAGGTATTTGTTAATAAAAATTACAGGGTTTTTTTTTTTTACATTTTTTTAATAAAAATACTATTTTATTTTCAGGTTATAAAAATGCGTGTCGCTAATCATACACGTTTAAAAATGTTTTTGTTGAATTGTTATGTTTCTTTTTTCATAATAAATAATGTTTAAAAAAACGCCTGATAACTATGCACCAACCCACTATTGGAAAACTGGGAAGCTTCGTTAGAAACAGGCAAAAACCCTGTCTGTCAATTAAGTACAATACGTGATACATGCTTGGGAGAGCATAACACTTTCGATTGATTGATTAAGAGATTCGTTTTTTACAGCTTACAGCTCTTTACAACCTTTTAATGGTTATTTAAAGCCAGGAAATACTTTTAGATTGTGGGAACTGTTTTTGTGGTGGTGGTGGTAGTGGAGGGGGAGATGATAATTATTTAGTGACACAAATATTTCTAATTAACCCATAGCTAGCAGGAAAAGAGATGGATTCATATCTATCCAAGGGTATTCGCTCACAAGTGAATATAATCAACCCAACTCGAATTGGAATATAGACAATTCCGAGTCGTTATCCATTACGCCATCCGCAAATTCATGCTTATAGCATCAGAAGCGGTCACCCATCTATGCATTGACCAGGCTCGTATGCTTAACGTATGTGATCGTACAAGAACCGGCGTTTAAGCCCTCTCTTTGATTCGTGACTGACTAGGCCTGCAGACTGGTTGTCAGCCAAGGCACTCTGCTTGTCCCGCGATTCAATCGATGGGTGAGGAGAGGGGAAGGAGAAGAGTAAGTGTGACGTAAATGTGACAAACCTGGCTGAAATTCGAACTCGGCTCTCCGATTTCTCATTCCAAGTCGTTATCCATTACACCACACTTATACTTAACACCAGGAAGAGAGAGTTGAACTTTCTAGACGACACGAGGAAAGAGGGCTTGGTAAATTTGGTACTCACAAGGTAGATTGAAGGTAAGAGGGACAGAGGAACGTAACGAATAACATAGCTAGCGAGCTTGAGTAAATGGATGGCGGAACAAGATTTAGGAGAGATAACAAAATGATAAAATTTATTAATAGCTACAAAGGACAGGAAACTGTGGAGAGCCATGATCGCCAACGTCCTGAAGAGACACGACCCATAGAAGAAGATTAAGAATATAACTTGTTTAAAAAAAATGAAGTTATCATTTAATTTCTGTAAAATAATCAGTTCAATGGATCCTTCTCTCTTTGTCGTGGGCACCGATCATCACTCAGCTGCTATGTAATACCCGTCGTCCTATACGACAGTAAATGCTGGGCAACAGGCTAGGCTGATTTCACTTTACACTCAATCTGCACCTGGTAGCTGGTGAGAAGGGCACTTTCCAAGTCAACCCACTGATGCAGCTCACTTCTCATGCTCTGATGTTGTGTCCCTGGGTGCAAAGTCTGTTTGCGCATCATCTGGGGCAAACATATAGGGAGTCATCACTGATCAACTTCTTTTAAAACAAAGGTTCTTTATTGATATTAATTTCGATTCGGGCCATCTGGTATTTCCTGGCGCCAATCACATGCTATAACAGAAACACTAAATAAAATGGCGCGAGATACCATATGAATAAAGCAACAACGATATTCTATACAGATAGAAACAAAATTGGTGTCGACAAATAATGTCTATCAAGATATTCAGTTAAAATGATGACTAAAAACCTGTTGGAGATAATATTATTTCTGGAATAGGCTGCGTTCATAAAATGAAGCAAGTATTTAAAGTTGTAAGTATTGATAGCAAAAAGGAAATTACGAGAACTCCGACAGAAGAAAGTGAGAAGAAAGGACTATATCAATTACGAAAAGACAGAATACATGGTTGTTGGCAAAGGGAACAGCCAAAAATGCAAATTACAAATTGGAGATACCAAAATCAAACAAGAAGAATTTAAATATCTGGGAAGCGTTTTAACAGAGGACGGAATGTGGGACATTGAAATCCGAAGGCGCATTGGGATAGCGAAAGATGCCTTCCAAAAGCTAAGCAAAGTATTAAGAAACAGAAAGATTTCGTTGGAAACAAAGAAAAAAGTGCTGGACTGTAATATCAGGCCTCCTATATGGCAGCGAATGCTGGACAATCTTCTCACAGATGAAGAAGAGACTTGAAGCAGAAGAAATATAATTTTAGAGACATGAAAGCTTAAAGGACACTTATACTTAACACCAGGAAGAGAGAGTTGAACTTTCTATAGCACATGAGGAAAGAGGGATTGGAAAATTTGATACTCACAGGATAGATTAAAGGCAAGAGGAACAGAGGAAAATAACGTATAACACAGCTAGCGAGCTTGAGTAAATGGATGGCGGAACAAGGAGAGATAACAAAATGATAAAATTTATTAATAGCTACAAAAGACAGGAAACTGTGGAGACCCATGATCGCCAACGTCCTGAAGAGACACGACACAGAGAAGAAAATTAAGTATATAACTTGTTTAAAAAAAATGAAGTTATCATTTAATTTCTGTAAAATAATCAGTTCAATGGATCCTTCTCTCTTTGTCGTGGACAGCGAATGCGCGAAGAAATTGTCAATAGCTTGCGAGATAATTTATACGCTGTCACTAAGTGTATATATAACAAATGAATTACTAGTGTGTGTCAGCATTTTTAAGAAATTATTTTATTTGTTCCACCACTTAGTTGCGAGCATAGGCGAATATTATTGGTTCATGTCTATGTGCGACTTAGCGTGTGGGTAAGATAATTGATTCATTAATTTTACCCTAATATATGTTCCGTCTTCCTACAATCTACGGAGAACGGACAGCCTACAGCGACAGACGCCATAACACCATCTGCATGTGATATGCTCGATCGACAAGGGCCTCTAAAATGTCTGACAATTTCTATAGGTTTGGGAATAGCCGTGCCAGAAGAGAAGCGCAAATCTAATGAGATTTATGGCCGCTGTGTAAAGTGTCCGGCGTTTAAACTAAAGGAGAGTTTTTTTCTTTTTTTACTTATTTTTTTTTTCATTGTTTTTAACTTGAACGTAAAATGAATGGTTGTGGATTGAGACAGTGTTTGTGACTTTTAAATAAGTAGGTAAGCATAAATGAAACAGAGTTCATTAGTTCTTTCACTCTCTATCTCCTCACTCTCACTTCTTTCTTATTCTTTTCATTTTTGTTCTCTCTCTCTCTCTTTCTTTCTTTTTTTTCTCTCGATTTCTCTTGATTTAAAAAAAAGAGATTGAAAGTGAGAAGAAAAATGAAAGATAAAAGAAAGAATAAGAATGTAAAGTATATATATATATATATATATATATATATATATATATATATATATATATATATATATATATACTTTACATTCTTATTCTTTCTTTATCTTTTATCTTCAGAGAAAAAAATGATAGATAAAACAAAGAATGTAAAGTATATATATATATATATATATATATATATATATATATATATATATATATATATATATATATATATATATACTTTACATGGAGGGGATGAAGAAAAAGAGAGACTGAATGAACGAAAGAGCGAGAGAAAGAGAAGAAAAGAAAGAAAAAGAAAATGAAAAGTATGTATAGTGAAAGTATGTATAGTGAAAAAAATAGAAAAAAATGATAGATAAAAGAAAGAATACGAATGTAAAGTATATATATATATATATATATATATATATATATATATATATATATATATATATATATATTCTTTTCTTCTCTTTCTCCCGCTCTTTCTTTCATTCAGTCTCTCTCTTTCTTCATCTCTCCATATATATTCGCTAAAATATTAGCATACCATGATAAATAAAATGCATCAAACTTAATAAAAAACAAAGTTTTATCGTTTATGTTATTATTAAGAACAATTATTTTTTCATCCTTTTTAGAAGTTTGAAATTTTGGTTGAATATCTTGTTTAATTTTTGCGTCAGCGGTGGGAACCAAAGATTAGTATAGGAAATTTTAGCGTGTTTTTGCGGTGAACTGATTTACAAATTCTTGCAAAAGTTAAATAATTGTCAGATTTTAATGAAACTTTCAAGACTTATTTACAAACGAATTAAATTATTTTAGAAATGTTTTTTTTTAAGAAAATCTTGCTTAGTAAAAAAATTCACTGCCCCCTCCATTTCTTTAATTTTATAAAATTTCGAGAAATTACATTTTGTCCTGTTCAGTGTTTATATTAGTTAAAAGCGAAACTCCTTAAACAATTTAATAATCAATTTCATCTGCTCGGATTCGTAAAAAACACCATAAAAGCTAGAAATTATTCAATTAAAAAAGCTTATAATTGCTTTTATGAATAAGATATATTATGGACAGTATTGTCTTAAGAAAAAAATCTTTGAGGAATAATCATTTTTTTACAAAAATTGTTTTCATTTTTGTTAAATTTTAATTAGAATAATTTATAAAGTTTTAAATCTTTTAAATGTCTGTATTACTTTTAGGTGATATTGTTATTAAGTAAAAACTATACTTAATAATCATAAATGGAAAAGCTTAGTACAATTTACCGACTACTAATATTTTTAAAATAATTTTGAATTTTTGTTTTTGTATATCTAAACACAATCTTATCAGAAAATAATCGCGATAACTAGCGTAAATTTAAAGCCAAATTACTTAAAATTCAATAAAACGTTAGTTTACAGAGAATATTTTCCTAAATTTTTTAGATTACTGTCTAATTAAACATTATATAAAAAGGTGCTCATGTTATATTCCTCAAATAAATATTATAGATGTATCCACTGTAGAAAAAAATTAGATAAACTTCCGTCTCTCATTCAACCCGTCAATTTGTCAATACCTTAAATAAACAGCTTCCTGTTAAAAATGTATTTTTGCGATATTTTAAACTTAAAGTAATATTTGTTTAAAATCAGAGTAATTAGACTTTAAATCAGCTAATATTCTTCAAATAAAATTTCGAAAAATTTATTTTATTTTTGAAAGATTTTTTATTAGAGAATTAAATAGTGAAGAAAGAAGGCTAAAAACGGCGCTAAAATCAGCAGTTTTAGTAATTTCAAGCAATTTTCAAAAGATTTTCAAAGTAACCTACGTTATTTACGCTATTTATAGTCAGACTATTGCCCTCATCTTTTTATTTGTTATCACAACGTTTCGGCCGTTGTGCTATCCAGCATTCGTCAGGTGTATATCGATCTGGGTAATCTACAAGGAATTCTGAACTGAAGCCTTTATTTAATAAAACGGGAGTAGACACTTCTCGTTCCACTATATATATACGTTTCATTCTCTCTCTCTCTCTCTCTCTCTCTCTCTCTCTCTCTCTCTCTCTCTCTCTCTCTCTCTCTCTTTACTTTTTCTTTCGCTTCCTCTTTTTTCTCTCTCTAAATACTTATACTTTTCATTCTTTCTCTCTCCCAGTCGCTTTTTTTCTTCAGTTTTTTCTCTCGCTTTCTCTTTCTTTCACTTACACACAATATTTTTTTTTCCTCATCACAAACAATCACACGCGTTAGCCCATATTCAGGAGGGTAATTGTTGAGTCTTGACTCATTGTTGAATCTCGCCTAATGCATGGAATAATAATGCAACACAAAATGTACTTAGAAGAATGTATTATAACAAGAAAGTGTACACAATAAGTACATATAGTATTTCTGTATATTTCTGGGAAGACGTTCCTGGAGAATGTGTTGACTAGTCGCAGTCGATCAGAGTCTCTAGTTGGATCTCGTGATTCCTTCTCCTCGTCTTCCGGTACCAACCATTATTTATATAGTTGGTAGTCACCTATGCAGATTAGGTCGGATCCTACCACAACAGTAATGAATAGCAGTTTGCCAACCAAAAGATCACATCAAATCTTTCCTCCCTCTTCCCGTGATCACTTTCTCTCTGTCAGAGTTTGTGTGTGTGTGTGTGTGTGTGTGTGTGTGTGTGTGTGTGTGTGTGTGTGTGTGTGTGTGTGTGTGTGCGCGCGCGCGCGCGCCAGCGCCCGCGCGTGTGTGAGCGCCGGTGTTTATGACTGGCATTTATCATATTGCAGGGGGTAACAAACGTTGGTGTAATGGTAATGGTAATATTAACCGTTTCCTTATTCGGTATTCATTGACCGAGCAGCCAGTGCTACTTTTGGTTGAAATTTATAAAATCTTTTTTTCAGTAAAAATAAGTTTCTCAAGTCCAGTAAATGTTATCGCTCTTTCCAATACTGATGACGGTTTTCTTCTTTTGTTTGCGGTAGAGTGGATTGTCAACATTTTGATTTTAATTGTTACTGTTGTTTGTAGTCCTCAAGTGACGTTGCTTCCGTAACTTGACCCAGTTGTTTGTTATTGATTATTTAGAGCCAGTTCGGAAGATTTGAAAAAGGAGGGTCCTCGTTAAGACCTACTGGTTTCCTTCCGCGAGTTCAATCTGTACCATTATCTCACTACAGCACTTCGTAAATAATCTGATGAAGGTACCTTTAGAGAAACGGTGAGCAAGCATCAATGAGAATGGGGATCGATCTTTTTATCAAACGAAAGGAAGAGTAACTGCCACGTTACGCAATCATGCCTCTCCACAGATTCGTTTTCTTTATTATTCTTAAATTGCCATGCCTTCTTGAAAAAGTATAATTACCACGGTTTGGTATTCAGTTTTCCTTCTCTTAGACTGGTTGCCACCAAGTCAAGAATTCCCACTTTACCATTCTCATTTAATCGTTCTCGCTCTACGTTTGATGAACGCCGTGGCCACGCGGAGCCAACCATACACAGGAAAGTGTCCCACGAGCTTTCCGCAAACATTCTATCGTGTGATGACATCGAGGATTTACATAATCTACCCATGGATAGGCGGTGGTAGGAGAAACGGATCCATTCCTTCCCCAATTGTATTTGTGCGAAAGTGAATGCAACAAACTAGACCGGAATTCGAACTCGGCTCGCCGATTCTACTTTCTGTGTCGATACTAACCACGTTCTATCAGACTAAACTCAATGCGTTTTCAATGGGAGGAAAGTGACTTGTAACTTTCAACACCTCAAAAACCGAGCTAATAACAATGAACCAGACCCTGAATTCTCTCGTCGTGAGTGAATGGTTAGAGGCTCTTTGCTTCGAACGTCTCTTGGGAAGACTGTTAGTTTCACCAGTTGATCTCTTTTTAGCTAAGGCCCACCCTGCCACGTACACGGGGTCAAATCATCCGCATTCCTTTTGTATTCTATTGATAAGAAGGAAGTTCGATTCAGACAGCTTCTTCCCGAGATCTTCTTTGCGGAACAGACACACAAGAGGGTGTTTTGCTCCAATCATTACAATCTGATGGCTTGAGTTGTTATTTGGCTTTGTATTGGTCAAAAAATAGTAAAAAAGAACTTCCCAGTGATATATATAATGCCACCATAAGCTTACTCCTCTTCATTTTCTTCTTCGTTCTCTTTCTTCTCCTTTCCACGCTACCCAAGAATCACGTTCCAGACAAATAGGGGAGTTGAGAGGCAAGGATGTTCTAAAAACAGTATATTTCTTAACATCGACCTAATCCCCGGGGAAGGAGCAACGTGCTGCTTTCCTTCTGTCGTGTTTTTTTACATGTCGAATAGCAAGGGATAAAAGATAGCTTAACTGGAGATAATCACCAACACCGCCTTTCATTCTACTGTAAGCAGGTTTATTACTCGAATATAACAATAGCATGTGGATAAATGTGATCTTGTTTCTACAACTATTATTCTGCGTGCTTCCTGATAAAATTGACCTCTTACCTGAAAGAGTTTGGTTATAAAGTGTGTTCCAGTAACTTGAACCGGTTTTAAATGTGTATTAAATTTAAGCGTCTTATGATTTTTTCTTTTTCTTTCAGATCTAGTGGATATTTGGGCGATATTATTTTTACACATAATTGCCATGACTTAACAGGATCCAGTAGAGAAATAAATAAATTTTCATGAAAAACCCTGATATAATCCGTCTTAATGAAACACCCTTTATAACTGCAGAGCACAATGGAGATCTTTTCCAATAACTTCGATTATTTCAAACGAAAGTTGATTAGATTCTAACCGGAAGACGATCTGATTTAGCTGGCCTGTAGCCCTGAATATGTTGACACCATTTGTCATCAATTACTGACCTTAACAGGTTTTGTGGGTTAGCATCTTCTTTAGCGAAAAAAGGGGTCTAAATAAATGATAATGGTAATATCATCCGGAAAATTTCGACATTTATTGACCAAACAACCAGTGCGACTTTAGACTGAAATTCATAAAATCTTTTAGAATTTCAGGACAATTTTTCAGAAAATAGGTTTCTCAAGTCAAATAAGTGTTATCGCTTTTTCCAATACTGATGGGAGTTTCCTACCTAATCTTTTGTTTGGGGCAGTGTGGAACGTCAACATGTTGGTTATGTCATTATTTTCGATTCGAGTTACATGCGCTATCTTTTTTAGTTGCTGTAGAAAGTCCACAAGTGATGTGGTTTCTATGATTTAGTACAGCTCTTCGTTTACGATTATGTAATACCAGGATGGCTCTCGTTAAGAGCTACATGCTTCATTCGTTCGTGGCCATTTTTAATTCTTGATCTGAGAAAGCGATTGTATACAGCTGAGCGTTTAGATATTTCTGAACGAGTTTGACGTCATGCATAAATCCTCGATAAGTCGAGTGTTTAGGTTAATTTTATAGCAATTTGCGCTGTTGGTTGAAACTCCCCTTGGTGCAGCCGAGTCTATGTTCAGTTTCCTTATCTCCTTTACTGACGTTGTTATACCTGATCCATGCACCGAGAGATTTTAAGTATTTACTATTTACTAACTCCAAATCCTGAATTTTCCTGACAGATTCAGGATAGGTGCCATCACTGCTTTCATTCCAATTCCAGATCATATTTTCTCTTTTGGAAATGTTTAATTTCGGTTTTACTTTCTTGAACGCTTGACAGAGGATGTTGATTCCCCACACACCGCACGGAAACATTTTTCTTTTCCTGTGACAGAAACCACTCAACGAAAATGATATTTTGCATTTTCATATTTATAATTCTTCTCTTCACATTGAATATTGATATTTCTTAACGACTGTCGGTTTCGTGTAGATATCGTCAAACATAGCGCATGCGTAAGGTCTACCTGGACTCTGGAGGAACGGGACAAGTGAGCGCTGATAATGAGTTTTACTGGATGAAGCGAGTCAAATCTGGACAAAATAGATTAGATTTTCCCGCTTAACCAAATGATAATTATTTTATTTTTCAGACTCTAGTTTTTACTTAATTTCCTTTTCCCTTCTTGTTCCATAGAATTTATTGTTGAACACGTTCGGTCAAGTCTTTGTGTTTTGAAGTCAAACAAATCTACACCGGTTAGCAGAATGTCAATGGAAAGGTGTGTTCACTCTACTCTTTAATATCTCTCTCCAATCTCCAAATAAGGTATTGTTCATCGGGATTGAAGTCATGAAAAGTTGTCCAAAGTTCTTTTTTTTTCTTGTTATATTCAAACACTTTCGACAGTCAAAGTTAGTTTTAGTTTCGAAAAATATAATAAAAAGTTAAATAGACAGGCCTTGTCGGTGCAATTGAATAAAACTTGTTGAATGATTTATTGCTGTCTAAATACACCTCTCTGTGTGTGTGTGTGTGTGTGTGTGTGTGTGTGTGTGTGTGTGTGTGTGTGTGTGTGTGTGTGTGTGTGCGGGGGTGTGTGTGCGGGGGTGTGTGCTAGGTTTTAAGGAATTAGTGGATTTTTATCCACAGTTCAACATGATGTCTGTATGTTACATTTTCTTTTAAAATCTCTAGAAAGACCCAGGCCTGTTGACGAAAATATGCTATTAAGAAAAAAAGATACAGAGACGTTTACTTAAACAAGTGTATCGTCTAAATATAACGTATCTGATAATAATAATAATATATAAGGTAATAATGAGACATATATATATATATATATATATATATATATATATATATATATATATATATATATATATGTTTGTATGTGTGTGTATTATTATTGCCTTATATTTTATTATTATATAGATATTTTATTATATATATATTATTTATGTATTTTTCTCTAAAAATTTTACTATTTTATATTAAATTAAATTAAGTTAGCTCCCTTCCATTACTAATAATTTATAGTTGATAACTCATTACTTTAAAATTAAATTAATAATTACTTATCTTATATGACGATATGGTAATACCGGTTGGTTTAGTTACATGATTTAATGTCATGAGAAATATAATATTATTTTTTGAAATATTTCTGAAAGATTACATCACTATATAAATAGTGCTTAACTACGCCAGCATTACGATAAACTGATATATTTTCAAAATCAAATAACAGTCAGTATACACCCAGCACCTGAAGACTGTGTTTTACATGAAACTCCGAGTAGTGCAAACGGTGTGAGATATGTAAATTGATTAATATATATATATATATATATATATATATATATATATATGTGTGTGTGTGTGTGTGTGTGTGTGTGTGTGCGTGTGTGTTTGTGTGTGTGTAATTTTCTTATCTCTTAAATATAATAGTTAAACTTATGTATATGTGTGTGTGTATTTTGTGTGTGTGTGTGTGACTCATTAAATAATATAAACATAACGTCTCTAGTTTTTTTATATTGATCTTTTCCAGTTGTCTAAACAGTTTCTTGGCGTTAAGATGAAATTTATCAAAGAAGGTGCCGTAGTTTTTTTAACCTAAGTACTTTCGATTTTTTCTAAGATCATCTTCAGCGGTAAATTACAAAGACTTATTGTAACTACTATAAAATCTGTATTCCGTTGTGATGATAATTTTTAAAAAGTTCTATTGCACAATATCAAAATACACATTTCTGTCCTCCTTCACAATTCAGGAAAATACTCGTTGACAACACCAATATACTACATCACGTAAATAATAAATGTAAACTACAAATTCTCGAAGAGCTCTACATCAAAATCAACCAGCCAACACTCAACAAAATTTATTACGAATATAGCAACAACATATTAGAGTTCGTTTAACAAACATTTAATATAATTTTGAATTTCTACCAATTTCCGGTCACTTCCCTTAAAAATAAGTTTAAGACCGATGGTTAAAGTTTTATTTATTTCAGAATATGTTTCTAATAGAGCGGTATAAATTTTCTCTTTCGAATGATGTTAAAATTGTATATGTTTCTATAACTTGAAAAAATTTTAATGCTGGATTAATTTAATTTATCCAAATTTCCCGGTGAAATAAGTTTAAGACCGCATGGGTATTATGCAAATTATTTGCTAAATGGGTGGTCATATGGCTGGTCATTAATGCATTATATAATGTAATAACTGAGCATTGTTATACAATTAATTCACTATGGGAGAGCGTCGTAGTCTTAGCCCAGTGACTAGATCAAAATAGTGTTACTTTACTTCATCAACACAACGTTTCCTTTATGAGCATAAACAAGCAATAAAGTGGAGCAAAACGGCTTGTGTTCAGGCTTGGAAGCTTTACCAGGATACTGGACAATATAAGGATAGGTAAAGATCGGGAGCCCCAAGAAAAATAACAGTGAAACTAGATAGACGAATTCATAGGCTTTCCGAAGCTAACCGAATTCTGACGACCGTGGACATTTGCAGCCAATTATCTGGTAAAACTGGCGTTAGTTTTACCCCGCAAACTATCCGAAACCGTCTAAGAAAAATTGGATTATTTGGGCGCATTGCTCGAAAAAAGCCAATTATTTCGGTGGAGAATCGACTCAAGCGGCTGAATTTCGCGAAAAGTTACATTCAATGTAAGACCGACGACTGGTGTAGAGTTCTTTGGGGTGACGAGTCACGCTTTTGCATCTGGATGGAAAAACCTTTGTCAGACGCCGCCCAACCGAGCAATTCCATTCTAAATGTGTCAAAAAGACGGCACAAGCAAGATGCGGGGGTGTAATGGTGTGCGTTGTGTTCAGTAGCTTTGGTATTGGTCCAATTGTTAAAGTTGATGGAAAACTCAACAGTGTAGGCTATATGCAGCTAGTTAAGATGTTCTGCCATATTTGACTGACCAAATGCCATCTGGAGCTATTTATCAACAAGATAATAACCCCATTCACAAAGCCAAAAATGTAATGCAGTTTTTTAATTAACATAGTATGGATGTCATTGAGTGGCCTCCACAGAGTCCGGATCTTAATCCTATTGAAAATTTATGGAATTATATATCTAAAGGAGTTCATGCTAAAAAAACAACAAATTTAGCCCAATTATACGATGATATTAAGCAAATATTAGCAGAGCATTCCAAGTGATTTTTGCGCTCATTTATCAAGCTCGATGCCTAAGCTATGTGAAGCTGTAATTAATAATAAAGGTTACAACATTAAATATTGATAATTTTTTTTTTGCTCATTTTTACTATAACTTTTTGCTTTAAATATAATGCAGTCTTCAACTTATTTTGCCGGGAAATTTGGGTAAATTAAATTAATCCAGCATTAAAATTTTTCAAGTTGTATAAAATATACAATTTTTACGTCATTTGAAAGAGAAATAAATTTTGCATAACGCGTACACAATAAAACTAATTTATATTGTTTTATTAAAAACATGTTTTGAAATGAATAAAACTTTAACCATCGGTCTTAAACTTATTTTCGCCAGTATATATATATATATATATATATATATATATATATATATATATATATATATATATATATATGTATGTTTACGAGGGTCATTCAATAAATAAGGTGAATTTTTCGGTATAAGGACTTCTAATACAGATAAAAGATTACTTGTTTTTAATTTTTCAACGTAGTCTCCCAGCACTGTCACACACTTTTCCCATCTGTACACAAGCTTCCGTATTCCCTCAGCGTAAAAATCTTTGGACAGATGTCTCAGCCAGTCGCTCACAACACTTTTGACTTCATCGTCACTTTTAAACTTCGTGCCTCTCATGAACGCTTTCAAGGGACCAAACAGGTGAAAGTCTGAAGGGGCAAGGTCTGGGCTCTAAGGAGGATGAGGGAGCAGTTCCTAGCCCAGCTCGTTGATGATCTGCACCGTCTGGGCTGCTGTGTGAGGCCTTGCTCTGTCATGACGCAAGATGACTCCTTCTGACTGATAACCCCTGCGTTTGTTCTTTATGTCTTTCTTGACCTGCCTCAGCAGTTCACAGTAGTTGGCACTGTTCACAGGGCTTCCTTTCTCAAGGAATGAAATGGTGATTGGGCCTTGCATGTCCCCAAAACGGTGAGCATCACCTTCCTCGTGGACCGCTGGGACTTTAACTTCTTCTTCACTGGAGAGCCTACGCGCTTCCACTCCATGGACTGCCGTTTGGACTCAGGCTCATAGTGCCAAACCCATGTCTCGTCACATGTGACCACCTTCTTCAGAAACTCATCACCATCCTTCTCATAGAGGGAGAGACATTGCTGGGACAACTCGACCCTCCTCTGTTTCTGCTCTGCAGTAAGCATCTTTGGCACCCACCGGCAGCTGACCTTCGAGTAGTCAAGGTCATCATGGACAATTTTATGTGCTGTCCCAACAGATAAGCTCAAAGTCCTTGCAATGTCATCCACTGTCACCCTTCTGTCAGACTGAATGAGGTCATTGACTGATTCGATCACCTCAAGGGACCTCACTTCTGTAGGCCTCCCAGGCCTGTCTTCATCCTCAACACTGCTCAGTCTTTTTTTAAACAATTTAGCCCACTTGTAGACACTTTTTTGACTGAAACATGTGAAACCATACACAGTTGACATTCTCTTATGAATTTCAACTGGTTTTCACCCTTCAGCAACCAAAAACTTGATAACTGACCGCTGTTCAATCCTGGAGCATGCTTCTTGGTCGGTCATCTTTGTTAATCGCCAAAACTCTCAAAGTTTTTTTTTAATCTGCAAAAGAAATTAAATCCATGTAAAAAAGAAGTAAAACAAAAAAAAATAAAAAAGAGTAAGCTTCTATCTGTATTAGAAGTCCTTATACCGAAAAATTCACCTTATTTATTAAATACCCTCGTATTATTGTGTATTTGGGTAGCAGTCACTATTTTATACAAGTTTAATTAAAAATGACTGAAAAGGTACTGCGGTTAACTTTTTTATTTAATTTTTCTTGTGTTCTTATATTTTTTCTTTTCTGGACATAAATTATGTAGAAATTGTCCGAATGTTCTGTGTGTCCCAGCGTTTCGGCTATTCTTTTAGCAATTATCAAAGATGATTTTATTTTTACTTTTAACTGAATGTATGAATTTTATATATCTAAAGTTATAGTAATGTTTTAATGTTTTTCTTTTCCAAACACGGTCAGCATATTGTGGCCGTGCTCATATTTGATGCTACTGAGTGTTAGTATTTTCTTTTTATTAATAATACTTCCATTAATGTTAGTTTTTTTAACACGTAGATGAGGCTATTTGTATTGTCTATGAGTATGCGTGTAATTAAATGAAATTTAATTGTGCTATTGAGAGAGAACTGTAACATGAGTCTTCTTGTTAGGCATGTAGTGTTATATCCAATATAATTATTTATATGTCCCTTAAGGAACTGTGTTTCTCATCAAACCAAAGTCATAAATGATGATGATGATAAGAATAAGGCGCCATTTCATCCTACCTCTTCTTACAAGAACCCAAGGGCAATGTCACCTCCCACCTGCAGCAAGGTGATAGACAAGGGAGTAAAGCAGTGGATCGAATAATTTGCCGTCCTTGTCCCATCAGGGCTTTCCTCCTTCCCATATGACACACGTGGCTAATAGCTGACGAAGCATACCAAATCTAGCGTTTGTTATTTGAATCCCTTTGATTACTACGCCTGGGTCATCGTCAACAGGGGAACTAATCAAGGGCGGTATCATCGACAAGCATAGACGGGGGAATCGCTTGATCCAGGCATGAAATCGCTTTGTTCTTCCCAATGTCTGCAGTTCACACATGAAACTGACAGTAACAGCAAAGGCTTGGGGAGCGCGCGTTTTCATTATTTTACACACACACACACACACACACACACACACACACACACATACATACATATATATATATCTATATATATATATCTGACACATATATATATATATATATATATATATATATATATATATATATATATATGATATTGAGCACTTTATCCCATAATTATAGCACACCTTAAGAGTATATTTATAAAATAAATTGCCTAAACTGTTCCTCCCAATATATTGGAGAAACAAGTACAAATTTTAAAAAAAACGCATTTATGAGCACAAAAGAGACCTCACACAAAACAACTTAGCTAATGCACTAGTCATAAATAGAAATAAATTCAACCACAAATTTGATTTTATAAATGCCTGCGTCATAAAAAAAGAAAATAACTCACTCAGAAGGAAAATCCCAGAGAGTGCCGCCATTGAATATTACTCAAATATTAATCTACGCCCAGGATTTTTCCCTATTTCTTAACAGATTTACTACTCTCCCAAAAAAACGTACACAACAATATCGTGAAATCAAAAGAAAATAGTTGAATCCGTCAACACAGCAATAATAACAATATCTCCACACGTGACAGTAATTGACGTAATTTTCAGTTAACAGTATGAAAATAGCGTTCTCTAAATTCTTCCATTTGCTAAGGACATTTTGTTTTGTTATTATTAGTTACTTTGTTTAAATAAATTCATTTCATTTTTTGCCTTGAGAAAGTCCACATTGGACGAAACGCGACAGAAACTATTACAGTTTTCTTATTGTCATTTATATTTATAAACACACACACATATGTATATATATATATATATATATATATATATATATATATATATATATATATATATATATATATATATTATTTACATATATAATTACATACATACATACATATATATATATATATATATATATATATATATATATATATATATACACACACACATTTGTGTGTGTGCGTGTGTGTGTAAAACTGTGAAGTTGTTACATAGAATCCTTTATGAACCTAATAAACTAGGCACCTTGCCTTTCTTTTCTGACAGTCGATAACAAATCAGTCAAAACGAAGCAGCCACTGATTAACCAAGCATCGTTGATCGTGAACGTTTCCGCAGCCGTCAAATCGCAATGCGTTGTTACAACGTTATTAATCTTCACTAAAATGACATTTATGAAGTGAAATGATTGTCTGTTTTGGCAACAACTGTTTGCACTTTTTTCTTTTTCTTTTTTTTTCTTTTTTTTTTTTGCTGCCAAAAGACAGACAGAACAAATCTTCATTTTTACTACTGCCGCTGATGTTTTTCTTCGTCAGCTGCTTCATTCATGAAGTGCCATCGTATTCACATTAAAGCAAAATTAGCCACAGAGGTATTTTTCTGGAAAGCACATTGACTAAATATGAAATTTAACCATTATTATTATTATTATTATTATTTCTGTTCATTGAGTTCTACACTAATAACAAGAGAGCCACTCAAAGTAGAGGGTCACAGTCGAAATGGTAATGCTAAATAATATATATATATATATATATATATATATATATATATATATATATATACGAATGCAATGAGAACGAAATAATATAAATTCTAACGTTTACAGCATTCTCATCAGTCGAAACAAGAATGCATCTTTGTAGTGAGCAAGATGTTTTTGTCCGTATGTAAAAATTATAATATATATATATATATATATATATATATATATATATATATATATATATATATATATATTTATGTCGAAAGATTATATTAAATCAATTGCTAGTTTTGCTGTTAAGAAAATTGGTTCACTGTGTCGTGTTAGACAATTTTTCTCGCCAGAATCTATCTTACATTTTTATAAATCTACCATTCGTCCATGCTTTGAATATATCTGCCACATCTGGTATGGTGCTTCTGCTGCATATTTAGAGATTCTTGATAAAATTCAAAGGAGAATCCGCAATGTCGTCGGTTCTGAGCTGGCATCTCTGCTTCAGTCAGTTTCCCACTGCCTTAATGTGTCTTTCCTGTGCCTTTTCTATAAATACTACGATCTTCAAAAATGTAAATGCAATGCCAGTCGTTATCTTCTGTCTTCTTAATTCCTGTTCTTTTATTGTTTTCTCCTTAATAGTGCTTTTCTCATATTCTCTCATACTCAGTAACCCCTTTACGTCTTAGTGGCTTTATTGCCTTGCAATGTGTTGAAATCATTTATATTTTATCGCTTGGTTTTCGTTTCACACTACCGCTTCTATAAAAATGACATTTTTTCGGGGTATACGGGTGGTGTAATAGTTAGCAGCTTGAAAAGAGTAATCGGCGAACTCAGTTCGAATTCCGGTCGAGTTTGTTACATTCACTTTAGCACAAGTGCCATTGGAAAATAAATTCATATTCTTCTTCTTCTTCTCCGGCTATTTAAAGCTAGTCAAAATACAGGACAAACTGGGGTTTTCATTATTTTGGTTATTTATTAAGTTTAGCTTAGTTTAGGCACATGGCCACAAATACTGTACAACCAGGGGGTGGGGGATTACTAAGTTTGCTAACCATTTCCCAATGGCAAGGCGATCTACTTCCCATTATTATGTATTCATTTTAATCATCATCATCATCATCATCATCATCATCATCATCATCATCATATTATTATTATTATTATTATTATTATTATTATTATTATTATTATTATTCTTACATTCTTCTCTTCTTTTGTACAGATTGTCGTTTTCAAGCGGATATCTTGTATGAGTTGTACGACCTTAGACATATAACAACTCTCGCAGCATATCTGCAAGGCCAAGCAACACAGACTTCTGAAGCGATGGGATACTAAACTTTATTTCGATTTTTTTCATCTAGCTCTTTAGATTCGGTGCCATAGGCCCCAACATATCAATTATAACTGGTACAATAGTAGCCTGAAGCGTCCGCATTCCACATTATTTTTTTTTCCTTTTATCTCTGTTTTATACTTATGTCCCAACCAGGAACCTGATGTCAGAAATGGCATCATTACATTTTACACTGAACATTTTTGTAAAAAAAGTAAAAAATAAAAATAGTATAACCTCAGTGTACAAACATTTTACATAGATAAGGCTATTTGCAAGTTGTCAGCTGTACATTGTTATTACTATCATCATTAAACAAAATGATTGGCGTAACTCTTCCAATATTTTTCAACAGTTAAGAGAGGGGCACGATTTAAGAAAAAATAAAGAAAAGAAAAAACAAAGTGTTTGATAATTTTAAACAACATTTCGACAGAACGTCTGTCTTCTTCAGGTTATTTTTTTTTAATTTTCAAGTATAAAAATATATAAATCTACAAAAATGATTGTAAAAACTTTGCTTGTCTTCGAACGAAAAAAAACGGCTGTACTGGTAATAATGAACGCGTCAAAACGAATAAAACGCCACCCGCGAGAAGGCATGCAACTGAAACGTGTTTACCCCAAATACCAACCACAGACTTCAAGAGATAAGTTTTTTGTTGTTTTTTTTTTGTCATTTATTTATTTATTAATCAGTATTATGTATTCATTTTAATCATCATCATCATCACCAGTAGAGGCACGGTGGAGTAATAGATAGTGGCTCGGATTGAGAAATCGGAGAGCTGAGTTCGAATTCTAATCGAATACATTACTTTCACTTACGTGCTGATACCCTTGGGCAATGTATGAATCCTCTTCTTCCCACCCCCCCCCAGCTATGGATAAATAGCAGGACAGACTGGGTTCTGTAGCCTTGGATGGCAATTGGTCTACCGTAGAATAAAATGGCAACCTACTGCGGGAAAAAAATCTGCCTCGTCAGTCATGTATCGAAAGATACATGATCGCCTAAGAGGTATCACGCATGGCACATAACTGACTGAGATGCAAACACATGAGGTGTCATACGGAGAAAAAATTAATTTAATTGTGGTCATTTTATAGAAAGAAATCTATGTAAGATGTGAGAAATACCCGTGATTTATTTTCAATTTATATATTTTAAGGCTATTAGGGATTTGTTCCGCATATTTGTTTGCTCCTTTTGATATCATTCCAAAAGTCCCTATAGTAAATGTTATCTTGAAATACCGAATTCTACTAATTTCTCTCTCGAGTGAGGTCCTTGTATTTGCTTAAGTTTCTCAAACGTTTTCAAAGATGTGTTTTTGTCGGCTGGGGCTGCAACATCTATCAGAGGACACGAGTTTTCAACATGATTTTTCACGAATATGCCGTGTCGATTTACCTGGATTTCTGCAGAAATTCTAGAGGATAGTAATCTCTTCATTCTGTCCGACTTGTGGTGGCTGATGTTCTCATCAATTCTCTTTGCGAGGGAGGTTGAATGCGCAACATATTCATATCTACTGAGCATCCCTATCATATTGATCTAACAAGTGTGGGTATTGTGTAGTCGTGGAACTTCGAAGGAGCGTATTCAGCCATTAACTTGAGAATTAAGATTCATCAGAAAATTCATATGGGAAAATCAAGAAATTTCCACGAATATTTCCAGTCATATAATAATTATGATTGTCCCTCCCTACGTTACGTCCTGCCAATACCTCATAAATAATGGACTATTCCGTTTCGATTGCGTCGAAAGACAAAAGACATACCACAGACACTACTTGGTTTCAGTTAAAAAAAGAAAGGAGCGTTTAATGCTTTCTGCTAATACATAAATAATGGACTATTCCGTTTTGATCGCGTGAGAAGACAAAAGACATATCGAAGTCGCTATTTAGTTTCAGTGAGAAAATGAAAGAATGAAAGGAAGATAGAAGTGTTTAGCGTCTGTTTCAGTGCAATGGAAAAAGTTGTCAATTTCAAATCTTTTCATTTGTACTCCCTTACTTCTTAAAATAACGACCAGCATTCATATTTATGATTGTTATTGAAATATTTTGTTAAAGATGTTAAGTTCAACTATTTAATGATGCGATATGGGCAACTCCTATGGACATTTTATTGTCGTAGAACTCGCTATAAGTTTATTGAATCATTACCTTAAGAATTAAGATTCATCAGAAATTACAAATAGGAAAACCGAGAAATTTGATATTCTTAACCTTCCTATTTAGAATTTTATCAGTGGGGTTCCTTTTTGGGTCAAATCCGGCATCGATGCTTTTGTACTACTTTCTGGGAAATACCAGGTGAAATGAAAATCCTCTCCTTGTTTTATATCGGCCTGCTCAGCCACTATAGCTCACAGGAATAACTTTTTCCGGCTGTACCAAAGTGACTGTTCCAAGCTCAACAGATGCATATTCGTGGCTGCACGTAATACACGTGTCTTAGAAGGAGTTAAGTCTTTGTTTTCTGAAAGAGTGAAGCACCGTATAACCGTTTATTCAATCATTATCTTACTGTGGTTCCCAGACTTTCTTTCTCTGGGCCACATTTTCGGAATTAAAATTTGCTCAACAAATTTTATGTGATAAAAAGTACATTTAAAAATAAAAAATAGAGTGTGGGTTAAAGGGAGATAACCGCGGGTTTGAAGTCAGAATATTATCATTGATAGCTCTCTCCTCCAATTTGCGGAGCCTAGTTAAAATATTCTTAATACTTGATATAATGCAAAAATATCACAATGATAAAATTGGTCAATAATTATTTATAACTATTTATACTGGGACTCATGCATGCAATTACAAGTAATCCATAATAATATTTTAAATTCTGAAATCATTTATTTTGGGCATATGAATTTTTAAAAACTGTTTCTAAATCTTTGTCTTTTGAATTTTTCATTTGATATCCTATCTTCCGTCACAGCTACGAAACATGCCGCACCGTTTAGGAACCACTGGCTTAAGAATTAAGATCCACCAGAAATTACAAAGAGGAAAACCGTGAAATTTTCACGGGTTAAAACTAGTCTATATTAATGTGACAAAGTCTGTGAGTGTGTGTTCGTACACCATGGTTAAATGGACAAAGTGGGGTTTTGTATAAATGACCGCAAGACTTCAGATAATATAATAGACTAGGCGAGATCACTCTCGAGGATCATTCGAGGTCATGAAAGGACACGGCATTTCATTCCTAGCCAGATGAACCATTTTCTAGTAAAATTAAGTGAAATATTAAGTTAGTATTGTAGCATACCTACGGACGATAATGGGTATGTCCCCATTCATATAAATACAGTAGTAAATACTGTATATTGGTCTGCAGTTGGAGATTTATTGTGAAATTCATTTGACTCACTTCTAGCAGTTGATAAATTCTACGCGCCGCTGGCGAATCTTATATGTGTCGTTCTTGTCCTAAGTATTATCGTTCATTACCAACCTTCGTTTGATTATTCTTTCTCTAGGTTACAACAGTTATCTATGACGCAAAAAAAAGCCTAACGGGGATAAGGTGAAATTAACCTTAGAATTTCACTGGAGATGATTTCTTTAGATATTATTATTATTCACCTATGACTAAGTCCACACAAATCCACTCGAGATTACTGAATTAAGTTGTTGTAAGGGGTGTGGAGTAAGAAGTGTAGATTATGAGAATATGTAAGACAGAAAACCTTTGACCCTAGACTTGAAGATGTTAAGATCGTAGTAATCGGAGAAACATACTATCTTGAGTTTGTTCCACAAGTAACATTTCTAGGGAAGTAGCAGTCCGGGTGGAACTTCCTTCTTACCAATGAAATGCAAAAGGAATGCGGATGAGTCGACTCTGGATACGTGGAATGGTGGTACACAGCTGTGACGGTCTGAACTGGTGGAACTAAGGTATGTATTTCGTTCGAACATCATAATAGCGCGAGGAACGAGGAACTAGTAACGATTCGTATGTGGGAGGGCGAAGGATAGTGATATAGAAAATAATCACTCACAAGGCCGTGTAAACACTTTTGAACTCTGTCAAGCCTGGAAAATTATGATTGGGCAGCTCTGATCCAACTTTTGTAAAGATTGAACATGCCAGGAAGAGTCAGTTACTTTCTGGAGCGGTACAAGGAACCGGCCATTTTTCCAACATCTTTAGCGATGATTACATTGGAGGTAAGATTATTTGGAGCCTTTATGGTCTGAACATTTTTATCGTGAATTAGCAAAAGAAGGTAATTAGGGTATAAGAAAATTATAGGAAAATTATTGCTGAACTTCAAGAACACTAGAGGTCATCAGAAGTTAATTTTAGATTAAAAAAATTCAGACTCAATTTTTCCGTTGCTGAGACTCTTACATAAATAGTGGATTTCCATACTCGTCACTCTAATGAATCTGATCAACATGCTTCCTTACTGTTGTAGCATACTTACGGACGATAATGGATATGTCCCAATTCACATAAATAGAGTAGTAAATACTGTATGTTGGTCTGCAGTCGGAGATTCGTCTCCAGCTGTGCTGGTCAAGCTCTCTGCCTCCGGGCAGAGAGGACCCGCAGACGAGGATATGTCGAAGAGCCGAGTCTCGTCTCGGAAAACAGCTACCCAACCCCGTTTTATTCGGGGTCTACGGGAAATTTTTGGCCGAACCTACGGGTTCGGATACCCCACATTAAATTCAGCCTTGAGCCACATCTGATCGCGTGGGGCAGTTGGTAGATATCCCGCAGTTGGAATTCCCTTAAATCACTTCTAGTAGTTGACTACTTCTTCTACACGCCGCCGGTGAATCTTATATGTGTTGTTCTTGTCCTTACCAATCTTCGTGTGATTGTTCTATTCAGTAACCTTCCCTAGATTACAACACTTACTTGATTTGTTCTTTATCTCCTCTACTACCTCTTGTCGAGCTTCGCAACTCTGTCCTCTTGGCAATTCAGGTGTCGATGTAGTGTCTGCGAATATTTTGTTTTAGTCACCTATTAGCCAGGAACATCCTATTTGCAAGACCTCCTTCCGGTACCAGCATGCTGATTGGGATTCACTTCGCGATTTTCTTCAGGACGTCCCTTGGATTGATATTCTTAACCTTCCTAATTGCACCATTGAAGTTTCTTCTTGGTTCAAAGACGGCATCAATTCTTTTGTACTTTCTGAGAAATACTAGATGAAATCAAAATCCTCTCTATGTTACACACTGTTCAGCCATTATAACCAACCGAAAAAAAATAAACACAAAGCTATTGAAATAGATCCCGGAAGAGGTTCAGCTGTACAAGACAATCGTTACAGTTCCGAGCATTTCATAAAATTTACTTTATTCCTTCAAATCTCATGAGTTGCCTGGTGTTCCTCCTCACAGGCTTCAGCTAAAAGTTGAGACGCACAACATGCCATTTGCTCTGGCCATTAAAGCGTCACAGAAACAATCTCACAATCTGACTTCTTCGTGCTTTTCCATGTGTACTGGTCGTTCTAGATTTGGATCCCCAAATGCCTGGTGAAAATTGATTCTCGTTAATACGAGAGTCGACTGAAAAGTTCATAGGCTGACCAAGATACGCTATTTCTTTAATAATCATATTTCTGAAGGCAAGAGAGACAGAGGAAAGCAACTCATAACATACCTAGCGAGCATGGGTAAATCGATGGCGATATATATAGTGCAGAGTTAAAGAAGAAACACTAATTATAAGTACTTAGAAGAAAGGTGGAAGAAGCACTAATTATAAGTACTTAGAAGTCGTCAGCCTTGTTATCGGTATTAGTATATTGTTTCGGTAATGGATGCTTTTTCCTGTCTAAATACTGTAAATAATATTTTAATTGCTGTGTTGTATCAGAAATACGTTATTATTTCCCGTGTTCTTATATTTGAAGTTAATTTTCTCAGGGCAACACTTGGTACTCCTGCTAATATATCTCTACAAAATAATTGGAAATTATTGACTGGCAAATAATAATTTTTGGAGGCGAGCTAACAACACTCTTTATGATGTCGATCTTCTCGTTTCTGATTGGTCAAACATTACATCATTCTGACTGGTCGTCTCTGCATCTTTTAATTGGGCGCGCCTTTATGTTTATCTATATTTTTGCAAAGGTGTTAATATAACGAACTGGCTAATTATATGTTTTTGCGTCTTAACTAAATGCTTCCTAAAGTTTTAATACTCGTCAGTCCTGGACTTGGAAGTTACATAACAAAAAGCTTCGATTTAAACGCACTCAACATTAAACGTTTTAAAATTAAACGTTTCTCGAGCAATAAAATTCGCGATTTGTTCCTTGGGATTTGTGTTTCTTGGAATTCATAAATTATGTCCAATAGTCAATATTTTCAAATTTTGGGGGGATTATTAATATTATTATTCGATGGTTAATAATCAGGTGTTATTTATATTCTTACAATTGCTTTTCATTCTTGCTTTATGATTGGTTAGAATTATATGCCCTGTCATTGGCCAATATACGGTTCTTTTGAACTATTAATATTGTGTTACAACTTTGATCGCCTGCCCATGAAGCAGTTATGTTATCCCTTATATTTCAGTAATTGTTTCAATTTTTATAATGCTCATTTTTCTGTGTCTTCTGATTGGCTTCAGTTATGTGTCATTGAATATATTATTATTCTGTATCGTGTGATTGGCTGAAATTCAGCAAACTATAATTGAATTGTATTCTGTCGTGTTATTGGACCCTAATTTGTTCATTTTTTTACGTGGTTTTGAAGCTTTAATTACATATTTTTACAGTGATTAAATATTATTAACAATTAATTCGGGATTTTATCTTTTTTATTAGATGCCATTGTCTAAACATTAACAAAATATTTTAAATTATTTTTTCATTTTAATTTCGGTCGTTTTTCATTACAGTTACTCACAAAATCATTAGATGATGATTAATAAAAAGCTCAGATAAAAGAAAATGATCTCTAAGCAAGATTCGAACTTGCACACTTTTTACTTCGAGAAGCTTGTATATGAACAACAACTGTTCTTAAGCTTGAATTTCTAGAGTCAGCCCTAGGAAAAAAAATCAGCTTTACAAAAGCTATTTTGCCGCCTCACTCTACGCCATATTTGTGCCTGGTTAGTAAAGAAACGGGTGACCGTTTGGGAATACCAGGTTATGTTAGCGAAAAAAACATCCTTTCAAGACTTTCAACAACCCCCCCTGTATTTTGTTGCTCTAAATAATTTGTTACCTTTTACTATCTCTCTCTGTGCTCCTTGCTCTGACATCTATTCACTCTCATTCGTTAAGTAGATTACCCACTATTTACCCATTTTTCCTCCCTTCACTACGTCATGTGAATAATAAATTCTCTATGCATTCTTTCCTCCTTATATGTTCCCAAACTTTCAACTGTCACTTTCCCATTTTAAGAATCGGTTTTCCTTTGGTTCCTATTTTACTTAAGACTTCCTCGTTTCTCACATGTTCTAGCCATGGTATTCTCATAATTCATTAATAGCGATACGCCTCTCTCTTCCTCATCTGTGAGATTTCCAACATTAACTGGATAGTTTTCTCACAACAATTAATAATATCAATGTAGGATATTTGAGAGAAGTTCACCACTCTTTTATGATATTTTATAGGAGGTCAGCACTTTTGTAGGATATTTTATAGGAGTTCAATACTCTTTTATATTTCATAACGGGTTCATGACACTTTTTGGATTTTCATAGGTTTCACCACTTTGGGGTATATTTCATAGGAAACCAGTATTCTTTTAGGATATTTCATAGGTGTTCAGCACTTTTGTAGGATATTTTACAGGAGTTCAGTACTCTTATATAGTATTTCATAGTAGTTCATGACTTAGGATATTTCATAGGAGTTCAATATTCTATTAGGATATTTCATAGGAAGTCAGCATTCTTTTAGGACATTTCATAGGAGATCATCACTCTTGTAGGATATTTTATAGGAATGTAACTCTCTTTTAGGATATTTCGCAGGAGGTTTGCACACTTTTCTTTGTTTCTAACAATACTTCCCTACGTCTAGAATCTCTTCTTAGTTTCCAGAAGATATCTTTCGCTATTCCTATACGCATTGGGGTTCCTGTATCACATTTTCCATCGTATGTTACTAGATTGCAGTTACATATCTGTACCTACTTGATTTTGATATGTAACTCACATATTTAGGTTTCTTTTCTCCTGACTACTAAGCATCTTGTCGTCTTACAGTTAATGTCCGTAGTATATGTCATTGTCAATAATAATTAATTTTTGCTAATATTTATTTCATCTTAATATCAACAGACGTTGATATTGGTTGCAGAATAACGATTTAAGTAATTATTCTAAAACTTATAAATTCATCAGTCCTGTTACTGGGTGTGGTCGTAGGGTCTCTGACCAGCTTCCACCACATATTTTGATAGGCTATTCATTCATGCTTAGCGAGTTTGGGGCAAAGTATACCTGACGAAGCCCGTTCCACGGATTGGAAGGCTCATCTCGGTCACAGACATAGGGCCACTGGTTGCATCAGAGTAACCCTCCTCCCTCACCGTTGACTTCAGTCTAGGAAAACGCGCCAACGGTCGCGCGCCAACTGTGTTGCGTGATCACTGCTCAATCTAATGAATGAGAATGTGGTGTAATGGTCAACGGTTTCGTACGAGAGATTGGCGAGCCGAGTTCGAATACCGGCCGATTCGTCGCATTTACTTTCGCACAAATACCACTGAGGAAATATACAAATCCCTCTCTTCTCTCCACAACCAGCTATGGGTTGAATAGCGAGACAGACTGGGTATTCTAGCCGTGGTTAGCAATCAGCTGCGAACAAGGGAAACACTGAATTCCAAACCATGAAAGGATCATGGAGTGCACAATGTCTCGTTGATCTCAAATGCGATAGATAGATAGATAGATAGATAGATAGATAGATAGATAGATAGATAGATAGATATGCGTTAAATCATAACTTCAGCTGTCGTAACTGCCAATGAAATTCTTCTTTATATCTCGTGTCCCTTCAGGATTTAGGCAATTATGGCTCACCACAACTTCCTGTTCCTTGTAGCTCTTAATAAACTTTGTCTTTCTGTTATATCTCTTAAACAGGGTTTAAGAGAAATAACCCATGCATTGTTTTTCTCTGTCGCTTTTGACCTCTATCTGTCCCGTGAGTATCAGATTTTCCAACCACCCCCACACACAGATACACCTTCCTCATCATGTACCCTAGAAATTTCAACTTCCTCTTCCTGATGTTAGGTATATATTTCCTTTTTGTTTCCATTCTCTCCAAAACCTCGTCGTTACTCATATTTTCGCTAATGCATATTTTAATGTTTTTACTTACAATTTTTAATTACTGCCCCTCAATATGTGTATCATTGTCTTTTCCTTTTCGCTTATCATAAAGGCTGACTTAACTGTTATTATGATCGCCTCTTTCGAGTGGATACTATAACCTTAACGATGCCATTTAAGTTGTACCAGGTAGCGAAATAATTATTGACTGGGAAAACAAACACAGAAAATCGAGTTCGAATTTCGGCTGGGGATGTTGATGTTCACTTACAATTTACTTCGGAGATGCATGAATCCACGGCTCTGCACTTGCTTTTTCCCGCCAAAAATGTCTTGTTTTTCTCGTGCTATAATAGTTCATAGTGAAAACAGTGGGTCTGTATATAACACTTCAGATGAACCACTCTCCCATAACTACTCGTATCACAGCAAGTAATAAAACTTATTATACCCATTGAGAAACTAACTACATAATCTTTTTCTTCTTTTTTGGCATCTCGTAAAGACAATGCGCGAGCAATTGGTATCGGCTGTCGCTAAGTTGCAGCGCCTATTGAGTCTGTAAAAGCCCGATCCTGTAACGGCAGCCTCTGTTGCAATTGCCGCGTGTGAAAACCGCGTCAATAAGTTAAACGTATAAACGATAAAGATGCTTTTTTATTGGCTTGGCACAGATGTTATTGCAACGGGCTCAGTTTTTATTTTTATTTTAAAAGGGTGGGGTGATTCAGCCGCAAGATTTTCTTGTTTTAGATCTGTAGAAGAAGCGTTCATTCTTCAAAAATGGAATTCTTAAACGACTGCTCAAAGTTCAATTCTATTTGATGATCATCGAAATTTGAATACCAGTGCTAAAGTACCTTGTAACTTCTCTTTATTTTTGCTCACTCTCTTTCTCTCCTCGATCCGTAATGTCGAAATTATATTATTTTGTGATTTTTTTTTATTGAGATAAATCCATGCAAGGCAATAAAGCCACAAAGACACAAGAGGTTATTGGGCGTGAAAGAATTAGAAACAGAAACATTACTAATGAGCGAGAACAAAAAAAAGAGTAATCAGGAGGACAATAGATAGCGATTGACACTGCATTTAAATGTTTGCAAATTAAAGTTGGATGGAGAGTATGCAGCCGGAAGGGAGTTCAACAAACGAAAAGTGCGAGAAAAGAAACTGTTACATCTCGCCGACACAACTGTAAATTGATGAGATCTCGACGCCAGCGTTTGCGCATGTGTGTGCGCCCGTGCATGTCCGTATTTGGCGGAGGTTCTATTTTCCTACTTTAATTCAAGAAGTGGACGAATTTAAATTGCAGTTGATTATCTTTATTATAGTCATCAATTATTCAGTAATTCTTCCATTAAGTAAAAAGAAGCGAAGAAACTGCAAATAAACGCGAGAGAAATGGGAATATATTTTATTTATTTCATGGTAGAACACCGCAAAGATCCGTAGTTAGTAATTTGCTCAATTCTCGAGTCTCAAAGAAGCTATAGTGCTTTCAAGTTCAAATAATATATATACGGATTTTTGACAAATTTTCTTCGACTCAAGCTTTGAACTCAAAATAGATTTAAAAAAAAAAAACGCTTGTATCTTTGTCCTTTTTAATTATATTGGTAATTTCCCTTAATTAATTTCTACTAAAAATCGCTTTTTTTTTCCGAAGTACTAACAAAGTTTTAGTGAAATTATTAACAATCGGCCTGGATTGAGAGGTCCGACTGAAGAAAGGAATTGAACCTATACCCTTTTTTCATGGAGAAAGGGATACATGTTCAATTACCTGTCGGAAGTGCAATCTTTCTTTAGTCAGACCTTTCAATCTAGACCGGTTTTTATTAATTTCACTGTTTAAGAAAAAAAGTGGGATACCGACTCAAATACGAGTACCGACTAAAAATAACTTTTATAGCATAAAAAATAATGTAGAATAAAAAAAACATTGAAAATTTACACCGAGTGATATAAATAAGTCTGTAGTTTAAGGACAAAAAACGCATTTAATACAAAAAAGAAACATTTTTCGGCAAAATTTGCTTTCTTGCTTATACGGTTAATTCTCTATTTAATAGGAATCACGTGATTCAATCATTAGTGAGAATTTCAGATCGAAATTCAGTTAATAACTGCACTATTGCCATTTTTGGAAAATTATTCTATCCCCTTAATTGAAAACCAAAAACATCACTGGACTAACTCTAAAAATATTATTGTTTTATTACGGGCTTTCTGCGTTCTTGCAAAAGATCTGTTCCAAAACTAAAGCTTTCGTTCCTCGTATCACTCTAAACAACGCAATAAAGATACTAAGACACAAGGGGTTACCGAATATGAAACAATAGGAGAAAAAGAATAACAATAAAAGGACAGGAATTAAGAAGACACGTGATAACGACTGACATTCCATTTAAATTTCTGAAGATCAAAGTTGACTGAAAAGCAAGAAGCCAATAGTGCGAGAGAAGAAACATTTAGCATAGAACTTACGGTTACACCGAGCTATTTCAACTGTAAAAGGATGAGGCTTATCTTAATCATCTTATTAAATTGGTAAAATCGAGATATCAAAGAGAAAAACTCAACGGAAAAATTACCATGAAAATATTCATCTAGAAGTCACAGGAAAGCTACGTTACGGCGGTGGGAAAGTAACTAAAGCTGAGATGCCAGGTCAGGACCAATAACATTGCAGATGCTTCTTTGTATTTTCTCAAGAATCTCTAAATACGTAGCAGTCATAAAACCAGTTGTGATACCAATATTCAATGCATGGTAAGCTAAATTCTGGCGATAAAAATTGTCTAACACGACACATTGAACCAATTTTCATCGTAGCAGACCTAGCAATTGATTCAATGTAATCTTTCCACTTGTCTACAGAAAACAGAAGGCGCAACTGGTCACGTAATTTCATATATAGCTAAATGCTATATGTTAAATATTTCATATTTTTAATAGTTCATGCGAGGCATCAATATCCGATCTCAGATAGAACAAAAATATTCAGAATACCTATTTTCTAATGTGTAACTAAGAACGGATACATAAGGTAAATATGTTTATAGTCTAAGGGTAAAATTAGGAAATTTCATTAGCTAAAGCAAAACGAAAGGGAACCACCGTTGGAATGAAATAAAAACGTAACTTTACAGAAGAGGAAAATACTTGACTATCATTGAACAATTTCTTTTATTCTATATATTTTTCCTTGGTTTCTTTCCGAATGAAACTATCCAAGTGACACACAAATGACAGTGGTGAATGGTTTCCGAGTTTTCTTTTTATTTATTTCTGATTTCCCGCCCTTTTGTTGTCCATGTCAATTTCATATCAAACTATGTGGTGTTTATCTGATAATATGAACACGAGGTGAGAGTAGCAGGTCACTTCATTTTCTTATGTTTTCTCTCTCCCATCCACCACTTCTCTCTCTCTTTTATTTTCTGATCTATCTTCTTTCTCTCCAACCCACTCTCTCTCTCTCTCTCTCTTTTATTTTATTTTTTATCTTTCTTTTCTGTCATTCACCTATTCTCTCCCCTCTCTCTCTCTCTCTCTCTCTCTCTCTCTCTCTCACTGCCTATATCTCAATTATTTCAGATTCTTATATTTATTTTTTGAGTCTCCCCTCTCTCTTTTGTTTAATTTTCTCGCCATTCTTTTTCTCTCTCTCTCTCACACACACACGCGTTCGCACACAGAAAATATCTATCTATCTATCTATATATATATATATATATATATATATATGTGTGTGCGTGTGTGTGTGTGTGCGTGCGTGTGTGCGTGCGTGTGTGTAAATTATTTTCAGATAGAGTGTATCTGTAAAGGATCATAATGTATTAAAAATATGTATATATGAGGAAATATACTCTTAAGGTGTGCTATATTTATGAGATAAAGTGCTCAATATCAGAGATAGAGCGTGTGTAAATATAAAAGTGAACATTGAAATCAACACTTAGAGGCGACAGGCTGTTTCATGCTAGACGCAATCGTCAGGCCACGAGTGTTGTTTTTTTCTCTGCTATTTATATATACGGGTCAGTGGTTCATTGTGGGTAGTCTATTTTAGCGGTTATTTTGCCGGAAGTCTTTTATTTATTTATTTATTTGAGTTAGATTTTTTCTTGTTTTTTCTTTTTCTTTTATTTCTTATCATATATTTATTTATTTATTTTTATTTTAATCGGTGTTTTATTAACGTAGTAAAAATTTGTTTGTATCGCTTATTTAATAGTTTTGTTTTGGTTTGGGAAGATAAAGCTATTTATTCAATTTTTGGGAAGATAAAGCTATTTATTCAACTTTTATTGTCATTTTGTTTATTTATTTATTTTTTCAGTTTTCGATTTTTAAGTAACGTAGTAAAAATTTGTTTTCATGTCTGCATTTTGAGATGAGTTTGGATCGTTTATTTAATAATTTATTTTGGTCTGGGAAGGTAATGATAGCTATTTTTTCCTCCAAGCAAAGTTTGCAAGATTTTGACTGGTTGTTGTAGGCTGATGATCTTTTCCTCATTTTCCAAGATATTTTTGGTGTGATGTGCGTTTTATTTTTAATTTCCCAGATATATTTAGAAAGCATTGTGCTGTTCGCGTATTTACTATTTGTGAAAGATGTTTTGCGTGCATAATATCTTTGTTTCCAGGGTCCTCCAGTTACTCCTATGTATACTTTTTCTTCATTATCTGGTGATTTTATCGTGGCTTGGTATATTACGTTGTTTGTAAGCAATTACCGTTTAAGAGACATTCGTTCTTTATTCTGCAGTTACACGTGGGTTTAATTTGTTCGTGTGGTTTGTTAATAGCTTTCCTGTTGTGCTTTTCTATTATTTGTGCCACGTTCTCGGTGTAACTGTAGCTGATTTTTACTGTGTTTTTGTTGAATATTTTGTGTAGGCTGCTTGATTCCGGGAAGTGTTTGTGTAAGAGTCTTACAGTTACCTCCAAAGATTTGCTAGTAAATGAGCATATACATTGAAAAAAGTGCACCAAACTTAATACAAACGAAAGTTTATCGTCAAACTCTTTATTTTATTATTAAGAGAAATAACCAAAGGATTTTTTATTGTTAAATTTTATTTTTTATCCTTTTTTTTTTCATTTTTTGAAATTTTGGCTAAAAGTTCCGTTTTTCTTACGTTAGCGGGTTATCATAAATTTGTATAGGACATTTTAGCGTCTTTTTGCGGTATAAAACACGGTGATTTGGAAATTCTTGCAAAAATTATATAATTGTCATACTTTAATGAAACTTTCAGGACTTGTTCAAAAATGTATAAAATTATTTATTAAATCTGTCATAAAATTAAATAAGTGGGGGTTAAGAGATTTAAAATTAATACTTTACAAACTGTTTGTAAAGTAGCTGTTATCTGCCCCCTACTTATTTAATTTTATGAAATTTCGAGTCATTCTTTTTCGTAGTGCTTAATTTTTATATTAGTTATAAGGACAAGTACACGAAGAATTTAAATCATGAAATTTTGTTGATCAGACAGAGCCCCCAATCACAGAAAATCTGATCTGAATCGTAAAATAAAAAATCCAATAAAACTAAGAAAAAGCTTTAATTACTTTTATGTATAAAATATATTATGGATACTATTTTCCTAAGAAAAAGAAATTTCAATGAATAAGAATTGTTTTCTTTTTAATTAAAATATTTTATAAACATTCAAATCTTATAAAATTATGCATTAATTTATAGCGGTCAAGTGATACTGTTATTAAATTTAGACTGTTTACTAATCATACATGGAAAAGCACAATTCAACACCCCCTCCAATATTTTAAAAAGAATTTTGAATTCATTTTATGTGTATATAACCGGGACAATTTTGTAAACACGGCTGTTCAAATGCAACATTATCAGAAAATAAGATCGCTAACTTTCGTAAAGTTAAAATTTATCGATAATTTTCTAATATTTCCTTAACAAGCGTTTTCGTAAATTAACCTAGAAAACCAAAGTATCTAAAATCCAATAAAAATATTAAATTATTTAAAATATTTTTTTAAATTGTTTAAATTGCTGGGTAGTTAGAAAAAATATATGAAGAAGGCTTTAACGTTATTTTCGTCAAGTATTTTTTGCAGTTATGTCTCCCGTAGAAAAGATTACAAACATAAGTCTAACGAGAAAGTTGTCGGTATCTCATTGTTAAAAATGCTTTTTTCTGCGATATTTTAAACTAGAAGTAATATTTGTTTCAAATTAGATTAATTAAAGTGTAATTAACTAATCATGTTCAAATAAACCTTCAGAAAATGATATTTAATTTTTGAAAGATTTTTAATAAAGAAAATTGTGTCATGTTGAGAGATTTGTCAATATGGCTGATTTTAACGTTTTTAATAATAATAACAATAATAATAAACTAATTCCAATCAATTTAAATTCAGTTTGAAATACAGCAAGTATTTTCCTTATTGGAAATATCAAATTTAATCTATTAGCTGTCAATTAAATTGCAAGAAATATTTTTTTTTATTTTTAAATATGCCTTTTACACCTTAGGTATCACTTTTCTTTGGGGGTAAATAAATATATATATATATATATATATATATATATATATATATATATATATATATATATATATATATATATCACTTGTGAGTGAAATTGGATAGACGGAACCCTTGGGAGCTAGCACGAAGTCATAAGTCATCGTGACCGAGCATTTGAGCGTGCTGACCTTGTTCAGATTGTTGATCAAGCTACATAACACACACTCTTCCAGAAAATATAACGAAGATCCGCTCAGCATAGTTGCAGTATAAACTACAGATTGGCTCTGTGGCTGTTGATCAAACACAAATGTGCTTGCGCAGGCGTCTGCGACGTGGATTAGCTGCGCCCACTAATATATATATATATATATATATATATATATATATATATATATAATTAGAATAAATGAAATAAATCCTAAAGAGCCAGGAACAACCTACCTAGGTTTCACCTGAACGCATTTTCAGGGTAAGTTGGCTAAAAAAGAAAATGACATGAAACAGTATTTATTCTTTAGGTTTTATTTCATTTATCCCAGTTTTAGCTTTATTACTTGCTTGGGATTTTTTCTTTGGGCTAAAAACTTAAGACACTGGACGATTTATTTCGCCCTGTCGTATGCTTCCAGTTCTTTCTTTTTTGCAGTGTTTTTCCACGGGTACCAATTTGATTTGATCTTCTTACGAGTTGTGCTATCTGAGGTTTTTTTTCCAACCGATTATTACTAGTAATATATAATTAGAGTATATATATATATATATATATATATATATATATATATATATATATATATATATGTATGTATATGTGTCTCACTCTTTGTTTACGTGTCTATTACTCTTACGGATATCCCGTATCGCTTTTTCTTAATTGGAAAAAAGAAAATCGTACTGAACTATCGGTCCTCTTATAAGGCAGTGAATGCTGAACCATCTCATCACAGATGGAGAAGAGACTTCGGGTCACAAAGATATGGTTCTACAGAAGGATGCTAAGCATATCATGGACTGAACACCTGATCAACAACGAAGTTTTAGAAAAAAATGGAAACACAAAGAACACAAAGGTCGCACCAGAAAGAAACAGTTGAAATTTCTACATAATGAAAAAAGACGGTTTGAAAAATCAACACACGCAGCATTGTAAGCTTTCTGGGATTGCAACGGAAATATTTATCACAGATTATTTCCACAACGCAGAGAACAAATCACAGTAAGTTCAGACTCAAACATCGGGGGCAGAAAGAAATGCTGAAATCTCACAAATCACAATGTACGTAACCAGACAAAAAAATAACTCACTATCGTACGGTAGCCAAAATACACGAATTTTATTCCTCTCTGCCGATTCGAGAACACCAACTACTTTTATCGGCCGAGCATTTTTCTATTCGTCGGCAACTGGGAGAGTACGCCCAATTTTAGCATATCAAAATACTTTTATGGCGACTCCTGTGACTGACATGTTTCTGATTTAAATATTCCATCTTCAGCATGTCATGCGAAATACGTCTCCCTTTTTTTTTCTTTTTTTTTTTTTGTAAGTAATTTTCTTTTTCACCACATTTTCCGTCGTAGGATACACTCGACACGCTGTCGCTTGGTTTGACGAGGTGATTCGCCGTTTTCTTCGCTATAAGGATATATTGAAGGCAAGAGCGACAGAGAGAAAACAGCACATAACCTATCTAACGAGCTTGTGCAAATGGTTAGCAGAACAAGGATTATGAAATATAGCAAAAAGACAAAGTTTACTAGAGGGTTGCAAAGGACAGGACGTTATGGAGAGCCATGAACGCCAACTTCCTGAAGGGACACGGCACATAGAAGAAGAATGTAATTTTTAACCCTTTACCAGCCTTTGTTTTCCGTATTTTGTCATCTATTCACATAAACTCGTTAAGATGGTTGCTCTATGTTTCCTCCAGCTTCGCTTGCCTTTCATTATGTCCTGTGGGTGTTAAATTCTCTAAGCCGTCTTTTCTCATTATGTGCCCTAGAAATTTCAATTGCCTCTTTCTGATTGTATGTATAAGTTAGCTTGTTGTTTCTATTTAGGAAAGTCTTCCTTGATGGCATTCTTAGTATTCGTTGGGTTGATTCATTCTCATTTCAAGTTTCTCGAATATTCTTGCTGATGTTATATAAGCCAGAGATCTTCATATTTTCGGACATACCTCTTATATAAGACAAACAGACCGTTGTAGTTTGTACTTTGATAAACGATGCTGGGCTTGCAGGAATGATCTGAGTTTGAAATGTTCTCTTTACCAGAGACCCCCGTGAACGTTTCACGCTTTCCTATTTGATTTTTCTGATGAATCCTAATTCTTAAGTTAATAATCGAATATATCCATGGCGATTTCTACGACAATAAAATATCCGTAGAAAAACTTTAACAAAATATTTCAATAGCAATCATAAATATGAATGCTGATCGTTATTTTAAGAAGAAAGGGGGTACAAATGAAAAGATTTGATATTTTTTTCCATTTCACTGAAATATATCTTTCGTTCTTTATTTTTTTTCTTTCTTTCATTTTCATTTTCTCACTGAAAACACGTCGTATCTTTGATATATATTTTGCCATTCCACGCGATCAAAATGGAATATTCTATTATTTTAAGAAGTGGGTACAAAGGTTGGAAATTGACAACTTTTTCCATTTTCACTGAAACAGACGTTAAACCTATCCTCGCGATCAAATGATCCCTTATTTATGAGGCAGTGTGAGGAGTCGTTAAACACTTCTATCTTCCCTTCTGTCTTTCTTTCTTTCTTTCTTTCTTTCTTTCTTTCTTTCTTTGAATCATATTCTCACCGAAACCAAGTAATGTCTCTGATATATCTTGTCTTTCTATGCGATCAAAACGGAATAGTCCATTATTTATGAGCTACTGGTAGGGCGTAATGATCGTGCTATCAGAGCGTGGGGCTAACAGAATTTTCTTTATACTAATCAGGGCACCTCGACGTGGTGTAATGGTTAGCAAGCTTGTCTCGCTAGAACAGTTACGACTGAGTAGTGAGTTCGATCCTCACTGGGTGCCCGCTACTTTCGGCCTTGTGCCACATCTAAGCTACGCTTGGAAAATCACTACTAATCATCTCTTGTTGATGCGTCTGAGTCACCAGCTATGAGTTTAGTTCAATGTTGTACGCAACGAACAATCGCTTTCTTCCTTCTATATGGTTCGTGGAATCGAAACTCGTCTGTTGTTCATTAAATGCTGGCATAGAATATATATACGAATAACTTGAGTTCATGTTCTACTTAAATTATTAGTCCATCCAGGACTGTTTTCCTATCGTGATCGGTATTGGATGTCTTATTGAGTTAATATGGTTTAGCGGTATATTTTCCTATTCTGAACCGTGTTAACGTATAATGATAATTGCAAATTTCAGAAACTCTATATGTATTTACTATTTACATTAGAAGCACAAACACCCACATACAACATCTCTCTCCTTTCTCGCTTACACGCAAGCATGCCCAAGATGCATACACAATTTCCCTCTCTGGCTCTCTTTGCCACACACCCTCACATGCACAGGCACACACACACACAGATGTACACACAGTCGCTTTCTTTTACACTAAACACACTAATTTTCCTGACTTCATGTACAGCCTGTTCTATTTCCCCCTCATACATTCAATATTTTTCTCCCAGATATTTATAAATCTTTATTAGTCTATACTTAATCTATGGATCAAATGTAACAAAATTTGGAAGCATCAAACATCAGAAAGGGACGATTTGCACAACCTTGAAAATCGGCATTCGAATTTCTGAACCTTATAAGGGCTTGAACATCGTCCACTGAGAACGCTGAGAAAAAAAACAGTACTTCAAGATAAGAAGATTTGGACAACCTTGAAAATCGGTATTTGAATTCCTGGATTTTAGTAGGGCTTGAATATTGTCCACTGAGGACGCTGATAAATACAGAACCACTTCATTCACTCAGCAAGACCGGGACGCACACACCCAGCTCCGCCTTTCATTTTCCTTTTTCTCCTGTTGGATTTCCTTACAATAATACTCGCAAATGCCCACATAATATCTGCCTATTTATTAGTTCATCTGTGCGTATATGAATATAGACTGTGATATATGTAATTTTATAGAAGCGACAGGTATTTTGTTCGCTTTTTTTCAGTGTGCTATCCAAGACACGTTATTGAATGCCTCCAACGTCAGCCACAAAGCGGCAACCAGCAACCGTGAGGAGCAAAGAATGGCGTCAAAGAAGCAAAGTAAAAACTTCGTGCTTACGAAGCTTGACCAACAGAAAGCAGAAGTTTTAAACTACAAGTCACGTCAACGACACACGCCAACGCAACTTCTCAACCCTGTTCTTTCCCTTCCTTGTACAAATTGAAGGAATAACGCGAGTGCCACGTGTCACAGCCGATATAAACGCATCCTTGAACGACCTTAGCCCGTTCTGCGCATGCTTTTTTATCTCCGGGACTGAAGGGCAACAGAGGAGGTAAACGAAGGAAACGTTTAACGTAGGGCCTCAGGGGTTATTGGTTCAAATGATAAGAACTATAGGTGCTCAATCAAAACCAAAACCACGAAATTTAGTTCGTCTAATTGAATATTGTTGTGGCCAAAGTTGAGATGGAAATTCTTCCATCAATGAATCTGATCGCAGTATAGGTATACGTATTTGCTTGAGTGTGTGTACGTTGATGTATCTGTGTATTGTGTCAAACAATTGCCTTCTATAGCATAAATCACTCATTAGTATTAAAGAGAAGACTGCTCTTCACTGACAGACTGTCTCATTATTTGTTTCTCTCTCAGGTCTCTCTCTTTTTCTTTCTTTCTCTCTCTCTCTCTCTCTCTCTCAAATACACGCACACAAACACACACATACACATACACACACTCACATATATATATGAAGAAATATACTCTTAAGGTGTGCTATATTTATGGGATCAAGTGCTCAATATCAGAGATAGCGCGTGTGTAAATATAAAAGTGAACATTGAAGTCAACACTTAGAGGCAACAGGCTGTTTCATGCTAGACGCAATCGTCAGGCCAGACGATTGCGTCTAGCATGAAACAGCCTGTTGCCTCTAAGTGTTGACTTCAATGATCACTTATATATATATATATATATATATATATATATATATATATATATATATATATATATATATATGGCCACTCGTTCCCCACAATCTCTCGTATGTTATCTTGTCACTTATCTAAACTTTGTGAAATTCGTACTTATATCGGCTACTTAAAAAACAAAAACGTAATACAATTATTATACATAAGACAAATATTAATAGATAATATCATAATACGATTCATTTCAGGAAAACAACCCACATTAGATAACCCTACCTCGAGGAGATTATCGTTTAAAGTATCTATAAAATATTTAATATAAGTATGAAATAATAGGAC
>OZ038483.1:59825780-59895780 GCA_964036315.1 Acanthosepion esculentum | reverse complement strand
AACCGTATCAATAATAAGATATTTTTTTCCTATTGAGATAAACATTATTCATCTCTTCGGGGTTTTTTTCTTCAATAAGCATATCAGCAAAAAAAAAGGGAAAATATTTTTGTACGTGCATTAAGTACGACTGGATCTGTTATGACAGAAGACTGGCACGCGTTTCCTCTGTGTTTTTCTGTGATGTTTCCTTCCGTTTACTGTCGTCTACCAACTTTCTTTTTCTTTTTCTTTTTTTTTCTTTTTGGTATTTATGCATCAGACGCTGACCTTACAAAAAGGCAACCGACTTGAATGTTGGTCTTGAAGCTTAATAGAGCCAGGATAATAAAAAATAAATAAAAATAAAGCAATGTCGACGAGATTGATTCTGATTTTAAGACAAGCCGGCGTTACCGGAAAATCAGGTCTCGGGTCGATAGAACTCGTCTTCAGTGACGTCATATTTTTAAGCCAATCAACTTTGTTGAGTTTTAATTTTTTCATTCCTTTTGTGTGTGTGTGTGTGTGTGTGTGTGTGTGTGTGTGTGTGTGTGTGTGTGTGTGTATGACTGGGCTTCCCTTTGTCTGAACTCAAGAAATATATTAGGAATTAAAATTTTAAACGACGATCGGAGTTTTTTCCTTGCAAACTATTGCGAATGAAATTCTCCTTCACTTATACTAAAGCCGATTTAGGTCAACAAATGTTTATATTTCAATAAAATTCCTACAATTTGGGACATATTCAGTGTCTATATGCATGCACATATAACTGAATTGCATCTGCAATAAATGCATCATAATGATATAATAAATAATAATAAATGCATCATAATAATAACTGATAATAATATCATATATATATATATCATATATATCATAGTAAATATCTCATATATTTCATAAATATATCGTATATATCATAATAAATCATAATAAATAAATAATAAATAAATCATAATAAATAAATGAATCATAATAAATGCATAAATAAATTGCATCTGCAATAACACTCAACAAAGCTTTCATCACTATTTACATCATTCAGACTATTGTCCTCATCTTTATCGTCATATTTATTACAACGTTTCGACCGTTGTACGGTTGAAATGTCGAACTAAACCCTTTATTTCGCTCGCTGGGGTAGACTGTTTTAGTTTCATGCCTAGTGGATGTCAGTTATCAGTTATCTCCTGTTAATTCCCCACTCCAAGTCCTCTACCGCCTTAACCAGGTATTGAACTCACACTCTTTGGGTCCTGTCACTGGATCTAACTAAGGCTTTTATCCACCGTGCCATGTGTCCTTGAGGACACATGGCACAGTGGATAAAGGCGTATGGCATGAAACTAGAACAGTCTACCCCAGCGAGCGAAATAAAGGGTTCAGTTCTACAAGTAAATATGATAACTAGCGCCAAAGAATCTTTTACAGAACACAGGATGGCACAGATAGTGTCACCTGAGGTACATTGGAAGTCTCCGGCTTTGCTACATCCCACGCTATATAGAGCGGTAAAACTAGTTTTCTCGACGGATGTTGGCGGTTTTGTAACTGGCGGAAAGATTACATCCAAACTAGGCTCCGGCAGTCAAGGACAATCCGTCGGGGTCCTTATAACCCGGAGATTTTCATCCCGTTTGTGATTAAACATAAACGATGGCTATCAAGTTGGCAAATTTGAATGCGAAGGGCTTGAGAGATTGGGGTAAGACTGCTCACCTGCTTCGTGACCTGCTGGCCTTTCGTGTGGATGTGGCCACGATCCAGGGGACTTTGCGGTCGATATCCATGTTCGTTTATTCGGCATACGGGGACCGATCGGCCAGAGTGGTTTTCTTGCTGATGTCCGTTCCCTGGATGCGAGGGGGGATACTGTCCACCTTGGCGCGGAGGTACAGGCCTATATTTTCTTGAATATTGGTTCATTTCGGTCGTTGCGGTTTATGCACCCAACGTTCAGAGGGAGCATTTTTCGCTTTTCCGTCAGTTGGGGCCATTCCTAGCGGATCCGGCACCCCTAGTTTTAAACTTGCATTCAGACTTGCCTAGTATTAATGGGGGGCTTGAATGCCATCTTGGCCCACAAGATAAACAGGGGGCAAGGATCTAGCGGGAGGTGGAATGATCGCATTATGATTGATCTGATCGATTAATATGGTCTAGTCGAAAGATATCGGGTTGATCACCCCCGGGGGGAGATGTGGATGTGTCTACGCAGGTGGTAAACTACATTGATAGAGTATTAGTATGATTTACTATATTGCCTCACATTCCATTGTGTAGATTATTCGTAGCTCAAACTCGTTTGTGTCCGGATGGCGTTAAAAATCAGGGATAGAACGGCTGGACACTGGAAGTTCAACGCTGGACAGGAAGAACTTCCGGATACAGATTAGTGCAGCGCAAATTAGTGAGGTGGTAGTTGGGAATAGGTGATGGGAGAACCTTAAATATAGCACCACAGAATATAGCCAGCGACTTTCTTCAGATAAGGCTAAAAAGGTATTAAAGGATAACCTGGTTTTGGGGAAATCCCCTTTAGATAGGATTAGCTTGACAGGGCGTGGAGCATTCGGCTAGCGAGCGTTATCAAAGCCAGGTAGTTTGGGCTAGATTAACTAAAATATCTAACGAGGACGTGAACAAGGGCGCAGAGGTTCCGATCGTTACATTCGTCAGGTCGACGCATTGGATGGACGAAGCTTGCAGTCGACCAACGACATGTGCGTGGTATTTCGGCAACATTTCCAAAACCGGTTTACCAAAGAGCCTGCACTCTATGAGCAAGAGTTCCACATCATTTTAGCTGACTTTCCCCGACTCTTGTCGACTGAAGTGACTGGATGCGAAGGTGAGATCACAGAAGACGAAGTCCACGAAGCATTGAAGAGGGTCGGCAGAGGCAAGTCACTGGGACTTGACGGTCTGCTCTACGAATTGTACTTGAGTCTCTCGTACATGTTTTTACTTATATTGACAATGGTGTTCAACAACTGATTCCGTCAGGAATCCGATATCGATCGGATCTTCTTAAAGAAGAACAAGCATGTTGAGAGGGGACTAGACGACTACAGACCCATAACATCTGTCTATCTTTCTGAGATGAGGTATTGTAATTACACACATCGCCCAGTGGATAAAAGCGTTGGTTGCATCCAGGGATTTGACCCAAAGAGTTTTGAGTTCAATACCTGGATACGGTAGTGGTGAGCAAAAACTTAGAGAGTTAATTTAAAGGGAGGTAACAGACATCCGGAAGAGGCATGTCACGTAAAACTAGAACAATCTAACCCAGTGGGTGAAGTAAAGAGTTCAGTTCGAAATTCGAATTACCTGTGGAAGGCTAGGGCGTACAATGGTCGATATGTCGTGAACATGACAATAAAGATGAGAACAACAGTCCGAACAATGTAAATAATGTAAATAATTACAGGCCCATAACCCTGCTAAACACAGAGATTTGGCCAAGAACCTGACAGCGTGTTTGCGGTCAGTTGCTGAGCTTTTGCTGTGAAGGGTCGATCAATTCAGAGCAACCTGCATCCTTTCATAGAGGACTTAAGAGACGACGATCATAGATGACTTAAAAGGCGACGAAAGAGCCGCGATGATCAATTGGGATCAGACCCTATCGAACGCCTTGTTTGACAGTGTCGACCATCAGGTCAACCGGATACACATCAACGGAAAGCGGTCGGGGGTCTTTAAGCTGTCCCGTTCAGTTCTTCAAGGTTGTCCGCTGTCGCCCCTACTTTTTGCTCTGGCGCTGGATCCCCGCCTGCGCATGTAAACCGGCCCTCTTTTATCTTTTCACTCTCTCTTCTAAACCATGTTCTAACAAACGCATTAAGTAGATAGGTTATGCACTACTTTTCTCTGTACCTCTTGCCTTCAATAGGTCCTATGAGTGCCAAATTCTCGAAGCCCTCTTTCCTCGGCAAAGGTATTTCAAAACCAAGCTTTTACCGCATTCAAGAGGACTTTGGAGACGAGAAGTTTTATTTCCAACCACATTATCACGGTAATGTAAGGGTCGACCTTGATGAGATTTAGCCAAACAGGTGAATTGGAGGAAGAGGTTCACTATAATACCATTTGCATTCACCAAACCTCACATCGCTGGACCTAGTTATGGAGATACTTAAAAGATAAAGTTTACGGTACAAAACCAGCAAAAGTCGACGAATTTAGGGTGGCCATTGAACAAGAATGCACACAAACATTGTACCAAGTGCTTCTTGATGTTTGCGATTCCATTGCTTTATCAGCAGTATTTGGGTTGGTCATCAGTTTGAAAACAGTCGTTAAGAGAAAACATATGAAAACCTGTCTATAGATTCTATTACATTTTGAAAATTTACGGTCAAATCATGCTGAAACACCAGTTCTCGTTTGATAACCGAAGTTAAGTAGTGTCGAGCTCCGTCAGTACTTAGATGGGGGCCATTTGGGAACTGAGAGCGAAAACCATGTACAAAAGCGGTTGGGCATGGAGCTAACAACTTCGTCCCGTAAAACCTTATTTGCTACGGAACCGCCCCCATTAATTCCCACTGCACTAATCTAGTTAGCTGTATCCGGAAGTCCTCCATGTCCATCAAGGACGTGTTGAACTTCCAGTGTCCAGCCATTCTAGGCCTATTTCTAACGCCATTCGGGCACAAACGAGTGGGGGCAATCTAGTAAATGTAAATCTAAAAAAATGTTTTTATCATCATTCAAAGTACGTATACAATTTTTTATTTTTTTGCGGGGGGACACACCCTGTGTATTGGTCTTTGGTTACATAACTTTCTGAATTGCTATAGGTTTAGTAAAGACGTGAAGAAAACGGCCTACGTGTGGTTTCGTAATAAAAACTGAAACGGCTAAATAATGCACTTTGTCTAGCTTAAAACATACAAGCCTTGAAACTTACTGCACACGAAAACATGTCTGCGTATACCCAACAACAGAGTTGCTCCATCGTATCAAAAAAAAAAACGCGTACAAATCAGTTCATTGATAAAAATTCAAAAGACCCACGGATACATACGCAATCACAGATTTAGTCATCAGGCAATTAAATCTCTGGTTTTAAATCGTTTGTTCGCCGCCATTAGACAGAATAAGTGTAACCTTTGGTTAACACTAAACTTTGTTTTGTTGCGAAAGTTTTCTAAACTGAAGTAATTTTAAATCCTCCTAGCACGCTTTACGATCCTCTCTCCCACTTTTCTGAAGCATAATTACAGAAGAGGAAAAATTACTGATAATGAGACGAAAGTCAAGTGTAGTAAAATAAAAATAAAAATAAAACTGCATATACGAAAAACAAATAACATTGAAAAAAAAAGCAAACCAAAAAGACCTGACGAAAAATGTAAAATAGTGCTAAACTCCGCCTACCCAATAAAAACGTAAAATAGAGCTAAACTCCGCCTCAATAATAAAAGAAAACACAAACAACTGGTCAATTACTAACATTCTTCTGCCATTGCCCCTTTTTTAACCACCGGTTTCTTTCTTACATTCATTCCACCCTTTCCTCTCTGATATTATTCTTATTTTCACGGAAGCAAGCAAGTCAACTGTTTCGATTTGTCAATCACACCGCCCACGTGTTCTGCCAGACCAATCAACGTCCTTTGTTCAAACGACTTGAATTTACGACACCAGCGACTTCATCCCTTGAGACGTCATGACAGCATCTAAAGACATTAATCGCTGTTTCACGTAGCCAAGTAATGTGCCCAAAGACAAAAAAAAAAAACACGTTCTCTTCAACCATACTGCCCACATTGTCTCTTTGGATTATCTTTATTGTCCTTGGCCCAATAATCCCATCTAATGTAATTTCGGGGTTTTTAGACGCAGCCATTGACGCAATGTATACTTCGATGCTAAAATGCTGTTAAAAGATATTTAAAAAATAACAGTATAATCTCTGAGTTGTTATTTGTACGTGGGCGTTCGAGAAAAATATTAGAAAAAAATGCAGAAAATAATTGCTACATTGAAAGAAGAATCAGTTATGGAAGCAAAGTTGACAAACTTTAATGAGTATCTTTGCACAAACACACAAATACACACATACATACATACATACATGCATGCATGCATTTATGTATGTATATGTATATATATGGGCATATGGCCGAGTGGTTAGAATGTTCAAAACCGGGTTCGGATTTCACCATGGTCGATTTTTTTAAAGCTTTTCACCCCAGGCAAGGCTGGAAGCTACTAGCACGCTAGGGGTTACAGAGGATTTGGAGCGAGAGCAGATAGGAGTGTTAGAGGAACGGATGTGGAGAAGGATAGAGGATAGATCAAGGCAACTGGAGATGTCGATTGACGTTACACTTGAATAGTTGGAGATTATAGTTGTCAGGGAAACAGGAATGTGGAAGGGAGTTCCATAGGCGTGAGGTGCGAGATATGAAGCTATTGGAGTAGAAGAGACGTCTACATTTAACAGTTTCAACAGTGAAAGGGTGGGAACGGGATGCCAGCCTCGTGGGACGCTTGGATTCATGGAGCCTGGGAACCAGCGATAGCAGCTCATCGGAGCAATTACCATGGAAGTATTTATAAAAGAGACAGAGAGAGGGGTCGGTGCGTCTGTGAGAGAGAGACTGCAGACGGGAAGCCAGATCAGGGCCAATTACATTGCATACCCGTCTCTGGATCTTATCAAGAACCTTGAGGCAAACAGAAGGGGCTCCAGACCATATATGGCAGCAATACTCCATGCAAGGGCGGATGGTTGATTTGTAAATTTGGAGGATCGATTCCGGGGAGAAGAATTTCCTGGCCCGGCACAGGGAGCCAACTTTCCTTGCAGTGGATGAAGCAATCGACTCAATGTAGTTGTTCCATCTCAAGTCAGCAGACAGCGTGAACAGAAAGGTGGCTTCTTGATATTATATCGGTCTGGAGGAGGCGATCCTAGAGTGCGGTACGTTTGGAAAGTGCCTCAAAACCATGCACAAGTGAGTGAAATTGGGTAAACGGAACACATTGGGACGAAGTCACAAGTCATCGTGACTGAGGGCTTAAGCGTGCTGGCCTTATTCAGACTGTTGATCAAGCTAGATAACGCGCACTCTCCCAAAGACCGTAACCGTGGGTTTTGTGGGTGTTGAAAAAACACAAATGTGTCTGAGAAGGCGTCTGCAATAGGGATTGGCCAGCCAGCATAATAGACAGGGTTACTCGGATACGAGTGGTCAGCCCTTATTTGTGTATATATATATATATATATATATATATATATATATATATATATATATATAATGGACAAAGTTCAACAATTATTTTAAGACATTTTGATGTTTATACATTCTTTTTTATAAATACAAATATTTAAGTAAATGCTATGTTGATAATAAACAGTAAACGGTAAATGTTGTTAATACTGTTTATTATAAACAAAGCATTTACTTAAATATTTGTATGTATAAAAAAGAATGTATAAACATAAAAATGTCTTTATACATATATATATATATATATATATATATATATATATATATATATTAAGACATGTCACATTAAATAATTTAGACAAGTTTTATCTATTTATTTTTAAGATGATCCTCTAATATTTACGCACAAGCTTTTTAGTATCTTTATTAAAGGAAGAAAGAAAGTTACGATATTGATGTATATTTATTTATTCTGAGCACTTTCGGCATTAGCAAAATGTTTCTTCAGGGTCTTGTTTTATCGAAGACAGATTTTCTGAATTTTCTTTTTTTTAAGTGAAAATCACTAAACTTATGTACTATACGATTTTCCAATTTTATGATGTAAGCATACTCGTACAGTAACTTAATTTTTTAAAAAGCAGTAATTTAAAAATCGTACGTTTAACGTTTTTCACTTCAAAAATAAAAAAATTAATTTTCAGATAAACACAACAAATTTGTCTTAGATAAAACAAGAACTTGATAAAACAAGACCCTGAAGATGACATTTTGCTAATGTCTAAAGTACTCGAATAAATGAATATGCATCAATATGGTAACTTTCTTTCTTCCTTTAATAAGGATACTAAGAAGCTTGTCCGTGAATATGAGAGGATCATACTAAAAATAAGTAGACAAAACTCTTGAAAATGGCTAACAGTTTAGTCGAAAGCACTAGGGATCAACAAACCTTTGGACATGTTTTACACTCATTCAGTCCAAAAAGAGAAGACTTGTACGCATACAAGAAAAACATAATAATAAAGAAAAACTAAACAAAGTACCTTCTCAGTCTTGTTCAACTAAACATGTATTAAAGAGAGATTGCTGCCCAAATTCAGAGATAGAAGAGAATTAAATGCTTCAATGGTCTTAATTGATATATTTCATGAAGATAATATTTCCCCATCGTTATTGAAACAAAATTCCATCGATTTGGCAAATTGTTGATCTCTCGAGTTTAAAATCCTTCAGATTACGACGAAAAGATTTCATATAAGATTTAACCTCTTTACAAAGAATAAACTGTTTTTTTCTTCTAAAGAACAAATGTTAAAATAATCCGAAAAGTAAATATTCAGATAGAGCAAGAGATTGAAGAAAAGGCGACAAATGTTCCATCTTTAGTGTCATGAACTCTCCCTGAGTGCCTCGTGCAATATGTGGCGTTGAATTATCATGTAAGAGCAACACGCTTTTCCGATTAATCAATGATGGGTATTTACTTTTTTTTCTTTCTTTTTTTCAAATGTTTTGTGCAAATGCATCTAAGCGACACCAATGCTTCTCTGCATTAATTGTTTCTTTTTTTATGATAGACGACGCCTTTCACATACCACCAAAACAGAGCATAACATTTTTTCGGGTGTAGTTCTGGTTTGGGGATGGATTCTTCTTTTACATTCAGTGCTAACCATTGTCGCTTTCGCTGGGCATGATTTAAAAAAACCTACTTTTCATCCCTGCTGATGTTTCTTCCCGGGAAAGATCTCCATAGAAAATCAACTCTTCGGTAGCAGTGAGTAACTCTTTCATTAAGCTGAGAAGCAGTCAGGTGATGAGGGACACAATGGCCAAGTTTAAACACTTTCCCGAGTTCATGAGTGTGATTTGTATTGAACTGTTTTGCTAAGTCTTGTGCAGTTTACTTAATATTTTCCTCGCCTCAATATTGATAGGATTTGGTCTAGAGCAATGATTCTCAACCTTATTCTGGTCTTTGCCCGCTTCAATCCAATGCGAGTTCTTTATGGCCCCCTCATTCCCACTTGAATTCTTATCCCAAATCTTCCCTCCCGTCCCATCCCCACTCTTAATACATCTAGGAATATTAAAGGTTGTAGTTTGGATATTACTATGACATCAAAACGATAACTCCAAGTAAATATTTTATTTGAATAAACTCATTTATTTACAAAACAAAAAATACATGTATGGTTTCAATGGGACTGGTGCAAGACTGCCAAATTGTCAGTTTGACTTGAAAGCCGTCAGAGCGAAACATAAATCGCCTCTTTTTTCTACGTCTTTGACAGTAGCTGCATCATCCAACTGTAAGATGTGGGAAAAGCAAGTAAGAGCAACTTCACATCTTTCCAGAGTAGTGGGTAAATTTTATGCATGTCTTCATTCATCCACAGCTTCTGGTATCCTCCATACTTGAACCTTGCTTGAGCTTCTGTGTTATTTTGAAGTTCAACAAAACTTTCTTGTCGGGTGATATCAACTTTAGATGCATAAAAAATGAAAGGATCCACAAACCAGTGCAGCACTGTCATGTGGAGCAGATCAGAGTAGAGAGTTTTCATATCCTTATGCAACTGCTTCAAATGATCAACATACACTGCTAGGTCATCATCAAGCAGCTCGGTGGATATATTTGCCAAGGAAACTGTGAAAACTCCTGTCTCTCAAAGTTTAACCAGAAAAGCTTTAGTTTCACATTAATTGCGTTAACTGCCTCTTGGAAGAAAAACAGGGTGGAGTCATTTCCTTGGAGCTCTTTGTTCTGGAAATTTAGATTTTCAAAATTGAAAGACAAATTGGTGAAAACATACCTTAATTTAAAGTTTAAATTATGAGTTTTAAATTTTAAGAAATTGAAAACTAAAAAAGTCCATTTTGCATAGATCAGATAAAAATTACAATAAATAAATATTTATGTAAACAAAATGGCTTAGATTAATTTAATGTTTAACTTAATAATAAATATATAATTATAATTATAATAATAATTAATAATTACAAAATACTCCATATATATTTTTTGTGTCCTAAATTTTCTGTGCACCCCGTGGTCCCCTATTTTTCAAACTTAGCATTGTGGCCCCTTCTGTTTGTTTCTATGTGCCGAATCCGTTCGGGATGTGGGCGATCATGGTTCTCCAGAGCTTCCTATCACTTGTGGCTCTTAGTGGTGTTTTTCCCTTTGTTCGGCCTCACCCACCGTTCTTCCATCTATTCACACAAGCTCGTCACGGATAATGTAATCAAACTGTTATTGTTATCAAAATCAGTTCATTCAGAGTACTTTATTTAAAATGAAGTAAAAAAAAAAAGGAATTTAAAAAATAATAGTTTAAAGTGAGTCAAGTTTGTATAATTTTTTTCATAAAGCGACCTTGTTTATATCAATGAATTTATGATAAGTCTTTTGTGGGTAATTCAACGTGGTGTAATGGTTAGCAAGCTTGCCTAGTTGGATAAATTACCCCTGTGTAGTGAGTTCGAGCCTCACTTGGTAATACGAACTTTCAGAGTCACATCTTAGTAAATCACTGGAACACTGACTGTAAACTGTTCGAGGTTTCATATCCTTTGCTTAATGTTATCAGACGGTTACTTTTTATCTAGAAGACCATGTCACTTAAAACGCCACAATTGGCGAAACGCAACTTTCTTCTGTTAAGCCACTGAAAAACTTTGTAAATATCTACAGTGTGCATCTGACTTTGAATTACAAAACTCTCTGCCTCGAGTGGTTCTTGGGCCTTTATACAGGGTGAACATTATTGTAAAAAGAATGAACATTGAGTGCATTTTATATATTTTGAAAATGCAAAAACGGGGCTGAACCTGTCTATAAAAAAAGATTATGAATTGGCTTTCTGCAAAAGTCCGTCATTTTCAAAAATAGTCCAAAAAAATAATAAATACACTGAAGGTACAGAATATTTTATGGACATCCCGCCAACATGGACCTTCGTACCAGCAAAAAACAGAAAACGGTTTTTCCCTTGACACCGCATTTATTTTAACTACTCTCACTCTTCGGCGATGTTTATTGTTTTAAAAAGCAATGATTAAAACTGTAATAAAACCTTAACCTGTAAAAGTGAATTTATACATTTTCTTTGTTCTTGAGAACTGAAAATAAAAATAATAAACACTATTAGATTGTTTATTTACACTATTTATTATTTTGTTTTGGGAATTGTTGGCAAAACATCGACTAATTGCCAATTGGTTCGAACTTTATAAATTAGTAAATAATAAAGATTTCCTTATAGTTGGTTGGCATATTTTAATAATTCACTAAATGCATATAAATTTATGAATAGAAAATTGTTTTCATATTTATTTCTTTATAAATTGGTCAATGATAAATATTGCATTGCATTAGTTTTTACAATGTTGTAAATATAAAATTCTTTTTCTAAATAAACAATCTAATAAATAAATAGTGTTTAATATTTTTGTTGTAAATTATCAAGAACTAAGAAAATCTATAAATTCACTTTCATCGAATGTTTAGGTCTTATAACAATTCTAACCATCGCTTTTTAAAACAATAAACATTACAGAAAATGAACGTAATCACAATAAAAGCGGTCTCTTTGGAAAAACCGTCCTTTTAACGCTCCGTTTTGTTTTTGGGATTTTTTGTTCGTTTTGGGGGGCTTTTTGGATGGGGGGTTTGGACACGAAGATCCATGTTTGTCGAAAATCCTTTGTTTCCTGGAGAATTTTAATCCTTTTTCCTTTAGTAAAGAATGAGAAGATAAACGTATACACTACCACTGGACTCAACGCGCAGATACTTCTTTCTAATTTTTTTATGTAGCTTCACTGGAAATTGAACCGCTAAACTTGTCGTCTCCTGTACAGTCTTCTGTAAACACTGGGCTATTCACCAGACTTGTTATTGTTGTTGATATAACCAGTTTCCGCGCCATTTATGAGAGCATCTTTGGCATTAGGCAAAAAGGAAAACTGTTTTGTTTTACGAGCTGCATGTTTTGGGCTGACGAGATAAGCAATAGAGGAGAGAGATGACACTGGTTGGTGGTAAAAAAGAAAGAAAGAAAGAAAGAAACGTAAAGAACACTTTTATTTACTACCTCAAAAGAAACATACACAGTAAGCCACAACAAAGAAAGAGTTGCATCAGAGTGTTTATAAAACATTAATTAAAAGACAAATAGCTGGAATATTCGTCACTTTCTCTCCTTCTTTGTGGTTCGGAGAGATGCATCAACAGGAAGAGTGGGTGTTTTGAATAAAATAATAATAATAATAATAATAATAATAAAAGGACATGCTTAGAATATCTTTGGCGGGAAAGCGGCTGGTGGAAGAAGGGGAGGTAAGAAAAATGGCCTGTTTGGTTGGAAAACACTCCATCTTTTTTCTGTCATCGCTTCATCTATTTTCTGCTCGGACTTCCGAAATCCAAAAGAATGTAACGATCAAGTGCGGAGATTAAAAAAAAAACAAAAAAAAACGAATAAAGTGTTTGTAAAAAACGACATCCGGTATGTGAAAACATTTATGACCTCTTTTGTATATACTTCGTTTTCGTCTCTTTCGGATTCCACCAATTTTTTCCTCTTGAGATTTTTGTGGTTTGCAGTTCATGGTGAGATCTTAGGATTCTAGAAGGTTTGTTCGTTTGTGTTGGTGTAAACGTTTTATTGGCTATTCCCATTGTTTTGTATTCTTCGGAAGTATTTAAAGGGTTGAATAATAACTAAAAGTGCCCAATTTTCTCATCTCTATGCTGCTACTACTACTACTCATAATACATTCTTTTTCTCTTCCTCATACGCGCGTAATCTCTTCACTTTTTCTTACTTTTTCTCTTCATCTTTTTCGTGGATATACTTCTCTCTTTCTTTCTTTTTTATCTTAAAAGTGCGGGTTAGCGTAATGGTTATCGACACGAAAGAATGGAAATCTGTAAACCAGGCTCGAATTTCGATTCAAGCAGTTTATGATCACTTAGTATAGTGATTCTCAAAGTGGGCGGTAATACCGCTTTGGGGACGCGGTAGAAAGATACAGGAGGAGCCGTGAGAAAAATGTGGACAGCCAGAGATGGGGTGTCGATCATCCGAACCATACCCTACACCACACACACATTGGACCTGAAGTGTATCTTGATATCACTTTAAAAGCAAGTGTATCTGAAATGTACCTTGCCTTCATTTTGAGGGCAAGTGTGTCTGAAGTGTATCTTGCCTTCACTTTGAAGGCAAGTGTATCTTGCGTACACTTTGAAAGCAAGTATATCTGAAGTGTATCTGAAGTGTATCTTGCCTTCATTTTGAAGGTAAGTGTATCTTGCCTTAATTTTGAAGGCAAGTGTATCTAAAGTGTATCTTACCTTCATTTTGAAGGCAAGTGCATCTGAAGTGTATTTTGCCTACATTTTGAAGTGTATCTTGAATTTTTATTGTATAACAATTATAAGAAATGCTAAAATACTCATTTTACATGCAATATTAGCACAAAGAAAATCCAAAGTTCGACTATACTTTTGTGGGAAAGGGGGCGTTAGGGTTGTGGCTATACATTTGGGTCGGGCGTTAGGGTTGTGTTTTGGTACTCAAGAGCACAAGTAACCTCTATGACGCTCGGTATCATGATAATAGGTTTAATTCCTCGTATGACACGATAGTGGTTGAAGGAGAGTATATGGAAATGAACGCCTGGGTAAACCCTTCTCCCATAACAAGATAGGAATAATTACAAAACCCAACTTTTATCGCGGGACTACATCGATTTCATCCTCTTCTTTCTTACACATTATTTTTGACCGCTTGAAAAATAATTTGTGACAAATGTTCCATTTACTTTGTTTTTTCTTTTCTTTTCTTTTCTTTTCTTTCGCCTTTGTCTTTCGTTATAGTGATTTTCTAAACGTAGCCTAGATATGGCACAAGGCCGAAAGTATAGGGCACCCAGTGAGGATTGAACTCACTAGTCAGTCGTAATTGTTCTTACGAGACAAGCTTACTAACCATTACACCGTCTCGAGGTGCCCTTGTCTTTCGTTATATATCCCAATCTCTCTCTATATATATCTATCTCTCTTTCTCTCATCTTTGAGGAAATTGTTCAACATTCACTGAAATATAGGCGGACAGATATCACGTAACAATTCTGCTTTTTAGATTTCTTAAACGCAATGAAACACTAAATGTACATTTATACGACTAGCAGCTGAAATGTCAGGATAAATGTTTGGTCGAAAAACGCCCCGTACTGGTCAACAGAAAAAATGTTGTTCTCCTTAATGACAGACAACGTATGCCCAAACAGCAAGAAGAACACAGAAAAACATTTTGGGAACTCGGTTGGTCTGTTCTAGCTCACTCGCAATATTCATCTGACCTTGCACCAAAAGATTGTTACTTTTACCGATTGCTGAAAACCAGAGCGAAGTGTTTGTCGAAGATGCGGGATTTTATTATAAATGTATCGAAGAGCTGGCTGATAAGTGGCAATATGAGGACAGAAATAATGGTGAATATATAATTGAATAAAATCTGATTGTACTTTTTATCTAATAAACAAGAAGGGAAGTTATTAACGACTCAGCGTGTCATATTTAAGTATTTATGTAATCATTTTTCCCTCAATGTTCTCTCTTTGACTCTTTATTTCTTTGTATCTCTCACCCTCTCCCTCTCTACGCACACATATTTGTACGTATGCATTTGTATGTGTGTGTGCGGAGAGAGAGAGAAAAGGGGAAAGAGAAAACGAAACAGAATATGAAGTGAAAATAAATCATAAATATACAATTATATATATATATATATATGTGTGTGTGTGTGTGTGTGTGTGTGTGTGTGTGTGTGTGTGTGTATATATATATTATGAAATGGACTAAGTCCGAGAATTATTTTAATATATTTTGGTTTATACGTTATTTTTATAGATAAAAATATTTAAGTAAATCCTCTGTTTATAAACAGAGGATTTAATTAAATATTTTTATTGGTATAAACCAATGGCTTCTGTTATCAATTATAATAATTGATAACAGAAGCCAATGGTTTATACCAACGGCTTCCCATACTTAATACTTCTCGTTTTCACTCTCGCGTTGTCATGTGGGACGTCACGAACTGCGACGCGCGCGTCTTGTATATACGAGTTTGTCGTTGCTTTGAAATTTCTCATGCAACAAAAACAGACTAGCATTATTGTTTCGTCCGTGTGTTGTTTGATATATTGAAATGTAATTGTCATCTTTGATAATAGCTTATGTAAGCCGAAAGCATAGATTGGATGTAAACATGTATCAATATGGTGATTTCCTTTCGTCTTTCAATGATAATGTTATTAAGTTCATCAGACAATATGAAAGGAACTTACTTAAAATAAATAGACAAAACTTGTCTATATTATTTAAGGAAACATGCATTAATATATATATATATATATATATATATATATATATATATATATATATATATATAATGGAAGATATATTTATATATATATATAATGGAAGATACATGGAGAAAAGGAGAAAATAGATGATTGAAGTGTGATAATGAGTTTACAGAATAGAAGAGAAACGAAGAGAGAGAAAAAGGAAGAAGGGAAGTAATAGAGAACGAAAACATGTAAAAAAAGAAATAATTACATATATATATATATATATATATATATATATATATTATATATATACATATATACATATATATATTATATATATATTATATACATTATATATATATTATATACATTATATATATATTATATACATTATATATATTATATATATATATATATATATATATATATATATATATATATATATATATATATATATATATATATATATTACGCACACAAAACGTTTACAGTTACGTACGTTCATTCACACGATATATCTATTTAAGTCATGGAATGTTATGTTGTCCATATTTCTGTCATCTCCGTTCCTACCCTCAAATCGACTGCGTAAATAAGAAAAAAAGCAGGTAGCTGTAATGAAATGTTGGCAATTATTCTTGTTGAACACAAGGATAAGGTGAAAAATGACAGCAAGTGTTAATCAGTAACAGAGAAAAACAAGGTGACATTTCCCCGATTTTACGACGTCAACAGAATTCAGAAAAATAATTCTACCAAACGACGAGTAAGCAAATGTCTCTTTCTAAAATAAATTAATTTCAGCTCAGACGTTCGTTCACATTTATCCCTCTGTTCCCATATATAACTCGACAATATTGTACTCCTTTCGCAAGAGGATCGTAGGATTTGAATATTCTTGCTTCCAATTTTTTTTATCGGTGACTCCATTATCAGTCAGTTATGTGTCATGCTTGATACACGTGTAGGCGATCATGTATCTTTCTGACTGACGAGGCAGATTTTTCTCGCAGTAGGTTACCATTTCTTCCTGCGGTAGACCAAGTCTATAGAACCCGGTCTGTCCTGCTATTTACCCATAGCTGGGGGGAGAAGAAGAGGATTCACACCTTTCCCAGGGGTATTAGCACGTAAATGAATGTAATAGAGTCGACTGGATTTCGAACTCGGCTCTCCGATTCCTCAATCCAAGCCACTATCCATTACTCCACCGTGTATCTTCCATTATACGCCATATCAAATTCACCTGGGGAGAAAATGAAAATTTGCGAAATAAAATAAGGCACTGGTTGGTTACCCTTTACCGGGCACACGGTCCTGGAGAAAAACAATTTGAATAAGACTGTTGCCCCACTGGAATTGATAAACACACTTGCAGTGCTGATAATTACTGTGGCGAAGAATGAATTTAAAGCAAACCTAACAACTAATAATTTAAATAAGATAACCCGCCTATTATTGTGTTCAACCCGTTTTTTAGCTCGGAATTGGATATAGGAGATCCTAGTTCCAAGCCCAAGCGGGTTTGTTATATTCAAGCCCCCAAATATGGGCTAATTAGTAGCACTTGTATCAGTAAATCATTATTATCTTTTTAAAAATTCTTACAATATAAAAATATTCTCTGGTTTTAAATAACTTGCAAAAGGTTGATAAGCCGTAAAAAGTAAATCAATCAATCAATCAACTTGCCCTTAATAAGCTAATTACAATTAACAGTAGATAATGTTGTAAGACTCGTTCCTTTATGGTGACCGATTGTTCAATGAGGCCTGACGTATACTTATCAAAATATTGTTATGATATCGCATCACTGTTTTTGTCAATTAGCCTTGTTCCATTGAGTCAACTGTTTTATTCAAGTAGCTGTCTACATTCCGAATCGTGCGCCCGTAGATGGTAGTCAAACCAAAGCATTTGGTTAAACCGAGGGATCCAAAAACTGAATAAAAGATCGGAAGTGGTTTATAAATATAGGCCTAAAAATCAAGTTCCATTGTACCATCTACTTGGATGACCTTGGATGGTTGGTGGTGTTGGTATCTGATCAAGGAACATGCTTTCTTAAATCTGACGGTCGCTTCTCAACGTGAAACGTTCAGTTGACAGTTGAAGATATTTGCGCTTTTTATCTGGTTTATGTTTGTTTTTTTCAAGCGATTTATAATGAGCGCTCTTTCCAGAAAGACTACATATCAATAATATTTGTTGAATATTTATTAAATTCGATGTTTAGATAGATAGATAGATAGATAGATAGATCTAAATGTTCAAGGGACTTATGTTCCGACTTCAAGTTTCGCAGATATCTGTTAAGTAATCTTATACTGCCGAACGGTGTATCTGCGAAACCTGAAGTCAGAACATAAGTCCTTGGCATTTTTATTTATCTATTAGCTTTTGTTGCTTTATTTATTTATTTATTTATTTATTAATATACTTACAAAATTTACTTACAAAATTCTTTAAACGCATTGAACACCAGTAACTTACTGGTTGCCATGTTTTGTTAGGTGTTATTGATCTACGTTAATATATATATATATATATATACACATATATATATATATATATATATATATATATATATATATATATATATTAACGTAGATATATATATATATATATATATATATATATATATATATATATATATATATATATATATATATATATATATTTAAAGAATTAATGGATTATTTTTTTTATTTTTAATCAGACATCTATATTACTTCAAGCGTTATAACATCCATTCATTTCTTTACTGAGATTTCTCGAATGCGCAGACCGTTAGGCGTAATATACACTGTTTAAGATATGAAAATGAGGCGTCTATTTCAGATACGAAGTATCCACCATAATAACGTCTGAATGGGTTTCTAAAGTCTTCTAAAATCTTATCATTTGCTCTGTCCTTACATTTACATTGAACTCTCTTTGGATTTATATCCTCTTTGGAATTATCCATACGGATTATCAAATAATACTATATATATACATATACATATACATATACATATATATATATATATATATATATATATATATATATATATATATATATATATATATATATATTTTAAGCGTATCACCCCAAGCAAGGCTCGAGGCCACTATCGCGCAAGGGGTTATAGAAGGGTTGGAGGAAGAGCAGATAGGAGTGGTAAAGGAGAGGATGTGGAGAAAGAGAAAGACAGTGGGTCAATCAAGGCAAGGGGGTTACAGAAGATTTGGAGCGAGAGCAGATAGGAATGAAAGGTGAAAGGATGTGGAGAAGGGAAGTGGATAGATCAAGGCAACTGGAGATGTCGATTGACTTAAACCGTTGGAGATTGTATTTGTCAGGGAAACAGTAATAGGGAAGGGAGTTCCATAGGCGAGATGTGCGAGACATGAAGCTATTGGAGTAGAAGAGACGTCTACATCTAACAGTTTCAACGGTGAAGGGGTGGGAACGGGATGCCAGCCTCGTAGGACGCTTAAATTCACGAGGACTAGGGACAAGCGAAAGCAGCTCCTCGGAGCAATTACCGTGAAAGTATTTGTAAAAAAGACAGAGCGAGGCAACATCGCGTCTGTGAGAGAGCGACTGAAGACGAGATGACAGATCAAGGCCAATAACATTGCATATCCGTCTCTGGATTTTATCAAGAACCCTGAGGCAAACAGCAGGGGCCCCAGACCATATATGGCAGCAATACTCCATGCAAGGGCGAATGGTCGATTTATAGACTTGGAGGATCGATTCCGGGGAGAAGAATTTCCTGGGTCAGGGAACCAACTTATATATATATATATATAGAGAGAGAGAGAGAGAGAGAGAGATAGAGACAGACAGACAGACAGACAGACAGAGAGATAGAGACAGACAGACAGACAGACAGACAGAGAGATTAGGCCCTGAGAAGTCAAACAACAAAACATGAAAACGATGTTTCGTGGTACACTGTGCACCAGTTTTTCGCTATCCACTCATTCAAAAAGTATGGCTGGTTCTACACAAATCTTCACCACTATAAACAACCTATCTGTGTGGGTAGTGCCTAACAGCTCAGTTACTGAACTTTTGAGTCCTCATACATTTAAGTCAATGGGAGATTTTATTATATATATATAAATATACAGATTTGGGGAAGGATGCATGTGTATGTGTGTTCGATATATTTGGGCAGTAATTGTTCTTGTAAACATGTTTAAAAAACAATAGACATTTTGCGTCTATTCTATTTAATGATCTATTTTTAACGGACGAATATCCCTTTGCAAATATAGTTGTTGTGTGTGCATATATTGGCCAAAATTCATGTTGTGTAATCTAGGTCTTCAACTCATATGAGTCATTATTAGTGGGTGTGAGTGAGCAAAAAAAACTAAGTGTGTTTTAATAAGTAAAGTGTATCATTATTTTTTGAAAGTGTCGCTATTTTTTATTTTATTTAATCAAACATGGCGAAATACACAAATAATGTGATACCAGCATAACCCGAGTGTGTAATAACGCTGGAGCTTGTTACGGTAAATTCGAACCTCACTGAGTTCCCCTGTGTGGTTCTGTGTCGTACTAGACTAAGCTAAATATATATCCGCAAAGAAAAGTCTGTATATACACGGAAATTAAACACTGCACTCACAGAGGAAATCTGCGTCAGTATATTTCCGATGAGTTTGTTTTTCTAAATTCAAAATAATGTTTAATCGAACGTGTATTTTCCCGCCGGGACTTCGCACAGTTGCTAACAAATCGGATAGTTGATTCGATAATCTGCGTTTCAATTCTCCTTACTCTCGCTCATAAAATATTGATCAAACTCACGGCAGCAGAGAATTTGACTGAGAGTCAAGCTTGCTGACCAGTGCCCTACAGCAGGGGCCCTGGTTATGTTTTTGTGAATGCGTGATGCATTGGTTAACAAGCTTGTCTTGAGGGTCGTTACTAGTCCTGGATAACGAATTCGATTCTCATAGTGTGTCCCATATATGTGGCGTTGTGCCAAAAGTTAAACACTAAATATCAAATACATTTAGCAAATAAATATGTATGCGTTTGCGAGTGTGTATGTGTGTGAGGAATAAAGAGATTTAATGGAAGTTGGTAGAAGTGTTTGAACAGGCAGAGTAAAAAAAAAAGATGGCGGAAATGGTGGATAAGGTCCGAGCGCGGTAGTCTTAATTAAAACACACGGCGTCTCGCCAACCTGGATTCAAATGATAAACAAAACCATTCTGATTCTGCAACAAACCCGATATGGTCAAACGTCCAATCAATAAACCCCACATTGCTTCTTCTTGTTTCGAAAATAAATAAATTAACAGCACCAAATAAAAATAAAAGAGAAAAAAAAACTAGCAACAAATATCTGTATTTGGACATGTTGCGAAAATGCACAACCAAAACACAATCGCTTTGGGGTATATCGATTTTGGCGTTCGATTGACGACATTGATTTTTTTCTCTTCTCGATGAAGATCGTGTTTGGCAGATGGATGTAGGGAGCGACTCTTATTCGTGATTTATGGCAGATACAGCTAAGTATTGCAGTGACTTTTTTTAAGTTGCTATTTCATATTCGGCTCCGAAAGCTACACACAGTTTCGTCAGTATTTGTAAGTTCCCTGGCACACAGACGCCAAGAAATCATCGGCCGCTTCTTTCAGATTTAGTTTTTAAACAATTCACTGAAAGTGCAGTCCTTATTTAGCCTTGCTTGGTCTGACATGAAACCCCAAGAATTCTATTCTTGAGGTTTCATGTCAGGCAATGACCAACTAAAGTATTTTTCTGGAATGCTCTATCGTGGGAAATAAAAAACTTAATTGTTTATTGACTTTAGGCACAATAACTTGTGGTTATGCAGAAAGTTATATCAGTGAGCCGAGTTCTAATTCAGGTCGAGTTTATGTTCATTTTTGCGCAAATACCACTGGGAAAGATATGAAAACATTTTTTTTTATCTTCTCAGCTGTGTTGACTGGTTTCTCTTGTCTTGATATGGAGAAGAAATTTGATTCAAAACCACCCTGAAGGGGGGGTGGATTCCATCAGGCTATTTTGCCTTAGGCACACCACTGGTGCTATAGCTGCAGTGCGTTTGGTGTCCCTACGACCCTGATGGATTATGGGGTTCGTGTCGTCTTGCACAAGCAAGAATGCCGTTCGCAAATAGTACTGAGGTGGATATAGTAATAGTCTTGTAAAATTCTAGCCAACGTTTCGAGCGTGAGAAATGTTTCAACAATGATTAAACAATAATGTATGGTTTGAAGACGGTAGATACATTAGTAAGGAAATTCCCTTTCATTTTGTTTCTTTCTTTCTTCGATTGATATTTGCTAAAATTATTTTAACACAGTATAATGTCACAAATGCGGGAAACCCAATGTGTATCAAATACCAAGTTTTTAATGGTCGGGTTAATTTTGCTTTTTAGTAATGAAAGCAGCTGAGTACCCATCTTAGTTCGATGACTCGTCAGATATCTTGCGAGAATACGACAATGAGTCTATTTCTCGCTGAGTTCCTCAATGAATGTCTCGGAAATATCTCTTCATCAAAGAGATAGATATAGCAATATGTATCGTATTTACCATAGTGCGAATACCCTCCTCTTTTGCGCACATTTATTTACCAAGTTTACTGACATAAATCTATATATGTATGTATATATATTCTATTACTATATATATATATATATATGTGTGTGTGTGTGTGTGTGTGTGTGTGTGTGTGTGTGTGTGTGTGTGTACCATTAACACGAAAATACTATATCATATAACTGGTATATAACAACGACTAAAATACTAGAAGTATTAAGCATAAAAGTAAACATTTATTGACAGCAATAAAATGTTATCAAATTTCAGAACGAAGTACTAAGAATATTTCATAAACAAATCAATAAAAAAACACAACACAATACAAAATGTCACGTGAAGACGAGATATTTTAAAAAAAGAAACATGACACACTGAGACGCGATATTTAGAAAACGTTGAAACTGACATATGACAAAATGCAACAAATCTTTGGTATTAGCCCAAAGAATTTAGACGTTGAAAAATTAATATTTAAATATATACCAAAAAACGTGGAATGTGATCCTAAACAAAGAAATCATATATAAGACTTTAACAAAGAACTTTCGTTAATTTTTAACCAAACTTACATGTGCATTTGTCGGTTTTATTACTATATATGTTATATTTACTGGATGCACGTGTTTGAATAAACATCTCCATTTTTAAACACTATAACTTTCGCCTACTGGCCTATGATTTTCAAGAATCTTTAATAAAAAAATATATTTCCTTTGGCATGGTTCGAACCCGCGTCCGCTTTATATAGAGGAACACACTGTATAAACTGGTGTGCTTTTAGACTTCTAACTCGCAAATGACTTCACAGAAAAAGCAAAGAAAAAAGTATATCTCAAATATATCTTTTGAAGCATATATCTGCTATACTCTCGGATACGAAAATAAAAATTCATTAATTCCTTAGAAATTATATATATATATGTATGTATATATGTGTATGTATGTATGTATGTATGTATGTGTGTGTGTGTGTGTGTGTGTGTGTGTGTGTGTGTGTGTGTGAATTACATAAAAAGGAAACTCAATTTTACCCCATTTATATGACCATTTCGCTTCTAGAGAGAGAAATTCCCAGGAGCTTGTCAATGCTATAAAATTTGATTGTTTCGCTGTATCAGCCCAGTGTGGATAGACGACCGATTGCTTCAAGCCGGGATCGAAAACCGACTAATTTGACAGATATCTGACATCTAGGCCACCGTCGCACGGCAGAAAGGAAGGGAATTTTTACGTTTTTCTCCATACGAAATATTCCAGCGGTTCGGAGAACTCAATTCAATTTACTTGAAGAGTAATGCTTAATAGCAGTAGATATATATATATATATATATATATATATATATATATATATATATATATATATATATATATATATATATATATATATATATATATATATATATATATATGACTAACTAATAATAATAATATCTATATACATATATAATGACTAACTAATAATATCTATATATATATATGTATGTATATAATGACTAATAGTATATATACATATGTATATATATTATTAGTCATATATATATATACATATATATATATATATATATATATATATATATATATATATATATATATATATATATATATATAATGACTAACTAATAATAATATCACTAACCCAGAGCACTCCAGCAATATCATCTCACGCAAATACTACCCTAATTTAGTTTTATATATATATATATATATATATATATATATATATATATATATATATATTAGTAGTAGTAGTAGTAGTAGTAGTAGTAGTAGTAGTAGTAGTAGTAATCTTATAAGTATAAGAAACTCTACTCGTTCGAAAAACCTTCGGTGTCTTGATTTGCAAATAATCAAACCAATACTAAAGGGAAAAAAGTATAAAAAAGAAAGAACCAAGAACATGCACGTTAGCCGAAAATAATCGTCTAGCATGCAAGTCCAAATCCCAAAGAAAAAAACCCCGATATGAGTAGCACTTTATTTAGATATTTTATCTAAATAAAGTGCTCAATACAATAAGTAGAGTAGACCTAGTTAAACCTAGAGAGCCAGACAAACCTACGAAGGTTTTACCTAAGCGGATCGTCAGGGAAGGCTGGCTAAAAAGGTAAAAAAAGAACGAAATACTTATAGTCAATAAACAAAAAAATCATAACCACGTGACCAAATAAAAACAAAAAAAAACAACGGGGAGAGTTGGGGAAAACCATTTATTCGAAAATGACGAAAGAGGGAGAGGGGTTAGAGAGAAACACGGACAACAGGGGTTAATAACCATTTATTAAATCAAAGAGAAAAAAAATATACGGCCAAACAGTCAAAAGAACGAGAGGGCAATAGTTCTAGGCATTTATTTGTATCAAAATCACAGCTTATGTAAAGCAAAACGAATGTAAATAATATTGCTTTTGACTTGAAGTGTTTTTTTTTTGTTTTTTTTTTAGACGTAGACATTTCTCATTTTAGTGGTTTTATTATATAATGTTATCGTAGTTTATTGCTTGTCTCTACATTTCAACACATAATCTAATGTTCTTTGGCTTCATTCATTTGGTTTCCAATTTTCCCTCAATATTGGTTTCTCCGACCATTAACTAGCATTATTTTTGTTTTGTTTACGGGTTTGTTTGTTTTTTCTTTAGTGAGGACCAGCCTTCTTCGAACCTTGCGGATTGATGCTACATAATTATAAACGAAGAACTATAAAAAATAACAGAAACCACATCACTTGAGAACAACTAAAATGAATATCACAAATACAATAATATAATTAAGATGTTGACACTACACACTAAACAAAAGATTAGAATCGAAGCTCCTATCAATACTGGAAAGAGCAATAACAGTTACTGGAACCTATTTTCCTGAAAAGATTTTTAAAGATTTTATAAATTTCAACCGACAATAGCATTTGTGAATGCTGAATGTTTTTATTTTATAATGAAACGGCTTATATTAGTATTACCATATGTTAATGACAGGCAAATTTATTCTACAGCTTGAGTATCCTTTATCCGAAATTCCCAAATCCGTAAACCTCCAAAATCCAAAAAGGTTTTCAGATGCTGACATAACTTGCCACAAATGAAAAATTTCAGAAAGCCCAGCTACGCAGCCTATGCTGTCGCCAGTTTTGTTAGCGATCGTCACAACACCTTCGTTCGTGTATTATTTACCAGGTGTTTCGTGCTCAGTAAAGATATTATTCAAAAGTCGTGCTTTTATATATATTTTTGTAAATAGTGATCATGTTTTTTTGTACACGTAACGTACAGAAAGTAAAAAACATTATTTTTACCTGAAATCATAATTTCACCGCTTAAAAATCAGTGTGAGCATTACATGACTAACGTTATTACCTGCATCTGTATTTACACAAAATTTATTAAATTTTATATAAAACTACAGCGTATATGTTATTTATATAAAACTTTCAGGGTATGTGTTATTTATACAAAACTACCTTCAGGATATATGTATAATCTGTGTTATGAAATGTAAAGGGACATTGTGTTTATGCTTGGGTTCCATTTCCAAGCTGCCCCATTTTATACATGCTATATACAAATTGAATAGGCTGTATTCCAAAATCCGAAAACAATCTGAAACCCGAAGCACTTCTCGTTCCAAGAACTTCGGATAAAAGATTCTCAACCTGTAATATAAATTATTATAATATTTAAAATATTATTATATTTAAAATATTATAATATTTAATATATATAAAATATTTTCACCAAAGCACCATATGTCAGAGAATATTGAAAAGTTCTCAGCCGGAAATCAGTTCTCAAGATCTGATCAAATGACCAAAACAGATTTCTTTTTAAATCCATTTTTGGTCGGGCCAGGACCTTTTCAGTTACTGTTGCAAGTCACTTGTTAGTCATTAAATATCTCTCAGATATACATAAATGATGGTGAGCGGATAGCATAACGCTATCGGCGCGAAAAGTGAAATCGGAGAGTCATGTTCAAATACTGGTTGATTCTGTTTTTTTTTGTTTTGTTTTTTTTTTTTCATTTTGTGCTGATGCACTTGAAAAGGGTATGGACCCATCTTCCTCCAGCTATGGGTTAAATAGCAGAGCAGATTGGACTTTCCTGCTTTGGGTGGCAACCAGTCTAAAGGGAAACATCTGAATTCAAAACCAGTCAGAAGAGAAATGTGCACCGTTACGCTATGTTACTTTAGATAAACCACAGCTTCTACGGCTGCAGCACGTGTGGGTCCCCCTACGACACGTATGGGTTAAGAATTAATGATCTTCTCGTGGCGTTACATGTATGAACAGATTAGCACAAATATATACGAATATATATATATATATATATATATATATATATATATATATATATATATATATATATATATATATATATTGTACTTATCCAAGGGTGGTACTGAGTTGTTGAATGAGAGGTCCGAAATTATGACCAAATGTAGGCACATTTTTTTACACCCCCCTTCCCCTCATTACTTCCCGTGTCGCCTTATGAAATTTAATTTCCTGTTGTGTTGTCCGTGATTATTTCGCTGAGTTAACCACCCGATGAGACCTTGGTGATCGAAACTGCGGTAGTGTTCCATTCAGCATTTTATTATTTTAGGATATTAAATCGCTCTACAGGTTTCATTTTCCTCACTTGATATTGAGCACTTTTTAACACATACGATTTTAAACAACTATTTTAGTGTTTATTTACTTCGTTATATATATATAATTTTTAAATACATTGTTTTTTTTTATCCTAATTTCCTATTATTCTAGACATTATTTTAATGGGTATACGTGTTTGAACTGACACCCTTGTTTTGTTGTACTTTTTTCTTTTTTTTTTTTCTTAAAACCGAAATTAATATAAACAGACCTGGATCGAGAAGTCCGGTTAAAACCAAATGTGCCTCCCAACAGAAATCGAACCTGTATTTACTTTGGCCAAATTGGTAACGAAATTCTTCCGCTATAGAAGTGGTTTCCCAGGTGGGAAAAGAAATAAGTTTTCGGTTCCTGTCGGGAGACATTTTTTTTTTTTTGTAAGCTTCTCGACCTAGACAGGTTGATATTAATTTCACTGTTTTGTAAAATAGAAAACATGGATCCCAAACCAAACACATGTACCCGCCAAAATTAACGTATATATTAATAAAATGGGCAGTTATTTCCATACAGCGTTTGTGATACTGAAGTGATATAATTAACCAACTACTGCAGTAGGTGTTGACAAAATAACGTCTCAATGTGTCTATATAAACCCTCATCGTCTAGAATCTCTATCACCGAAGAATTGTTTTAGTCATTTCATCCCAAGAAAGACTATAAAGCCACTAAAGCACAAGGGGGTATTAAGAATGAAAGAAACTGAGAAAACGTTATTGAGGAGAGAAGACGATAACAGAACAGGTTTCAAGGAGACAGAAGGTGACGATAGAGGACGCATTTGAATTTTTGACTATCGCAGTTGACAGGAAAGTAAAATGCTGGAAGAGAGCCCAACATACGAGATGTGCGAGAGAAGAAACCATTAGAATAGAACTTTCGGTTACATCTAGCAATTTCAACTATGATGAGACCTAGCTGCCAATATAGCACTGCGCTTAAATTCGTGAAGACGAGGTATCAAAGCTCATCAGAATAATTCCGATGAAAACACTAATAGAAAAGGGACCCGGAAGCAACATTACGGCTGTGGCAAAGGTCAGGACAGGCAACGTTGCAGATTTTTAAATTACTTGCAAGTGATAGAGCATCGTAAAAAATCTCACAGAACAAACAAAACAATATCGCTCGTGTACAATTTTGGTCAATTTTTAAACTCCATATTTGCCACTTTCCGATACGTGTACGATAAACGCTAGGATGTTTCGCTGATGAATAAGGAGAGGAAAGTCATTTTTCTTTTCGTATATTTTTGGCGCGAAGTTTCGTCAGAAACGGAAAGCTTGTTAATAAACAGCGTATGGATTTAATTGTTGTTTGGATGTTTATGCATGCTTACCATCCGTATTTGTCTCTGTGTGCATCCATGTTAGTGACATATTTGCAAGAATGAGAATGTATGCATTCATAAAACCAAAAACAGACGTGTGCGTTCGAGCGTGTATATCTGTACTGATGATAATAAAGAAGTCTATTAGAATATGGTCGAAAACGATATAATCAGCGTGTGTTTGCGTTCAAGTCTGAGAGTAAAATAATCAGAATGTATGCGCGCATCTGCGTGAGAGAGAGAGGGGGGAGAGAAAGAGAGGGGTGTTTGGACGCGTGTCGGCTTACGGTTTTCAGCATGGCGGTGCGCATACCACAAAGCGATCTAAGCGGAAGTGAAAGAAATCAACAATGGACGCTGAGGTGAGTGAACAAACAAATGAGGGAACAAAAAAAAAAAAAACAGCCACAGGTTACTCCCTCTCTCCTTGCCTTCACTGACTCACTCACTAACATGGCTATCCGCACAAACGTCTCTCTCGCACACATGCCCACAAACTTGTTAGCCCACTCACTTCACAAAGAAACTATTAAACATGATAGGATACGAATAAAAGAGGCTGGGGTGCTGTTATTTATAGCGTGGAATTCACTCAAAATAGATCCCCCGATTTGAACCATAACTGTAAATCGCATGAAAGCACTACAATTCCGGACAGTTAATGAAGACAATCTGTTTGCCGATTATTTAGTGAATATTGCTATGACTTGCATCTTTTATGAGCACAAGAATTGAGCATGCGCCTTGTCGGTTCCTGCTACTTAGGAACGCCTTCCCTAAAAATAAATAAGTAAATAAATAAGTAAATCATAACAAATAAAACATTAAAAAATAAATAAATAAATAATGGCTCTCCTGATTCAACTTCTCAAACTTATCAACATGGCAAGATTAATTGTTCCCAGAGAAAGACGAAGGAAAAGAAATAGAAAACAAAAATTCAACTTCTTTTGTGGTGAGTAATATAAGCGTGTAGTTTGTTTTTTTTTTGTTTTTTTTTTTTTTTTTGAGAATTTAGTCGTTGTATTTATAAACCACAGTTTCATAAGTAAGGGATTCGGATGGCTCGGAGTTCGAACCCACTCAGCACCAATAATAATAACATATATCGCAGTCCATGAAATTCAGTCGGTTTTGTGCCATGCGTGATACACGCTTAGGTGATCATGTATCTTTCGATACATGACTGACTAGGCAAATTTTTTCCTGCAGTAGGTTGCCATTTCTTTCTGCGGTAGACCAGTTGCCATTCAAGGCTATAGAACCCGGTGTCTCCTGCTATTTACCCATAGCTGGGGAGAGAAGAAGAGGATTCATACCTTTCCCAAGGGTATTAGCACATAAGGGAATACAATGGAATCGACTGGAATTCGAACTCATCTCTCCGATTCCATGAATTCATTTAAGTCAGTTTTGTGCCATATGTGATACACGCTTAGGCCATCATGTATATTTCGATACATGACTGACGAGGCAGATTTTTTTCCCGCATTAGGTTTCCATTTCTTTCTGCGGTAGACCAGTTGTCATTCAAGTCTATAGAACCCGGTCTAGTCTGCTATTTACCCATAGTAGGAGTGAGAAGAAGGGGATTCATACCTTTGCCAAGAGTATTAGCACATAAGTGAATGTAATGAATCTGACTTCAATTCATCAATCCGAGCCGCTATCCATAACTCCACCGTGCCATGAAAACAACAATAAAACAGATAAACGTTAAACTTTCAAAGTGCGACTGCATGTACAACGCATTTTTATTTTTAAGATCGTTGGTTGGTTGATTTTGTTTAGCGGCATATCGACATCTCTATGGGTTGTTAATGTCGAAACGTATATATTTTTTACATAGTTTTATGCTTTCAACTACAGATATTTTGTACATCATTTTATACTTTCAAGATAAAGTTATGTTTTTTTTTTAGATATATCGTTTGTAGACCATAAAATGTATTTTTGGTAGCTTTACTATAAAGATGTTATAAATAATCAATGTTTTGTTACTTTCCTCTTTGAGAGAGCTATTTCTGTTTACTAGGACTATAAAAGGACACTATACCCGAACATTGTATTCTCAATTGAATAAAGCTTTCGTAAAGCCTACACCTGCGTACCTTTGTCATAAGAGATGCATTTTTACATTTTTTTAATGTTGCATGGATTGTCATTTAGCTATAAAAATCTATTGTTGCTTATTTTATTATAAAAATGTTAAATCATTTTATCATAAAAATAATTCCATTATAAAAAATATACTGTTGATTTTTGTTTGGGGATCACCATTTGATCACCATTTGATCATAGCTGGGACCCTAACAGGTGCTACCACCCCGGGTCAGAGTAGACCTGGTAAAAACAGCAATTAAAAGGTGGTTCCACGCTCTAAAAACCTCCAATCTCCCGATCAGAGGTCTTGCAGGCGGATTTTTTTTTATCGTCATACTCAGGACGATTTAAGATCTGCTTAAACATTGTTCTTAAATAGCGACGTCAGATCACGATTTTCATATGGAAGCCTTGCATGGCGCCAAGCAAATTCAAAAACATCTAAATTAGCAACGGTATGCAAAAGCTTTCCCGCATCACTGGTTAAAAATGGCTTCGGACGAATGAAATCTGCAGGTGTAAGCGATGAGAATCCTTCTTCGAACCTTCTGGATAGGCGCTACAGGACCACAAAGAACAGAAACCACACCACTTGTGAACTTTCAACAGCGGCAACAATTAAAATGGATAGCACGCGTAACTCGAATATAATGACATAATCGAGATGCTAACATTACACACTACTTAGAACAAAACGTTATAAAGGAACCAAACTTGAGAGACCTATTTTCCTGAAAAACTGTTTTAATCGAAAGATTTTTAAACTTCAAACGAAATTTGCACCAGCTGCTAAGTATACGAAAGCGGAATGTTTCCTTATGAGGAAACATCTAATTGCCATTACCAAAAGCCGATAAATATTTAGACTGACTTAAACATTGTCTTTACGTCCTTTATCCGAAGGTAAAAGAAGATTTAAAATGTGACACCGAAATCCGAAGTCACACTGAAATATCGACAGATGCCCTCCAAAAGATAAGCAAAGTATTAAGAAACAGGAATATTCCAATAGAAACAAATGAAGAGAGTTGAACTTTTAGGTAATATCGACCCTCCTATATGGCAGTGTGTTCTGTTGAAATTTGTTGAAATGAAGAAAAGAACTGAGGCAAGAGAAGAGTGCTGAAAAGACCATGGACTGAATATGTGAGTAACGAAGAAGTTTTAAAGAAAATGGAAACCAAAAAGACAACTATACATTAAAGACATTTAAAATTTCTGGAGCATATAATGACGAAATAAGACCTGGAAGATTTGACACTCACTGGGTTTACTGAAGACAAGGCGCACAGAGAAGAGCAGCGAGTAGCCTATCTCATGAGCTGGTGAAAATGGAAGGCGGAACAGGGACTGGGAAGGATGTTGGAGTTTTGGGATACCCTGGTGTATTAGTGATATTTATTCTGTTTTTATACAGAAATGTGGCACAAGACCGATAGGGGGATTGGGGAAAGGACGGTCTTCTTCTGTCTTAACTATAACTTAGCTAGCCGCAAAAACTGACCCAATCGTACGAACAATATTCCTTACATCAAAACAACACATTCATACGTACCTTTCTTACTACAACCACCAACATACCTCACTGTCTCTATGAAAATACTAATTAGTCCCCATATTTACAATTCGTTGTCTGTTGGGGGAGGGGAATAGAATAAAAATTCTAAAATCTACCCCAATGGGTATTTACAATATGAATATAACACTATATACAAGAAACTAAATAAAATAATATTAGTAATAAAAAAAAAACACAATCACTAAATGTGGCAGAAATATCAGTTCACTGGCTGAAATCAATGCGGGACTATAATAGTATAAAACATTCATTCATTCCACGCACACACACTGACACGCACTCATTCAAACACAACAACAAATACGAAAACACTCACGCGAAACGAAAGGCGCCCCGCATCCACCTGCGAACTGACATCACTAAGCACCTAACGAGGGAGTTGATGGGGAATTAAACTTAAAGAAAAATAGAGACAGAAATAAAAGGGGCCAATGAGCATAGATACCCTAGCTAAGTTAATTGAAAAAAAAAGAAACTAAAACATCAAAAATAAAACCTAAACTAGCCTAGTTTTGGGATGGGTTGCACTAGTTCAACCCAGGAAGAGCAATATTCTGATGCCTAACCGGCATCAAAGTGCCACTCAAGTTCAGCCCCATTCACTCGACACAAACGCGCAAGATGCACCCACCTTCTGCTGAAATGTTATAAAGTGAGCCGTCGCCTTTACGTCCTAATCTTGACTTTAAGCTGATGCTTAAAGTACAAGATCAGTTGGGAAGAGGTGAATCCCTTCTGACGCGTCGTCCAAATCACGACTCTCATAACACCCAGCAAGCAGTGGAAGACATATTGTTCAGCCTTCGTCAGCGGCGGTGCCACATTGCTACAAACGGAAGAGGCCTCAAGGACAAAGAACTGACCATGAGGCCTTCAACAAACTTGCACAACTTAGCACTGGTTGAGGGAGTGGGGCTGTTTGTGTCTTTGCCTGTTTTTACCTGGGTCTTCCCTTTTGCCTTCATTCACCCTCTCCCTCTCTCTAAACGCACTAGCAGCGAGCAAAGGCTTTTCGGGGAATGGGGAGATTTGGACCCAACCGAGGGATTTTCCGCACCGGTCCTGGTCGCTGGCATGCCCACTACAGGCGAGATGGATGGAACAGACTCGATCAAAGGGGTGTTTGGTTGGGCAGGGGCCAGAACATCAGAGACCTTCTTCTCTGCGCAGGAAGAGGACAGGTGACCAGTCTGTCCACACTTCCAGCATGCCGGTTTTCGCCCTGTTACAATTATTGGCATCTTCTGGCCCTCTACCTCCAGACAGTTGGGGATGGAGCTGAAGGCCTTTTTATTGATCATCAACTCGAAATTCCACCCCCGGTCAGATCGTCTGAGGAAGCACTGAGTATGTGTCCAAACTGGCACAGATAAGCGGCTAAGTGCTCCCCGACAATCTGAGGAGGAACCTCATATACTGAAACATTGGTCCTCCGCCTGCCTTCATACTCGGTCCTCAGAATCAGGTCTTTAGTGATGAGATCACGAGTTGTTGCAGCTTCAAAGTCAGCAGGCGTGGATAACAATACGTCCAACATAAAGAAGCCTTTCCCTTCTGAACTTTAATGACCAGAGAGGTCAAGGCTTTTATTGCAGTGTCTTTTGTGGAGCGACAAATTTTGCGCGAACGCTTGTCCACCACAAAGACCGACACAATTCTTTTTTCAACTTTCTTAAGTTCCACGGGATTGGACAAGAGCCCATTTGCTGTCACCAGATGTGCGTAGCTCTTGGCTTTCTCCAGGAACTCCGTCATGTTGATCTTGCACTTGGGCGGGGACTTCCAGCATGAGGGCGTCTCTCCGGACGCTACGTTTTTGTCATTTGATGTTGAGGTTTGGCCACTATCTGCCACCATACTTTCGTCTAGTTGGCTGGTTTCTTCTGTTGAATTTTGGTTACTCTCGGCCACCATAGCTTGATCTTTTGAACTTGGTTCATTTACTAATTTTTGGCCATTAGCAGCCACCATACTTTCTTCTGGACTTTTAATATCTACATTTTTGGAAATATTTGTACTTTCTTCTAATCTTTGGGTCTCTTCTGCGTTCATTTCTGAATCATTCTCAGGAATTTTATCTGGCGGATCTTTTTTCTTTTTAGTACCAAAGAGGTTCTTTTTTGCAGTTTTCTTAGCACCCATATTACTTATTCAGACAAGATTTTTTTCTCACAAAAATCAGAAATAAATTTTAAAAAAGAAAGAGATAAACAAAAGCTAAATACAAATAAATTACAAATAAAAGAAAATCTTACAAGACAACACAAAAACAGTTAAAGACGCAAGGAAGGATTACTTAAAAAGAATACGTACGCAAAAAGGATAAAATACGGTAAAAAATAAAAACAGTTAACAATTAAAAATCACTTACAAATCACAAAATGCGATTACGCTAACAAAGACAGACAAATTAAGACAGAAAATAAACAATAAGAAACTTTTTACGGTAAATACGAAACTAAAAAGTTCATAAATACAGTATGGCTGCCACTAGAAAATTCTAGTCAGTCCAAAGACGAACGAAACTAACGAATAGAAAAGTAAATGGAAAAAATGAATACGAAAAGTTACAATAAACACAGAAAAGGTTTAAATAAAGGAACACAGACTATTTAACAGTTAACACAAAGAACAACAATGAAACACGTTTAAATAAAAATGTAAACAAAGAAAAATAAAGTCCGACGTGAGGGGAAAATTAAACAATGAAAAATTAAAGATTGGCAGGGGGAAGTTACTGAAAATAAATGGAAATTAAAACGAGAAAAATTAATTTAAAAAAATAATTATAAACGAAAATGAAAAATAAGAAATAACAAGGGGAAAAAAGAAAAAATGAGGGGAGGGAAAGGAAAGCAAAAAACAAACTTTTGGAAAAAAAAGTCAAATTAAACGGAAGAAAATTTAAAAGGAACTTAACGTCAAATAAAAGTTGAAATCAAAAGCAGTTCACAAGTAAAGACTTCAAGCGTTCATCACCGGTCGTATGCGGTCAGAAAAAATGAACTCTCCTCACCACCCTGGTGTACTAGAATATTTATTATGAAAATACATAATTGTGACACATGGCCTAAAATGGGGAGTGGTTGAGGCTGGTCGATACTAACTAACCTGTACCTAGCTAATCAGATTCACGACCCATCCACTCATTACAATTTCCACATTCACCATAAAAACTCGTCCGTCACCACTCGATCCTTCATACACCACAATGCCGCATCCTCTCAAGAAGGACCTACAAAACGCGCCCCATGCCATAACAATTTAATGATAATAAATAATACATAAAAATCTAATAATAAAGAATGAGAGGGGAGGGAGGTGAACCCAATAATAAACTAAAATCAACACAAAGTAAACTAAGCATTACTGATGTTAGTAGGGCCCGTCCAACACTCAAAATAGAGAGGCCGCTGTATTCTGCCCATTGGACAAAATCAAGAGTCTCTCTCGCTAAGGGAGTGGGAAAAGGATAAGAAATTATACGGACATAGGGAAATAAAACGCTGACCCAGTCGAGATAAAAGGGGGCCAAAAACAAACTGAGGAGGTTGGGAATCTCAATCTGGATCATAACCAAAGATGTGGCCGGGGACAGACCAGTAACAACACTTACTCACATTAACTAGGTACACAAGGCTTGTCTAACCTAACCAGGAAGGGCTCCACAGGAAGCCACCCCGATGTGACCTAGGTAGACCTAAAAGAGAAAATCGAGGCTAGCCCCGTTCACACGAACCAAGCTCGCCTCAGTCACCCAACTTTCGCTAAAGACTGTCGAATGCAAACGTTTTCTATCAGTTCTAATCTTCACCTTGAGCTGATGCTCAAAGAATCGGATCAAATACTGATGAGAAAGACGGTTGCCTCTCTAGACTTCCTCCTGTCGCGTCGTCCAAATTACCATTCGGGCCGTGGCCAGCAGCGTCAGAAACACCATTCGTTTCACCCCAGAGTACGGGGACAACACATTGTCACACGCGTATGCGCGATCAATGGGCACGAGCCTTTCGGGAGCGAGATGAGCCGTCAACTCGCCATAAGGGGCGCAACCGGGGGAAATGGTAGAAGGCGTGCGAAGTCGTTTCCTCTAAACCAAGGCCACACCGTTCACGGTCTGGCAAATCCGCCAAGCCCCATATGAAAGCCTTGTCATTGAGAGGCAGCCGATTCCGAGCAAATCGCCAGGTAAGCGAAAACTCAGGGTTACTGAGACAATCCGCCGGTGGTGCCCAAGTCCAATAAGAGCGAAACTCCTCCTCTGACAGGCCGAGCCCCTCCTGTAGAGAATCCTTCGCAACACCTCCACTAGAAGACGATAGAATACCTTCCTAGCCCGAGAAAGGTCACTGGACCGAGGAACAGCCAACAAGGCCGACCGACACTCGCGAAGGAAATCCGATTGATCCCGGGGCTTACGATGGCGCTTAGCTCGCGAGGGGGGGGGGATTGTTAGTAAGGAAAGGGAACGCGTCCCTGACAATCCCAGCCATAATCGAATCTCCTCCTATCAACGCGCGGCGTAGGAAAGCCAACCTAGAGGCGAGTTTATGGATCGCCAAATGTGGCACTACAAGCCCCCCATGATACGGACGTTGTGCACAGACTCGTCTGTCGACCAAATTCACGCGTCCCCTCCATAAAATAGCGAGCGCTCGAGCGGCTTCCTGTGGTCGTCACAGAGATGAAGTACGGACAATCGATAAAGGACAAGAGGGAAAGCGTAAGTGGCACACGCCTCCGCCCTGCCCTTCACCGACAACCTCCGTCGACGACAAGTCTGACCGACAGCGTCGACCTTTGCTCGTACTTCAGACCAATTTTTCTCCAGCTGGTGGTCGTGTCCAAACCACCACACTCCAAGAATGCGGACAGGACCGTCCGTCTAGCCGAAGCGGCCCGGAAGATCGACCCTCTTCCAGGCACCTAACCGCAAGCCGGACGACTTGGCCCCCGTCAGCTTTTCGTGCCGATCAAGCGCCTTCAGTACCACCTCAATGTCGCTGCGGGACGACACGAAAGCAGATACGTCATCGGCGTACGCAGAAACCCTGGCTCGAGCCCCTCCAGGAAGGGCGATTCCGCGTAGGGCCGGACTGCACGCACTGTCACTTAGCCGGCGAAGGAGAGGCTCCAGCGCCAAAGCATAGAGTAGGGGCGACAGTGGACAACCCTGAATAACAGACCTAGACAGCACAAAAGCGCCCGACATCTTTCCGTTCACCTGTACCACACCACTGGGGGAGCGATACAGGAGGCTAATCCAGCGGCAGAAGTCGGGTTCGAATCCGGCGGCCTGCAGGACAGCCGCAAGATAGCGATGGTCAACCCTATCAAATACCTTGGACTGATCTAAATTGATCAGCGCGGCCTCACCGTCGTCTTTTACACCCTCTATGATCGTGCGGATCAGATGCAGGTTGCTCTGAATTGTTCGGCCCCTCACAGAACAAGTCTGCTAAGGACCCAACAGAGACTCGGCAACTGACTGCAAACGCTCCTGCAGGATCTTGGCCAAAATCTTTAACTCTGTGTTTAGCAGAGTTATGGGCCTATAATCATCTAAATCCCGCCCAACACCCTTTCCTTTTTCAACAGCGTGATCACGCCCCTGGAAATCCGGTTGGGGATGGAACCCGACCGGAACCAGTTGTTGAACACCACAGTCAAAATCGGGACAAAGATGTGCGACAGCCTCAAGTACAATTCATAGGGCAAACCATCCTGACCGTGCAACTTGCCTCTGTCGACCTTCTTCAATGCCGCGTAGACTTCGCCGTCCGTAATCTCTCCCTCGCAGCTAGCCGCTTCAGTCGGCGAAAGCCGAGGAAAGTCAGCCAAATAGCTGCGAAACTCCTCCTCACGGAGACCAGGCTCCTTGTTAAACCGGCTCTCAAAATACCGCCGAAACGCCTTACACATGTCGTCAGTGGTTCGAAGAGTATGCCCCTTCGGGGAATTGACCTCACGAATGTAACGATCGGAACCTCGACGAATCTCTTCCTTGCGCAAATCTGCGCCCATGTTCACAACTTCGGAAGACATCTTGTTTAACCTATGTCTAATTACCTGGTCCATGTAGCGCTCGCTGTTCGAACGCTCCAGCGACTCCCTAGCTAAGGCTATCTCTAGGGGATCCCCCAGCCACCACCCGGAAAAAAATAGCCTTAAGCGTCTTTTCAGCTCTATCTAGGGCGAGCCGTTTGCTGAAATCAGTGGTGAAGGACCTAATCCTATCCTTAAGTCTCTCCCACCACCTATTCTCGATAACCACCCCCACTAGCTCCCGCTGCACTACGCTAGTTAGCTGCTCCTGGAAGTCCCTCCTGTCTAGTAAAGGCAGATTGAACTTCCAGTACCCAGCCATTCTAGGCCTATGATCTAACGCCACCCGGGCACAAACGAGTTTGTGGTCCGAATAGCCTTCCCACGTCGGCTCCTCTAACTAACATTCTGTCAAGGTAGCTAACCACATTTTCAAAAGGCCAATTAAGAGCCCACGTCCACATTCCCCGCCCCCCCCCCCCCCGGGTGATCGACCCGGTATCTATCAATGAGACCAAATTCGTCAATCAGATAAACCAAGCTACGATCGCCCCTCCTCCCACTAGCTCCCCGCCCCCTGTCTAACTTGGGGTCCAGGATGGCATTCCAGTCCCCCATTAACACTAGACGCGTTGAATCCACCAGGAACGACCCCAACCGCCGAAAAAACGAAACCCGCTCCTCCCGTTCGTTGGACGCATAAACCGCAACGACCCGAAACGAACCACTTTTCAGGGCAATATCGGCCACGATCAACCGGCCCTCGGCATCGGTATGCACAAGGTCTACCTTCGCACCAAGAGTACGTCTAACCAGCAAAGAAACTCAAGCCGGTCCCCATATGCTGAATAAACGCATCGACGCTGCAAACAAAGTGAGTCTCTTGGATCGCGGCGACATCCACACCGAAGGACAAGAGATCTCGGAGCAGGTGGGCCGCCTTACTCCGATCCCTCAAGCCCCTCGCATTCAGACTGGCTATCTTGATTGATATCGTTTAGGCCTGCAAAAATAAGGAAAAGAAAAGCAAAAACCTATTCACATACAGGACGGAATCTGAGTCTGTTTGGATCCCGACAGATTGTCCTAGGCTCCCTACCCCTAGCTCTGACGTCATTTGTCTATCCAGGGCAATTCCGCCGACATCCGTGGGATATGTTAGTTTTAGGCACCTATATAGTGTGGGGTGGAGATTAACAGAGACCCTCCCAGCATAAAAATGCCTTAATTTCTTTAAGTATGGCAACTCCATTTCCACCATTCTTATTTTGGGGAAGGAGTCCTTAGCTTCCGCTAAATGGTTCCACACCTTCAAGTACACCCCAGTGTCTCTCACGCAAGTAATTACCTCAGGGGCGCTCGGGAAATTGCGTGAATCCTCCCCGCTTTTCCCATCTACTGAATTCATCTTAAATAGGAGTGCCAATCTGGCCTTTTTTTTTTGCTAGATAGGCCCTTCTTATATTCCTCCTTGTCCACTCTGCAAATTTCTTCGTGACCGGAGAAAAATTTCTTCTTTTTGTGCTTCTTCTCCCTGGAGGGGTGGAGAGGAGAAAATGTTAACGAGTGAGGGGGTGTTGAAACAGAACTATGGGAATGGTTAGAGGAAGTGGGGGATGGAGCACGAGAAGGGGAAGAAGGGTGGCTCCTTGCCTTTGTTACTTTCAGGGTGTCTTTCGGGAAACCAGGGACGGATAAGGCCCTGGTTTTGTCCATGACCCTATCCGTCCTACTATGCCCTGAATGCCTTTGAGATGTAGTCTCCACCTCCTCTTCCTCCTCTCTGCTTCTTTTTAGGGAAGATGCCCGAGGTGGGGGACTTTCATCTACCTCCATATCAGTTTCCTTCCCTCGCTGCTTTTCCTGTTGCTTTTGTTGCTGTTGTTGTTGCTGTTGCTGTTGATGCTGCTGATGCTTCCCCCTTTGTTTCTGCTTTTGTTTTGGCGTCTCTTGTTTTGGCGTCTCCGTCAGTTGTACCTCCTCCTCTGTCTTTTGTTGAAGGGGCACCTTCTTTGTCTGCTGATGTAGTGGTGTTTGCTTTTTCTGCACAGTGTCCTCCCTTTTTGGTGGGGAAGGCACATACTTTGGATTTTTACCAACCCTACCACTTTCCAGACACCATCGGTGTCTTTTGGGGCAACTTCTTCCACTGGTGGTGTTGCTACTACTGCTGCTGGTGTTTTTGCTTGCGTGGGCTGAGTTGTAAGCGGAGGACGTTTAGCGAGGCACTCCTTAGCCATGTGCCCGGATACACCGCAGGACCAACAGTTTGGCCTCCTGCCCTCTACAACGACTAACATCCTCATTTCTCTGCACAATAGGGTATTTGGGATCTTTCCGAAACATGATCGGGTTAGCGTGACCTGCAACTCAATGTCGCCCGTTGCAATACCCGATTTTCCAACTATTGCCTTCACCTCCTCGACCCTGTCAAACTTTGAGAAAAATGCTCCCATTCTGTCCTCGGAGACATCTGCGGGCACCCCATGGACAGTAATCCTAGTCTTACGGGTCCCCATGTACTCCGTCTGTAATCTTAAGTTTTTGGTAGTTAGGATACTTCCTGCCATCTGCTTAGCCTCTTGTTACGTTGAGAGAAGAACGTCTCATATGCCATTTGTTCTTCTTGGCAGAAACTTTGGGGCGATCTTCAAGGTCTTTACGACCTCTACCATTGTTTCCCTACGCGGTCAGAGGGGGATCTTGGACTACTGGCGCTTGACTTCCAGAGGCCTTCTTCTCTGGGCAGGAAGAGGAAAGGTGACCAGTCGCTCCGCACTTCCAGCATACCGGTTTGCGGCCGCTCACGATGACCGGCAGCCTCAAGCGCCCTACTTCCAGACAGTTGGGGAGGGAGCGGAAGGCATTTTAGGTCCAACAAAATTACGAAACTCCACCCCCTTTTTCAGGCTATCGCAGGAAGCACCCAGAATATCGCCATACTGCGAAAGGAACGCAGCCAGGTGTTGCCCGATAACCTGAGGAGGGGCCTCGTATATTGCTATTTGGGTCCTTCTTCGGCCTTCGTATTCTGTGCGCAAAATTACATCTTTTGTTATCAAGTCTCGGCTCGATGCAGCGAGACAGTCTTCCGGTGTGGGTAGCAATACGTCCCACATGAAATAACCATCTCCTTTGACGATTCTGAGGGGCTTAAACCCCAAGGACTCCAGTGATTTTATCACTGTGTCTTTCGCCGTGCTACAAATTTTGCGCGAACGCTTGCCAACAACGAAGACTGACACTATTCTTTTATCAATTTTTCTTAATTCTTAGGCGTCTTCCAAAAGTCCACCTTCTACTACAAGGTGAGCGTAACCCTTGGCTCGCTCCAAGAACTCCACAACATTGATTACGCAATTCGGTGGGGACGTCCAACAAGAGGATGATTCTCCGGCCTCTGAATTTTGCTTGTCTTTACTTTGGCCATTCTCGGCTTCCATACTCTCTGCGTTTTGGCTCTTTTTGGCCTTGGCAGCTTTTTTAAGGGTATTAACAAAACCCCTCATTTGATGGAATACTTGTTAAGAAAGGGTATTCCTCTGTGTCATTTTTATCCGGCGGGTCTTTTTTAATCGAAAACAAATGTTTTTTAACGGATCTTTTAAAATCCGCCTTTATAGGTTTCTTTTTATTAATTAGAAAGGACGGCACTTTTCTTGTATTTTTTCCATTGTTAATGGAGGAATGGGAAGGGGAGGGTGGTAGGAAAACGTTATGGAGCAAATAAACAAGGTTCACGGAAAAAAATTCGAAGGTTCGCTTAACAGCGAGACAACAAATATCAAGACAAAAAATAAAAACAATATAAACAAGGTTCGCCCGTAAGCGAGGCGACAAACACAAAACAGAAGGTTAGTAACTGCTTGTGATCCGTCTGAAGAGTAAAAAATCTGCCATAGATATACCTATGAAATCTTGTGACTGCGAAGATAAAGTCCAGAGCTTCTTTCTCTATTTGTGAGTAATTTTTCTCTGCTGGTACTAGAATTCGAGAAGCATCTGCGATGGGTTTTATTGTCCCATCTGGCATTTTATGCAATATACACGCTCCGACTCCATAGGCGCTCGCGTCACTTGCTACAATAATTTCTAGTTTAGGATCGTAGTGTGCCAGAAATAAATCTGAAGTTAACGTCTTAATTATTTTTTCAAATGTTTCCTGGCATTGGTCTGTCCACTGCCAAACTTTTTCTTTCTTTAGCAGCTCGTTCAGTGGTGCGCGAAGTTTATGCATGTGAGGTATGAATTCCTGGTAGTAACTCACTAAGCCTAGAAAATTTTATAGCTCTATTATGTTATTAGGAACTGGCATTTTTTTTATTGCTGTTAACCTTTCAGGGTTTTTCGTTTGTTTTCGTTTTGTCTTCGGTTGACATTTTGAGTTTCTTGTCGGGGTTCATATCCCCTCCGCATCATTTCATGCTTTATAGAATTTTTATTTATATATATATGAACATTAAAATTTTTAATTCATGGGGTGTTTTGTAGGCCCCTTGTGTATATGTGGATTTGTGGTGTGTGCAGAATTGATAGGCGATGGATGAGTTCTTGTGGTGAATGTGTAATTGTAATGAATGAATGGGTCATGATTATAGTTAACTAGAAATACGATAGCTAGTGAAAGACCGGCCTTTTACTCACTCCCCCTTCGGCCTTGTGCCGCAATTTTGTAGGGTCGTCTACCTTCTTGATCTGTGATATGGTCAAGGTATTTAATTTCCTTCATGAAAAAATCGCACTTGTTTTCTTTTACTTTGAATCCATAGCTTTGTATTCTCTTAAACACCTCTTGTACATGTTGCCAATGTTGTTCAACACTTTCGCTATTTATCAATACGTCATCCAGGTATGCAATTGTGTACTCTAGTCCGGCAAGCATCGTATCCATTGTCTGTTGGAATATAGCTGGCGCGACCTTAATCCCAAATGGTAGTCTTTAGTATCTGTACAATCCTTTGTGTGTATTTATGCACAGTAGTTTTGAACTTTCCTCATCGACTGGAATTTGCAAGTATGCTTCACTTAAATCTATTTTTGAAAAAAATGTTCCGCTATTTAATTTAGTGAATACTTCTGGACTCGGTAGAGAATAGTGGTAGTCTTTTATTGCTGCGTTCAGACCTGTAGAAAAATCAGCGCAAACTCGAATTTCTCCTGATTTCTTTTTGACGTAGACCGTCGGTGCGGCCCATTTACTGTATTCTACTTTTGTCAATATGCCAGTGTTTTCGAGTCTCATCAATTCTTGATCAATTTGTTCTATTGACGCAAACGGTACGCTCCTTTCTTTCTTGAAGATAGGTTGAACGTTTTCTTTTATTTCGATATTTGCTGCCATTTTCTTACATCTTCCCAGACCTGCTGAAATACTTCGGGGAAACTCGTTTTTAGTTTCTCTTTTAATTTGTTTGCCTAGGTTGGTAAGCTCTTTACATTTTGGCAGTACGTACTTATAGGTAAATCCCACAGTTCGAATTTTTGCATCCAGTTCGTTCCGAATAGGTTTTCTGTATTTTTTAACACGTACATTTTTAGTTTTTTCGTCATTCCATTAAATGTTACATTTGTAATTACTTCACCCTCGAATTTTATTTTTCTCCCCGTAACTGATCTAGCAATTTTATCCGTTTTTAACATGGCAGGTTTGTTCAGTTTTCTCCATGTTTGTAGGTTTATAATAGTTAAGTCTGAGCCAGAATCCAGCTGTAGCCTGACTTTTCTGTTTTGCATTTCAACTTGTACGTATTTTCTTATGTTAGTCTCATCAGCTTGGTCAGTCCTCGTGATTCTTATTCTGCTTTTGCTTTCTCTTCTAGACCAACAATGAGAACTTTTGTGTCCTATTTTTGCATGTTAGACAAGTTTTAAAACGGTATGTACAGTCTTTAGACCAATGCCAAGTCCCACAGCGATAGCATGGACTGGGTGGTAGTTTTTTCTGATATTGACTTTTAGAGTTGAAAAATTTTGTTTTATCTGTTCTTGAGGGTGGAAAATTAGTTTGGTTTGTTTGTGAGGGGGGAAAGTTGGTTTGTCTTCGTACTTTACGTATGTGTGCTATGCCAGCTTCTTCTATGTCTTTTGAGTCTTTCTTCACACTGATGCATCTCTGGCAGTCTTCGGCTAGTTTTTGAAGTATCAAATCTTGTTCACGCTCCAATTTTGTAAGGATTCTGCGTCTCATTTCCGCGTCTTTGGTTGAGAGCAGGCCTTGGACGTAAATTAAGCATTTGAAATTGTCCGCGCTGAGTTCCGATAATTTAAAGTCACCACAATATTTATTAACAATAGACGCGAAAGTTATGTAATCTTCGCTGTCCTTTTTTGTAAGGTCCAGACATTTCCATCTTTTGTGGAATAGTGAGGTATTATGGCTGAAAATCTCTGTTAATAATTTTATGGCTTCGTTGAAAGTTAGCTCATAGGTTTTTCTTGGAAGGATATAATCTACGAATTTGGTATATTCGCATGTGTCTAATTTTCTTAGTAATAGACGTACTCTATATGCGTCTGACCAATCTTTGCAGTCAAATTCATATAGATCTTCGTACCTTCGGAAGTAATTTGCAAAAGTTTTATCTTCGTCGGGTGCGTACGTGAAATCTTCGATGGTACTCCAAATAGCGTCTTGTGAGAGAACTGTTACGTTCTCGGAATATTGCTCTCTATTTGACATTACCCGTAGCTATAATTCTTGTAACTCAAGATGTTTCTGTTTGTACTTTTGTTGCTGTTCGAATTGGATTTTGATAAGTTCCACAATGGTTGACTTAAAATCTTCCATGTTGACGTAATTTTGTGTATGCAAAAAAAAAATTTCCTTTGTTGCCAGTAAAATTGATATCCAAAAAGAAAATTCTTTTTGTGTGTGTGTGTGTGTGTGTGTGTGTGTGTGTGTGTGTGTGTGTGTGTGTGTGTGTTCGCGTAGAATTTTATTTTTAGAAATCTCGCGTAGAATTTGGTTTTTGGGTTGTTTTTTTTTAGAAATCTCCACGTAGAACTTGTTTTGTTTTTTTAGAGTTTACTCGTCGACCACTGTTATGTGCGACGGATAGCAAAAAAGGTATGTCCTCCACGTAGAGAGTTCGTTTTTCTTTTGGGGGTTTCCAGGTCGCCACTTGTTATGTGCCACGGATAGCAAAAAGTATGTCCTCCGCGTATAAAGTTCGTATTTCCTTGGGGGTTTCCTTTGGGTTATCCTGACGCCACTTGTTATGGTCCAAGTTCCTTGTACCAGAGTGATGGTCCAAGGTAGAACCAATAAAGAATAACTCGGACACAGGTATGGAATAACACAGATATATTACAAACAGATATATATACAAAGAAGTAGAAGTATTAGTAATGACAATCAGATTTGGTTAGAGTGAACTATGTTGTCTACAAGTATCACTATTCCAATATCTTACAGTAATCGTCTGACTCTGTCTCTGACTCTGTCTGTGACTGACTGACTCTGAACGCTTTTCCCTCTTGAGGCGCAGTATTTATGATGTCCGGAATAGTCTATTATTATCATGGGTAAGTTCCCATAACATACACACTCTATGATTGTGCGGATCAGATGCAGGTTGCTTTGAATTGTTCGGTCCCTCACAGCACAAGTCTGCTCAGGTCCCAACAAGCTCGCGACAACTGACTGAAAACGCTCCTGCAGGATCTTGGCCAAAATATTTAACTGTGTTTAGCAGAGTTATGGGCCTGTAATCATCTAAATCCCGCCCAACGCCCTTGCCCTTTTTCAACAGCGTGATCACACCCCTGGAATTCCGGTTGGGGATGGACCCCTGCCAGAACCAGTTGTTGAACACCACTGTCAAAATCGGGAGAAAAATATGCGACAGTCTCAAGTACATTTCGTAGGGCAGACCATCACGTCCCGGAGACTTGCCTCTGCCAACCTTCTTCAATGCCAAGTAGACTTCGTTCTCTGTGATCTCACCCTCGCAGCTAGCTGCTTTAGTCGGCGAGAGCCGAGGAAAGTCAGCCAAATAGCTGTGAAACTCGTCGCCACTGAGACCAGGCTCCTTGGTAAAACGGCTCTCAAAATGCCGCCGAAATGCCTCGAACATATCTTTGGTCGACCTTAGAGAGCGCCCCTCCGGGGTAATGACGTCGCGAATGTATCGATCGGAACCTCGACGGATCTCTTCCTTGCGCAATTCTGCGCCCATGTTCACGGCTTCGCTAGACATCTTGTTTAACCTAATTCTAACTGACCCTGATATCGCTTGCTAGCCTCACGCTTCAGGGCCTGCTTCGCTATGGCTATCTCTAGGGAATCCCCCCAGCCACCGCCCGGGACAGGCTATCCTCTAAAGTCTTCACCTTTTTAGCTTTATCTAGACCGAGTCGTTGGCTATATTCGGTGGTGAAGTACCTAATCTTATCCTTAAGTTTACCCACCACTTACTCCCAATAACCGCCCCCACTAATTCCCGCTGCACTAATCTAGTCAGCCGTTGCTGAAGGTCCCGCCTGTCCAGTAAGGACAGATTGAACTTCCAGTGTCCAGCCATTTTAGGCCTAGTACCTAACACCACCCAGGCACAAACGAGTCTATGATCTGAATAGTCTACCCGGTGGAACGTGGGACAATCTAGATCGACTGTTCTCACTAACATTCTGTCCAGGTAGATGGCTACTACGAACCCACGTCCACATCTACACCCTCGGATGATCGACCCGGTATCTATCGACGAGCCCAAATTCGTCGATCAGATCAACCAGACTACGATCACCTGATGCCTTCGCGCTATCTCCCCTCCTCCTATCTAACTTGGGGTCCAGACGGCATTCCAGTCTCCCATTAATACTAAGCGCGACGACTCAACCAGGAACGGCCCCAACTGACGGAAAAAGTCGACACGCTCACTGTGGTCGTTGGGCGCATAAACCACAACGACCCGAAACGAACCACTGCTCACGGCAATATCAGCCACGATCAACCTCCCCCCCCCCCGCGCCAACATGAACAAGGTCCACCTTCGCATCCAGGGAAGGTTTAACCAACAAGGAAACACCTCTGGCCAGCTGGTCCCCATATGCTGAATAGACAACAAGGTCGCTAGACAGCACACGAGCATCAACCTCGCAAACAAAGTGTGTTTCCTGGATCGCAGCTACATCCACTCCAAAGGACCTGATATTACAAGGAAGGCGGACAGCCTTACCCTGATCTCTCAGACCCCTCACATTCAGACTGGCTAGCTTCATTGACATAATTTAAACCCGAGTCTTTTAAGCGCAGACTGGCCGGAAATCTACGGGTGCCAAGACCCCGACGGATTGTCCCAGACTACCAGTACCTACATCAGACGTAATTCGACTTTCTGTGACAATACCCGTCAGTGGGAAAATTTAATTTTATTACCCTATATAGAGAGGGGTAGAGAAGAATTGGGGCCCTCCCTGCACAATACTGAGATAACTTTTTCAGCTCCGGTGATTATGTCTGTACCATCCGGAGCTTCGGAAATGCGTCTTTGACTTCTGCCAAATAGTCCCATACTTTGAGGTTTCCGCCGGTGTTCCTGATCAGTGTAATGACACCGGGGGCGCCAGGAAAGTTCCTTAGATCCTCTGTTGACTTCCCATCAACAGAGGTGCACTTAAAAAGAGGCCTCAAGAAGGCCTTCCTCTGGGAGGAAAGGTCCCTCTCAAAATATTGTCACCTTTGGGCAGTTGCCTCTTTTTTTTCTTTGGATTGGTTGGGAAGGGGGACGGGGGAGACTGAGCCCTAATAGGGCAAAAGTGGTGGCTCCTTGTCTTACCTTGCTGGAGATCTTCTTCAGCTCTAGCTGGTGAAACAGGCGCGGATTGTGCTTTCTCCGCCTTACTCCGGTCCGCTCTCCTTTCTTTCTTAGTGTTGGTAATAAAGTCCTCTTCCTCCTCTTCGTCCTCATAACTTCCTCTCTTTAATGATGAAGATCGAGGCGGAGGCATTTCCTCCACCCCAATAAGGAGGTCCAGTTGGGACAACTTCTCCACCACTTGTTCAGGTTGGACCTCTTTTCCAGCCTGCTGTTGTTGCTGCAACAGCTACTCCTGTTTCTGCTGCACCGGCTGCCGTTGCTGCTCCCGTTGTTGCTCGCGTTGTTGATCCCGGAATTTCTGTCGCTGCTCCCGCTGCTACTGCATCTGCTGCTGCACCTGCTGCTTCACCTTCTGCTGCTGCTGCTTCAGCTGCTTCTCCTTTTGCTTAGCAGCTCCTTTGCTGGGAACATCCGGCTTCTGTTGCTGCTTGGCGGCACCATTTTCTGGGACCACCTGTGTCTGCTGTTGTTTCGCAGCCTCCTTGTCTGGGACGTCCTGCTTCTGCTGCTGTTTGGCAGCCTCCTTGTCTGGGACGTCCTGCTCCTGCTACTGTTTGGCAGCACCCTTATCTGAGACGGAACCCGGACGAGGCTCCGCAGAGAGGCAGAGTCTCGTTCGGGGTGGTAGACTGTCCCTGAACCCGTTTTTACGTGTTCCAATAGGGAATATTTTTGGTCGAGCCTACGGACACGGAAAACCCACGTTTAACCCGGCCTTGTGTCACATGTAACCCTCGTGGGAGGTATCTAAATATTACTGCCAGCCTTTGATGGCTGAACAGTCGAACTCTCTGCTTTCAGGCAGAGAGGAACCCTGACGAGGCCCCGCTGAGGGGCAGAGTCTCTTTCGGGGAGGTAGACTGTCCCTGAATCCGTTTTTTACGGGTTCCAATAGGGAATATTTTTGGCCGAGCCTACGGGCTCGGAAAACCCACATTAAATCCGGCCTTGTGCAACATGTAACCCTCGAGGGGGTGGGGGTATCTAAATATTACTGCCAGCCTTTGATGGCTGAACAGTCGAACTCTCTCCTTTCGGGCAGAGAGGAACCCTGACGAGGCTCCGCCGAGGGGCAGAGTCTCGTTCGGGGAGGTAGACTGTCCCTGAACTCGTTTTTTACGGGTTCCATTAGGGAATATTTTTGGCCGAGCCTACGGGCTCGGAAAACCCACGTTAAATCCGGCCTTGTGCCACATGTAACTCTCGTTTGGCTAAATATTACTGCCAGCCTTTGATATCGAAGACTGAAGAATTACGGAACAGCTGCTGGTGGTATTGGCGATATAGTCAGATTCAATAGAGTGTCTGACTCGTGAGACGGATTTAATGTGGGTTTTCCGTTGTTTCATTGAACAGATTACGTACTGCGCTGTATTCTATATTCATAGACTATGGTGAACATGGTCAACAAAGGATACCAAAGAGACAAAACTTACTAAGAGCTACAGGATAGGAAGTCGTGAAGAGCCATGGTCGCCGGTGTTCTGAAAAGACATGACACATGGAAGAAGAATACTGTCAAAATGCAATCTCTATGGAATATTTTCTTTTTTTTTGTTACTAAGCCTATCCACAAACACTTTACAGTACTCGGTGTTCCTAAGTAGTCACCCATCCAAGTAGTGATTATGTTCGACATTGCTTACCTTTGCTGATCAGGTAAAAACTAGTGCTTTCAGTAGGACTTCTATATATATATATATATATATATATATATATATATATATATTATTTAGACTATTTACAACATTTGGACCGTTGTCATCATCTTTATTTCTATTTTCATTACGTTTCGGCCGTTTGACGGTCCGACCTTCTTCAGGCGAATTACGTTGGAATTTTGAATCGAAACTTTTATTTAGTCTGTGGGGAAAGATTGTTCTAATATATATATATATATATATATATATAGAGAGAGAGAGAGAGAGAGAGAGAGAGAGAGAGAGAGATAGATAGATAGATAGATAGATAGATAGATAGATAGATAGATAGATAGATAGATCGTTATATTTAAACGTTATATTAAGTGGATATCCATGTTTGGGTAGATATTGCAGTTTTTAATCAGTGCAGCAGTTTGAGAAGACGCCTTGTTTTTTTGTTTTTTTAAACAATTTAAATTACATCTACCAGCCTGTACATTCGAGAGACTTAATAAAGAAAACTTGCTCTATCGGTAAGGTTCGAATCTGTCTCTTTCCCCTTTATAAGAGAAAGCACAGTGTGATGTGTCGTGCTTTAGACCGACCGGCTAACTCAGTTTGAATTATTACTCAACGGAAAACTCCCGTCGTCCTAACCTGCGATCATTCATGGTATTCGGCCGAATAGATGCGGCAGGAGGTGAGATCAGAGAAGCAGTGAAAGTAGACTTCATCTATTCAACAAGCAGGTGAGTGTAAACAGAGTAAATCTAGTCACGAACTGACATATTAACTGCCAGTTTTAAAACAATTTCAAACGTAGCCTCAAACCATACATGTAAAAGCTGATTAAACATTTTTGTGCTAAAATTATTCCATGTCAGGACAAACGAGAAAATTTCCCGTCCTCCATTTTTGATAAAATTTCTAGTAGGCTCGTCGTCTAAAGACAAGCAGTAATGAAGAAGTTTCAATCTCAACATTTTATTAACTAGTGGCATCCCGCCTTGCTCAGGGTGAAATGCTTAAAAAGAAAACTACTTGATGTGGGATATTTTTGTATGACACCATATTGATGAAAGACGTATCTTGTCAACAGTTTCCGAGCATTTATTGCTGTCGCTGTTTTCATCAACTTCCTGCAAGGCTATTTCCATTCTCTCGCTATTTCCATGACAATTGTTCAGATAAGTGCTCCATTTTTTACATCCACCAGTTAGAGACTTTTACAGCCAGTACACACCATGCCGCCTCTACGGGTTCTAACCACCGTCATTTCCGCCGTATTCCACACGTAAGAAGAACTGACACTTGGCGGAACAGACTCCCGCAGAGGTACTTCCCTGAACAATATACTCTTGCCCTCTTCAAGTGAAGGGTCAATTTATTATCTTTTCTTCGTATCCTCATAATCTTAACTTACCATGCTCTTCTCTTCCATTCATATCCCACATCTCATTCTTCATTGCCATTTCGACTGTAACCCTCTGAATTGAGTGGCTCTCGTGCCTCGTATTTGGTGAAATTTAAATATTGGAAGAACTTCTCCAGATCGTCCTGATTGTCTATCCGATCCACTGCCAGTATAAAAAGACTAAAAAACAAAATCATTTCTCTGCTATCTATCTAGAGCTCCTTGATAAAAACCAAAGAAGAATCAGCAAGATTATTGGGCCCGATTTGGTGTCTCAGCTTCAGTCACTTTCCCACCGGCGTAAGGTTGCCTCCCTTTGCTTTTTCTATAAATACTTTCATGGTAATTGTTCGGATGATCTCTTCGCTATGGTGCCTAGTCTCTTTGAATTTAAACGCAATACTAGAGGTCTTACGAATTTATAGTTGAGCTGGCTAGATGTAACCGTAATTTCTATGCTAACAGTTTCTTTTCTCGCACTTCTCGCTTGTGGAATTCTCGACTCCATGCTTTCCAGCTAACTTTAATCTGCAAAAATTTAAATGCAATGATAATCTCTATTTGCTGCCTCCTGATTACTCTTTCCTCTTTTCGCTCCTTCCGTAAACAGTAACCCCTTGCGTCTCTGTGGCGTTACTGTCTTGCTTGGGGTGAACTCAATTAAAAATTTTAAAAAAAGAAAAAAAAGCAGATATCTCATTAGCTGATTCCTATTGGTTAAAAAATACTCTTCCAGCTTCTTCTCGGCCACTTTTTGAATATATTATAAGTACAAGGAATCAAAAATCCAAAGCGATTTAAGTTGCTCTAAATTATGGGATTTTCAGTAAAGATTCAACGAAATATTTCAAACTCTACCACAGCAACTATATATATATATATATATATATATATATATATATATATATATATATATATATACCGGGTGTAACAGCAAAATTGTCCAAATCGTGTAACAGCATAATTATCCATCTCTCAAAATGCTTAATATCTATAAAAAAAAAACATTAAACTAATTGAGTTTTTTCCAGGTTTTCAGATAAGATGTTTAGCTATTTTGACGCTTATTTGTCGTAAGAATCACTGAAAAACCCTTTGAGCTATTCAGCTATAAAGAGACCAAGTTAAAATTGTTTCGTGTCAAAACCACTGTCTTCCGAGCTGGGCAATGGAGAGACAAAAAAGATCATTCAGGCTTTCAGTAATGGTAACAACATTTATAGCCTGGCTTCCATCTTCAAAGTCCATTCAAGAACCATCAAGAGAACGGCGAATAAGTTTTAAAAAGAGGGAATAGTAGAGAGGAAAACTGGATCAGAAGGTCACAACAGGAACATGGATCATCATTTCAACTTAGAGTTAAAGAGATCAATTAGAAAAGATCCAACTCAATTCATAAGTCGTTTGGCATGTGAGAGAGCAGTGAAAAAAACACTTGAAAATGAAATCGTACATGAAATCTGTGATGCACCTCAAGGAGAGAGAGAAAGAAGGTTAAAGAGGACGAAGATTATCTTGAATAAATTGGAAAATAAATCTGTAATAATATACATATATTTGAACCATATTTCAATCCTTCATGATCTTCCGATCCTTAGCTATGATTAATTAATGATGAACGTGTCATTTTCGTTTATGATTGATTTCATCACGATACTTCTGTTACATTTAGAGAGTCATTATACATTCTTATTGCTCAAAGTAGAGTCCAATAGTGTTTTAAAAACCTCGAAGAATACCAGTATGATATCATTAATCGTTTCTAAGATACAACGGTTCAAAGCTTAATCTAACAATTGGAGAATTTTGTTGTTACACAATTTGGACGATTTTGCTGCTACACCAGGCATATACACACACACACACATATATATATATATATATATATATATATATATATATATATATATATATATATATATAGAGAGAGAGAGAGAGAGAGAGAGAGAGAGAGAGAGAGAGAGAGAGAGTTCTTGCATCTGTAACTCATGCAACATTTAATTTGAAAATGTTAAACAAGCAATTAACTATGAATTCAGATGTTCTACAAAACCTGCTTCGATATTACGATTCTACACGGCGGCTGTGAAATCAATAAATGATGTCGGTAAAATAAATTTCTATCTTTCTTCTTTTCCTATAAAATCTAATTTTTTCCACAAAAATGTAGGCACTACACTTCGCGATTTTTCAAGTGACAAAAAATGTATTGATACATATTTTCAAAACTTAAAAATAATTTATCAATACGTATCAATACGTATCAATATAATATGTACCGATCAATTTTTAGGAACTATAATAATGTGTGGGCGGGGGTCTAATAATTGCAGAAAATCGGTTAGCCGAGTTCGAATTGTTCATGCCTTCCAATTCTAAAATTACATTACTTAAATGGTTTGGAAGGAGAAGAAAGTCATGCAAGCTTACAATTCCTTGTGTGAACCGTTATTTGTTTTATTTGTTGTTTTACGGCTTACCATACTTTTGCAAGTTATTTAAAGACATAAAATATTTTTAGATTGTAAGAATTCTTCTGGAGATAATAATGATTTACTGATACAAGTTTTGCTAATTAACCCAGAGCTGGGGAAGAGAAGAGGTGGATTCATGCCTTCCCCAAGGGTATTTGCGGTCAAGTAAATATAACGAACCTGACTAGAATTGGAACTCGGGTCTGCGATTTCCAATTTTTTTATTTGTTGTTTTACGGCTTACCATACTTTTGCAAGTTATTTAAAGACATAAAATATTTTTAGATTGTAAGAATTCTTCTGGAGATAATAATGATTTACTGATACAAGTTTTGCTAATTAACCCAGAGCTGGGGAAGAGAAGAGGTGGATTCATGCCTTCCCCAAGGGTATTTGCGGTCAAGTAAATATAACGAACCTGACTAGAATTGGAACTCGGGTCTGCGATTTCCAATTCCGAGCCGTTGCTCATTACACCACCCGCACATCCAAGCATCCAGCACCTCGTATTCCCAAGCCATCACTCATCTAGGTACTAACTAAACTCGGTGATCATATGAGAACCTGTGTTTTAATGTGATATGGCCTTCTTGTTCTTAGAGAAAACCCTATCCGATTTACTGCCAGAATAAAAAGATCCCAAAACAAAGAAATTTCTCACCATATATCACGTCTGCCGATTACAGTTAGTTAAAAAAAAAAAAAAAAGATTGATGTTCCAGTTCCTGCTCTACCAATTTTTAAAAAAAATAAGTACATGAGATCAAAAATCCTAAAGAATTTTACTTTTATATTGTCCAAATTAATCTAATACACAGACAACACCCGTCTTCAAGGAGTTCCAGCTTCACAGTCGGTTTTGTCGCTTTTTATCGCCAAAACATTTAAACTGCGAGTCGAAAAACTTTAAACATTGCAAATTTAAGAAAATTATCTTAATAAACTGTTAGGAAATTGGGCAAATATTTACATTGGCACTGGCTATCCACTATAACCAGTGTTGTAATCCTAAATTTCTAGGAACCGGTTCTATAAAGGCAGATAATATTTAGGAACCCATTCTGCTTATTTTCTTTTCAATCTGAAAATGGAAACAAATCACTTTATACTATCAAAAAGAAGGAAACCATTTTGATAATTTAATTAAAAAAAAAAAATCATTTATCTATTAAGATATTTCTAAATTGAAATTCTGTTCTCATCATATATCTATTCAGAAGTATGATGCTTTTTTATTCTAATGTCATCAGCTGTGTTATGGCTTCTTGGCCACATTCGAACTGAATCGCTGCAATCCCAAAGATCAAATGGAAGACCTATCAAATTTATGACTAGAAGATTTGCCATATTTTTAACTTCAAAACGGTAGGGGGATGTCTGTTAGAGCTTCACCAGGCCTTCGTGCTAGTGTGGCGTAACTAACATTTTACTTAGACCATCGGCTATTAATATATGAGATTATTTTCGGATAATCCAGCAACCGGTTCGCTAAGCTTTTATAATTTTAAGAATCGGTTCACGCGAACCGGTAGGATGCCACCACTGCCTATAACTGTACCCTTTCTTTGGATATACCAAGGTAACACAATTATTAATTTCAGTGTCGTCACTAATGTGAAGTGGAAAACTATAATGGCGTGAGGCGAATGCCACATAGTATAAAAACGGTCATGTAGCACATACATGGTGAAATGGGCTTTTCAAACCTTTTCCAATGGTATCATCATTTATTCAGTTAGCAAATTTTCTGCCGATGTGATCACCACTTCCCTCTATCTTACAATTGTGGTTCTTGGTGACAAAGGCTTGCACCATCAATGTTTTGGCTACCTCGACCCTTCTCTCTGCGAGGGGTTGCCACCCAAGGCTATTGGACACAGTCTATCCTGCTATTTTACTCCTAGATGCGAGAGAATAGATGGATTCATACCTTCCCCAAGCGTCTTAGCACGTAAGTCAATGCAATGAACTCGACTGTAATTTGAACTCGGATCTCCAATTCTTAGGGCACGCCGAGGTGCCCAAATAAGAAGAGGGATGCATCTTCTCAACGGAATTAAACAGCGAGACGATCGTAAGAAAACAAAAAACTCTATCAGGATTTATTTTTGGCGGACATTATCTTAACAACCTAAAATGTGCGTATGACTCTACGTTGACGACAAATATAATCATTATAGATTAAACAAGCGATCAGAACTTTTCATTGTCCGCTGACCAGTTTCCAAATAATTGCTATCCATCGGAAGAAGATCCCAGCTCAGTATTTTGTTCATCTTCAGGACGGGTGAGTCAACGTAATGGAGATTAGACATTCAGATTCGAATCAGTCATGAATGATCCTGAAGAGAGAGAAAGAAACAAAAAAAAACGTTATTACACAAGCTGAAGGCTCCTCCTCGTGACGAATAATAGCCGTTGACACTTCTTTTCTTTTTTCAACAAGTGAAATAGATTAATTACGAGAGAAGGGGTTTTAATGTTTAAAAGCTTCTCTGATGATTAATTCCCTATTAGCGATGCTGTCGAGGTCGTTGTACGACCATCTGACGGAAGTGAATGGCGCACACATGCCCTATGTCTGAGGTGGCGACGCCGTATATTGTTATAAGGGGAATTCTCTGCAGCGTCTTTCGCAACACCTTTCGCCTTCCAACAAGCTGTTCTCGATGATCTCCCTTTATTTCTGTTGCCCAACAAGAGATTTGTTTAACGGGACCTCGGATTCTCACCGGACAAATATAGTACATTTAGCAACATTTCAGGTATTCTATGAAATACTCATAGAGCGATAAATAGCTAATTGGATATAATAACACGTCTACCGCTCAAATCGAGTAATACAAATGCAGAAATATCTACTTCATAGATTACACAAGGACATTTTACTGGGTATGACCTGAAAAACTACTCGAAATACTAGCAAAGCTTGATATACACAAATCGATAACTTAAACTGGGGAAAAACGCCTGAGAACGAATAGGTAATGCGTTCAATGGCGACACAAAAATAAGAGGAGTACTGATTTTTTTAAGCGTAAGATGTGGCACAAGGCCGAAAGTATGGGGTACCCAGTGAGGATCGAACTCACTCTTCAGTTTATAACTGTTTTTGCGAGACAAGCTTGCTAACCATAACACCACGCCGAGGTGCCCAAATAAGAAGAGGGATGCATCTTCTCAACGGAATTAAACAGCGAGACGATCGTAAAAAAAAAAAGACTCTATTAGGATTTATTTTGGGCGGACATTATCTTAACAACCTAAAATGTACGTATGACTCTACGTTGACGACAAATTCAGAAATAAAACTGAAATAACTTTTAGACAAAGGTAATAAAAGAAAGGAAGAAGAAAGAATTGTTAACTATTAAAAAAATGGTGGGATACATGGTTGTTAGTAAAAGAGACGGCCCTAGATGCGGATTATGTATTGGGAATGTCAAATCAAACAGAAATTTAACAATCAGGGCAATAACAGATGATGGAAAGTCTGACATAGAAATCCGACAGCGCAAAGGAATAACGAAATATGTTTTTCAGAAACTAATTAAAATGATACGAGATATAATATTCTATATAATAAATACAAATGTCAGTGTATCACTGTGTCACACTTTTTCAAAGGGACACAACTCTCTAACTTTCAATAGCTCATATTACAGAAATTTTGGATTCCCAAATTTTAATACTACGATTATATTCGGCGATGTTTGTACGTGATTTTTTGCGACGAATTTTTTTTTTTATTATTGTACGATAACTATTTTTATAACTTGGAAATAAATTTGGGAATAATCGAAATTAATTGCGAAACCAACGAAAGTCACCCATGAAATAAAAATAAATGTTTGTAAGGAAAGTAAGGACTTACGTACATCTGTCTTTAAATTAAGTGGCAGCAGAAGAGCTATCGTTGAAATTTTAAAATGTAAGATTAATGCAATACTTAAATGCAGCGATCAATTTTGAGTTCTTCTGTAGTTTATTGTTGCCTATTGCATACAGCAACAGTATGCATCGCAAAAAGAAATCTCCGCCAACAGAGGACCAGATTGCAATCAAAAGAGCCAAGGCTGCAGCAAGGAAAAGAAAGTCCCGTGCAAATGAGGACCCAAATCAAACGGCAGCCAGATCTTCCAATGCGGAGAATATGCAAAGACTTAGGGACTCTCAAACTCCTGAACAAGCCGAAGGCCCAATCATGAGCCTTCCACAGGAGATAGCTTAAATGCATTCCGATAAGGCGGCTTTTAAGCTAGTATAAAATATATTTAGAAACTAAGATATTGCTATTTAATATCTAATCTTCTACATGACAATGAATGTTCATTCATTATCATCAAACTTTTTACGGTTTATCAACTTTCTGCAGGTTATTTAAAGCCAGAAAATATTGGGTTCTTATCTTTCCAAGGGTTATTTGCGTGTAAGTGAATATAAGGAACCCGACTGGAGTTGGAACACGAATCTCCGATTTCTCATTCCGAAGCGTTATCCATTACACCATCCGCACATCCAAGCTTACGGTACCTGGTATTCCCAAGCGGTCACCCATCTAAGTACTGACCAAGCTCAATGTTGCTAAACTTTGGATGAGATATGGCCGTAAGCTTTTTTCACAAATTAAAAAAGAATTGAAACAATATAGATGTGTATTTTTTTTACAGTGATTTTCACCCTGTACACGGAGGTCACTCGCAGTAGAGGGTTAGAGGGTAAGGGGCACAGTTCATGCGGATATGAGGGGAAGGTAATGATTAACCCTATACTGGAACAGATTAAGATTGTAGTGATTGGGAAAACGCCATTTTGGAAGTCGGTTCCACATAGCAGTGGTTCGCGGGAAGAGGCTGTTCGAGTGAAACTTCCTTCTCACCAATGAAAATACAGGGGGGTGGGGCCGGTTCGCTACAATGTGCGAACAATGTAGTTCATCTGACCTCTTACCATGGATAGGGCAGTGAGAGGATTGCGACGTTTCGACTGTAACCCGAAGAATATTGAAAATACCTTAGACAGAGCATGTGATAAACGGGGAAGTTTTAAGGAAAAAAGGAACTACAAGGAAACGTCATGCTTCCAATCAGAACAACAACGAGTAACCCACTTAACGAGTTCAAGTGAATGGGCGGCAAAAGTATCTGAAAGCGTAACAGTTAAAAGTCAAAAGTTACTTAGATAAACAATAGACAGGAAGTTGTATAGACTCATGATCGCCCACAATCTTAAGGGACACGGCACATGTCCCTTCAGATTGTGGGCGATCATGAAGAAGAATATCACGAAGAAGAATATTGCGATGGCTCAGTGTAAGTCTATGGTAGTAGCGTTGAGGTTGCAAGCATTTTAGTTAATAATTGCAATCTATATCTATAATTCTCAAAGTGTGTGTGTGTGTGTGTGTGTGTGTGTGTGTGTGTGTGTGTGTGTGTGTGTGTGTGTGTGTGTGTGTGTGTGATCGTATGTTGTTTATGTGTTTCCACAGTTTTCATCTGATTTCGATGATTTTTTTTTTTGATAGATAATTCTTCAGTGCCGGTTTTGAGTCCAAATTGTTGGCGACAATAGCACTCCACTACTTCCTGTCCATTATAACTGTCAGCAACGTTTTACTATTTGTTCTTGGATATATATCTTTCATAAAAAAAAAACTTTAATAAAAATAAAAAGTTTAAATTATTACAATGATATTATTCATTATTATACAGTTCACTTTTCAGCCCCCCCCCCCACCGACATTCAAATTGTTAACCTCCCCATTTGGGGATGTGCCTCAGTTGCACCCAAATGTTGTTACTAATATTGATTTTCGGGTTGGATGACTTTAAACTGCTCCAACTGAACGGCAAAAATTCCCAGTAATGAAAGGCCCGTTCAAAGACGGTTTATACTGCTAGTGTTAAACTAAAACTTTCTTGAGGATTAATGATATGGTTATTTTCCTACGTTGGCAAAAGAAAGAAAGAAATCGATTAACTTAACATCAGGAAGTGGCAGCTGAAATTTCTGAGACACGTAACGAGAAAAGAGGGCTGGGAAAATCTGATACTCACAGGGCGGATAGAGGGAAAGAGGAACAAGGAAACGGAACGCGTCATACTTAGCGGGCTTAAGCAAGTGAATGGCAGAACAGGGTCTGGGAGAAGTAGCCAAAAGACAAAACTTATTGAGAGCTACAAGGGATAGAAGGAAGTGGGGAGCCATGATCGTCTACATCCTGAAGGGACATGGCACATAAAGGAAGAAGAAGATTGCGCAGCAAATCCAACGTGAAATTTTGACTAATTTCTTGAAACATTCTCTTGTAACAGCAGAATAATTATTCAATTTTAAGTTGTCACTACTTTTCTCGTGTGATTTTTTTATATACCCAATACAAGTCCCAAGAGACACTCAAAGTAGAAATTTACTGTGTTGTGTAGTATTAGCGTAAGAAAGAGGTTATGCAGGAAAGGTAACGACTAACTCTCGGCTTGAAGTGGTCAAGATTGTTGTGATTGAGAAAACATCCTCTGTTCCACAAAACAGCAGTTTAATACTCTTAAGAAACTGTTACTGTTGTTTCTAAACAGCAGCCTCTTAATACCATGGTCGTCAAAATCAGCGATTGCATCTGGCCAGCCTAAATTTAATTAACACACATAGCAGACAGATAAAAGGACCGTAAATATTTGTACGACAAACCAGCCGCCTACCTACACAAAAAAGAAAAAAAAATAGGATGAGTCCCCGATATGTCGCCATGGAGAAAGATAGACAGCGTCCACACTTTTAAACAGGGAAGTGACGCACACATACATTATACAAGGTCTATCTAAAAAGGTTTCAATCATTTTAACATCTTGTGATTCGGTTGCGCAGAGTTGATGTAACTTGGTACTCGCTCTGAGGGGATCCTGCTAGGCGTGTATAAAAAGACTCCTGTAGATTTATTCAGTCGGTAGTAACACGTCGCTAAGTGATCTGGTGTATTGTGTGACCATTATATTAATAGTGACATAACGTTCGGGATGTTTTGGTAAAACATCCCATTGTCAGCAAGCCACCAGTACACAGTAGGCTCCTTAGAACTTCTGGCGATTCCCAAAATTAAAATCGCTATTGAAAAGTTTGATTAATTGATTCGTTTTCTACGGCTTATCAACCATTTGCGCATTACCTAAAGCCAGAAAGTATTTTTAGATTGTAAGAATTTTGGAGAGGTGAGGGAGATAATAATATAGCGATACAATTCTTACTAATTAATCCATAGCTGGCGGCAGAAGATGTGGATTCATACCTTTCCCAAGGGTATTTGTGCGTAATCACCTGTTAGTCTTAAACGATCACCCATCAAGGCAGTTATATAGCTCAACGTTGCTTAACTTCTTTGATCGTAAGGAAATCGTTGTTTCAACGTGATATGGCTATGTTGCTACTGAAAGAGGGGACGCTAATTAGCATAATTACATGGGGGTTTAGGGTGTTACTTTAAAGTGTACTAAGGCGCCACTACCCTAGGTAGACGACTTTTCATTAATATCAAATATTTAGGTTTCATTCCGAGTAGACATTGTACAAAAAATTGATCGACATTGCAATATCGATAATTTTGGGGGTGAGGGGGATTTCTACTCCGATTGGTACAGCGAATAAACAAGAGTTTGACAATACCTTTTTGGGGGGTGGGGGGGATTTTAATTGTCTTCGTTGAAAATCAAATTTACGACCACTAATCACAAAGTTTTCCGTCTACATTTTCTTTTCTCAGTCGCATCTCTATCCCTAAAAGTCACCCCAACCTGAAGATTTTTCGACAAGCACAACGAATCTTTCAGAAGATGCCCCCCTTTGAATCCTTCGTCGACCATATTCTTGTTAGGATCTCCAGAATTTCAACACTATTCGACTCACGGGGAGCGAATCTTCTTCTTCCTCATTATGTGCGTTAGAATTTTCGATTTTCTTTACTTTCTCGTTGCTTACACGCTCCGCCTATGGTGTTCTTAGCATCCTTCTGGAGAAACCCATTTCTGTTGCCTCGTCTCTTTTCTCCATCTGCGAGAAAATTATCCAACATTCACTGGGTACATAGGACAATTGATATTAAAAAACGAACCGCTACGATCCGACTGCGTAGAAAAGGGATAGACATGTCATGTACTACCTATTGAGGTCTGGTGCCGTGGATTCCTTGGACGGTCAATCGTTTCCATCCTTTTCAAGGTGGACATCACTGGCCAGAACCTAAAGTATGCTTCACATCGTCTCCAAAATATAGTGCAACAGGCATCAAGTTGGATCTGGTCAAGATCCAAAATAAATAAAGTTAAATAAAACCATGTTTGCAACACAATACGACTTCCGAAATGAAACACATGTTTACCTTCCATTCTACGTCATTCTTCAAATATACGGTCTTACGTAGGCGCCGGAGGGAGTCGTCAGTGATGTAAATTCATTGGCTCATCAGGAAGTTTCGGATCTTTCAGCATCATAGACCTCATCACCAAGTCGACCCAAACGGGGGAGATCAATCCCTGATTCCCCCTCGCAATCAAACGCTAGCAGATACTCTGATCTTTTTAATGGATTAGACGAAAATAGACCACGTTTTCCGCGCACTCGATTGGATTTTTTCTAACAATCAATCCACTGCGCGATCTATTTTTAAATGGCCCACGGTGGGTACTGGCTTCTTTTCTTTCTTTTTCGGTGGATAGCTGCTTCACTGAGTAACCGAGGAGGTAATTTAACGTTCTTAAATTTAACTCTTTTTGTTATTTCGCGTTGTGTCTTTTAACAAAACGTTTAAAATATCAGTTGCAGTTGTAAAAAGAAATCGCAAGAGACTGACATGTATTAAAAAAAAACAATACCCTGTCCGGTGGCAAAAGCTACTGGTAGCACCAGAGGTGCCAGTACCGCCTTATCCACCGAAAATGTCTTACTTCCTCTGGTTGGTGGCTGACAAGAACAGGGTATCGCACGTGCTTTCACGCTTAGAGAATTGGCAGTTTAGCACTCTTTGTTTCAAATTTTCCTGTTTTTTAGTATATTTTTTAATACATTTGCTATTCCAAAGCGCCTACGGATTTCGAGCACTACATGTTTGATTTTGTCTTATAGATAGCATATTCCAAGCAGAGTCAATGAGAACTCATTTATTCAAGTTAGAGCTTATTTATTTTTAGACATGATAACTTTCAACATATCCACGCACCCCCAGCCTTATCTCGAATGCAAAGGTTAATACAACGAACACATTCTATAATTGTTACTGAGTTATAAGACAGATCGCATTTCTCTGCAGAGAATGAAGATCTTTTAAAGAGTGGGTCTTTCTTAAGTAAACTAATGCTTTATAATTCAGACGTCTTTAATAAAGTAGTGGTCACAAAATAAAGTACCAGACCCGTTGCTGATCTCGCGAGTTCGATACTTTTAAGCGGAAAAATTTGAGTTTAGTTCAATGTTTAAAGATGTAAGCATTTTATGTATTGCATATATTTCGTAAATACATTGCAGGCCAATAATTTTGGCAATTCTTGTTGAAATAACCTCAAATTTTCACAGAATTTATAGAAACAGATCAAGATTTTATATTTAATGTTTTATTTTTGTTCTGTTTTCAGGTTGAGCCATGCCGTTCACTCCCAAAAAGAAGTCTTCTTGGAATATGCTCACACGCAGTTACACAAGACTGTGTAGCGTGCCTTCAATGCAAAATTTGGAAAAACTTTACAAACTGGCAAACAATTTTGGACTTGGTACCAAAATTTTAAAGAGGAAAGCTGATTATGCAGGGCTAAAGGATCTGGTAGACCATCATCAACATCAGTGTGTTTGGCAAGAGCTTAACTACCGACTTGACGTGTGCCGTGTCATAGGCGGTGCACATATTAAACACTTATGAAATCGGTCCCATAATAAACCTATGATGTTCAACACCTAAATTGTTCAATTTCATTGAGCTAGATTTAATAGTTTTCAAGATAATCCTTTTTAAAATAATGTCAATTTTTTTTGGTGGGGGGGGCACCCTGTATATAATATTTATATATTAAACTTTTATTTTGACACGCTTCGCTGGTTATTAATTATTTTATTCTACAATTATTATTAGTTTTAATAATTGTGTTTTGTCTTCATTGTTGCATGCACGTGAGGCCTGGATCACGTACTGGAGAAGCATGCAAAGGCTTGATCGTTTTCACTAACAGTGTCTTCGCCGTATACTGGGTATGTGAGGGCAAATGTACGTGAAAGACGTTGATACACTCGAATGCAGTCTACCCGTAGAGAGTATCTTGTACTTCAGCGCCAGTTAAGATATAGTGGTTATGTGGTTAGGATCAGGGACCCGTAATAAGTTTATATACGGTAAATTTGGTCGAAGGCAAAAGACCTGCGCACAAGCCGAAAATGAGAACACACCGCGAAAGGTCAACAACATGAAAAATAACTGGGAAATTTTAGCTCTGGATCGTTCATCATGGATGAAAACAGCGGACAGTATTAGGAGAGACATCCGTCTATATTTCTTGTAACTATTTGCACTATTTACATTGTTCTGACTGTTGCCGTCATCTTTGTTGTCTTATTCACAACGTTTCGGTCGTCTTTCTTCGGGTGATTGATGAAGGTCGGAGCGTACAACAGCCGAAACGTCGTGAATATGATAACAAAGATGAGGACAACTGTCCGAACAATGTAAATATTATAAATAATTTGGAGAGACTTTGAATAGAATCGTGTTGAGTATGAAAAACACAAAGAATATATTCATAAGGGTCTTGATGTTAATTTCCTTGAGAATGTTGACCGAAATTTGATATAATGTCTAATGAATGTGGTTGCGTTTACCTAAGTAGGGTAGGCTCAAAAAGTCATCAAAGGCCACGAAAAGAAAGAGAAAGAGAGAAGACGTTCACTACACGTTATGTTGCATTTCTTTTGCAGAGAGTGTAAAAAAAGAGAATATGCCGTAGGTGGTGGACTAAAACGACATTTGAAAGTGCACCAAAATATTAATGGAATAACTACTGCAAAAGCAGCCCAACATTGCCAAATCTATGCAATAGAATGTAAGACCCTAGCAAGACTAAAATACCACATCTGCGCTGGCCATATTTGAAGATGGATTTGGGCACTTGAACGTGGTGTAATGGTTAGCAAGCTTATATCTCTAGTTCATTTACGACTGAAAAATGAGTTCAGTTCTCATTGGGTGCTCCAAACTTTCGGCCTTGTGCCACATCTGATCTATGCTTAGATAATCACCATTCGATCCTCACTGGGAGCTCCACACTTTCGGTCTTGTTTCTACGCTTAGAAAAAATGAGCTCTCCGACGTGGTGTAATGGTTAAAAAGTTTATCTCGCTAGATCAATTACAAATGATTTCGATCCTCACTGAGTGCTCCACACTTTTGGCCTTGTGCCACATCTAATCTACGCTTAGAAAATAACCATATTTGAAGATGGATCAAGTAATGGCTTTAAAGGAAATCGAGTTGCAGTCATCATGAAGAATCAGCAATATTATTGGTCCTGATCTGGCGGTTCGGCTTCAGTCACTTTCCTACCAACGTAAGGTTGCCTCTCTCTGACTTTTCTATGAAGACTTTCATGGTAATTGTTCGGATGAGCTCTTCGCTATGGTACCTAGACTGTTTGTATTTAAGTGCAGTACTAGACTGGCATCATCAATTTACAGTTGAACTGGCTAGATGTAGCCGTAACATCTAAGATAACAGTTTCTTTTTTCGGACTTCTCGCTTGTGGAACTCCCTTCCGGCTCCACGCTTTCCAGCCAACTTTAATCTGCAAAAATTTAATGCAATGTCAATCGCTAACTACTGTCTTCCTGATTACTCTTTTCACCTCCCACTCTTTATTAATGTTTCTGTTCCTAATTCTTCGACAGTCTGTAACCCCTTGTGTCTTAGTGGCTTTACTCCCTTCCATGGGGTGATAGCGATTAATATATATATATATATATATATATATATATATATATATATATATTAATCGATATCACTCATGAAAGGCAGTAAAGAATATATATATATATATATATATATATATATATATATTAATCGATATCACCCATGCAAGGCAGTAAAGCCACTAAGACACATACGAAGCCACTAAGACACACACACTTAGCACCAATTTGATAAGATCGGAAACTGAAATATTCCGGTGATATATTAAGCGTAGGAAATTCGTAGATAATGGATCTGACAATACATCTTCTTAATTAATATTCGACATCACTTCAAATAGAAGGTTCAGGTGGAAACCCCCATCAATACTGGAAAGAGCGATAACAATTGGACTTGAGAGACCTGTTTTAAGAGAAAGATCAGTCTATATTTCTTGATGAAGTATTATAACTATTTACATTGGTCAAACTGTTGTTCTCATCTTTGTTGTCATATTCACGACGTTTCGACCGTTGTACGCCACGGCTTTCTTCAAGTGAGTGAAATTTCGAACCGAACCCTTTAGTGTAGATTATTCTAGTTCCACTTGCCATGTCTCTTCCTTATATATTAGTTTCAGTTTCAGCTATTTCCATTAGTGACTCAACTCTCCAAGTTTTTGTCCACCTCTGCTGTGGCCAGGTATTGAACTCATAACTCTTTTGGTCAAGTCACTGGATTACTTCAACCTAATTTCGGCCGACTATCGCGAAGTTTAAACCTACATATGGCATATAAGACGCAGGGGAATTTTAAAAGATTTTTTTCGTAAAAAAAAGTGCGTCTTATATGCCGTCAAATACAGTAACCATGGTAGATACCTCATAGAGGAAGAGACAAAGAAAAAAATTCAAATGACTATTCAAGCAAAAATTTTAAATGGCATATACCTCTGAGATATCAAGCATAGACATCTTGGTTTTGACTTCCCAGTTATGTCTTTGAAAATTAATTCAGTTAGCTTATTTGGAGAGTCTATCATCGACCCATAGGACATACAACGCTAGGATTTTATAAGAATTTTTAGTGGAATTTCTACGGTATGAACGTTAATATTGCTCTTTTCCTCTGCAGAAATAGCTATCGTTTGGCTTTACAAGAGCCATACTGGTAATGTTATCACTAATTTGGAAGTTTGTGTTGTTTTGTTTTTGTTCTGATAAGTAATAAACGCAATACCTTCATGAAGAAGTTACGTTCAAACTATGGAATCACAGACATGATATTTTGGTGTCCATGTAGTTATACCGGAATTTAATAGTATTTCACTGACTTTTTACAGCAGCAAAGAACGTTCCTAACAAGAATGTGTAAATGGTTGGCGTAACAGGGATTAAGAGAGATAGCGAAATGACAAAACTTACTAAGAGCTACAAAAGTCAGGAAATTATGGAGAGCCATGATCACCCAGGCATTATTGTTTATTAAAAATTAGTTAAAGGTTTTAGTTGTACAGTGTAACCCGGATATAAGAGACCCGGATATAAGAAAACTCGGATATAAGAGAGATTTTCTCTGGTCCCAAATTAGAGCCATACTTACCTAAACAAAATAGACCAAACCCAGATATAAGAGAAACCCGGATATAAGATACTTCTTCTCCGGCCCCGACAACTCTCTTATATCCGGGTTACACTGTATATGTTTTATTAATTCTGAAAATTTTTCCTTGCCTTTCTATGATCTTGCACCAGTGTCCCAGTTTTCGAATTCAATTTTGAACAATGAAGACATCTTTAAATGTTTGAGCATAAAAGGAATGCTGAATTGCTCCAAGGAACTGACTCCAATCAGGTAAGTATGCCGCGTGAAGAGGAATTTCACATCAAAACACGATTAGGATTTTTCGCTTTATCAATCATCTTCGTTACTTCTGATGATGTCCTGACTGACTTGAAAAAACTCATTTATCTTGACCGCCACCATTTTATTTATTTATTTATTTTTCAGCACAGGTTAAATGAATACTGAACAAAGAGCAGTCAGTGATTTTCAAGTGTGTAACCCTAGAACACTAACCATGGGTGTATAGTACCCAGCGCAAATTTTCCTATTTTTAATTACAATTTTCAGTACCTGATTTTCTTACCTAAATAATATGTTTTTCAGTTCCTATTAATGTTAACTCAAAGTACAAAGTTTGAAGTGCCTGCATGTAAAATATTTCAAATAAAGATTTATATTTAATATTTTTTTTTTATATTTTCAAAATCGGGTATGATATACCCATGGTTAGAAGTGGTGTAACTTTAATTGATGGTTAGTGTTCTAGGATTAAGAGCAATCGATATTAAAGATATTTGCATATTGCGTTAATGCAAAGTGGAAATACTGTTATATTATTTAAAACTAGACTTTCCGTCGCTCTAGGAAATAAATGTATTTGAATCCGACATTTTTGGAGAACTTCACTTGTAAGGACCATACTCTAACCATTTAGCTTTAATACAAGGACTTTTCGTTATTGTCATTTATTCTTTATTGCATGTCATGGGCATAATAGCATTAATATAAATGACATGGCATTAACTAACGGCTTTACTTTCCGTCTACCAAAATCCAAGTTATAAATAGTAATAGTTGTAATAAAACAAACCTAAATAATAGAGTGGATACTGATGAAAGTTTACGGAAGTGGTAGTAAGCTATTTTCTGAATTTGTTAACACCCAGCCGTTGCCTGTCTTCAGTGAAATGGTGCGCGAATGAACGGTGTTAGGTATGGAGTTAGGTGACAGTGTTAATCTGTTTGCTATTGGCTGCTGCCAGGAAATTTATTGATGTAAGGAGTGGCTATGATGATCGAAGCGGTAACTATTGAAGCGGAAGTGGGAAGGAAAAAATTGCAACAATCCCGCAGCGAACTTTTACTTCCTTTTTGTCATCCCAAGTATTTAAGTCACTACGCACATATATACATATACAAATACTGAACACACGCACACACGTACATTCGCAATCATATACATCGGTATTCAAATATAGAGAAATATACAACCAAATATGACTTCTGATAACAACACAACCACATACACATACGCACACACAAGGATTCAGAGGAAAATCTATTGATGTGCATCCCAATAAACTGTGCTTGCATATATGTGTATGCCTATGTGTCGTAAGCGCCTCGACATTTGGTAATTTTTAACCAACTAGACTGTTTTATTTTTAATACTATTGTACAACCAATATAAGACCCAAGAGACCTTCAATGTAGAGAGTCACAAAATGAGGTTGTTCTAAGGACGTACAAGAATGGAACAGAAAGTGTATATTTTGTTGGATAGATAACGGTTGACCTAAGACATGAAAAGGTTAAAACTGTGTTGATCGCGAAACATCCACTTGGGAGGAGTCTCAGTGAATCCTGTTCTTTTTATTGTGCTCCTTGTTTCTTCCATTTTTAGTAATCCCTTACAACCTAGTGGCCTTTATTGCCTTGCTTGGGGTGAAATGATTTTTAAAAAATGGTAACGATTGACCCTAGACTTGAAGCGGTTAAGATTGTAGTGATCAAGGAAGCATCATCCGGGAGTTTGTTCCATAAGTTCTTTCGCAGAGGAACTTCTTCTTTACTAATGGAATACGAAGGAAATGATGATGAGTCGAATCTGTGTACGTAGCATGGCGGGTTCTAGCTGTGAAGGTCTGGAATGTTCGAACCGGGTAATGTAGGTCACCCGAACATCTGCCATGAAAATAGCGAGAGACTAGCAACGTTGGGTCTGTGGGAAAGGTGTTGCAGGGTGGAAAAAGAATTCATCCCCCACAAAGCCGCGTAAAATATATCGGGGGTGGGAGGGTGAACTGGACGATAGGCGAACCTATCTACTATCCTGCTGAGGAAAAAATAGTAAATAAAATTTCATAGTTCAGACGGAGACGTTAGGGGTATAGAGTTGAAGGAGATACTGGAACTGGAACGGTGGAGTAATGGATAGCGGCTCGGATTGAGGAATCAGAGAGCCGAGTCGAACCAATTACATTCACTTACGTGCTAATACCCTTGGGAAAGGATTCATACCTTTTCTTGGGAAAGATATGAATCCTCATCTTCTAAAGCTATAGGTAAATAGCAGGACAGACCGGGTTCTATAGCCTTGGCAACTGGTCTACCACAGAAAGAAATGGCAGCCTACTGTCACGCATGGCACATAACTGACTGAAACAGGAAACAAGGGATAATCCTTTACGCCTATTCAAAAGACGGGGAAGGGGTGTGTTGTGGATTCCTCCCTCTAATGAGTCTATTGTGAACTCTTCCACTTACTATAAAATTAGTAGGAAAGTAAGCCTCAGGGGAACAGTGATATAGACTGGTCAACTATCGAACTCTCTGTCTTTGGCAGTGAGGAACCCCTCGAAGCTGTGCAGAAAGGCAAAGTTTCGTCCGGTGAGGTAGACAGGCCCTAAACCCGTTTATACGGGTTCGAAGGTAATATTTTTGGCCGAGCCTACTGGCTCGAAGCACCCACAGTAAACTCAGCCTTGTGCCACATACATCCCTCGTGGAGGGGCTGTTAAATATTAACAGTGATATAGACTGGTCAACTGTCGAACTCTCTGTCTTTGGCAGTGAGGAACCCGGACAAGGTTTGCCGAAGAACAAAGTTTTGTCCGGGGAGGTAGACAGACACTGAACCTGTTTATACGGGTTCAAAGGGAATATTTTTTGGCCCAGCCTACGGGCTCTGAGAACTCACGGTAAATTCGTGCCACATACATCCCTCGTGGGAGGGGGGGCTGTTAAATATTAGCAGTGATATAGACTGAACGCTGGTCAACCAACACGCACTCCAAAGTCGTGTAACTCCAAAGTCG
>OZ038483.1:59815780-59820780 GCA_964036315.1 Acanthosepion esculentum | reverse complement strand
GGGACAGGCAAGCTATTACATGTCAATCGTCGCAATTACACGGTAATGGTCTATTGTTTATCTGAGGTAATAGCAGGGCGTAACGTACGCGCTATCTAACTAAGAAATAAGCAGAGTTATAATATAATGTTTGTAAATTTGGCTACATTGCATTTATTACTTGGGGGGGGGAGTGTGTAGTGCCGGGAACTTTTTAGCGCCGCCTCTTAATGTAGAACTATTTAAAATATAATAAATAAGTAGGCTCTTATAAACATTCCATTGTTAATAAGTGCTTCAGAATATAATTGAAATGGCATAAGTCTATATTAGATAGATAGATAGATAGATAGATAGATAGATAGATAGATAGATAGATAGATAGATAGATAGATAGATTGCTTGGTCTATAATAAACAAGAATTCTCCTGCACTCTAAGCTACAGGTCAACAATTACCAATTGTGATACTCATCAATAGAATCGTGTCAATATCTTACTGTTACTCTGGCATAGTCATAAGAAATCATGTTAAGTTTGTTTACTGCAAACTGGGTTGTTTCAGTGAAGCTGACTTCACTCACCATAGACAACGATACGTCGTTGATATATTATTGTAGTGCATGAAACGTTCACAAACCCATATATATATATATATATATATATATATATATATATATATATATATATATATATATATATATATATATATATATATATTAAATAGGGAAGACAAGGAAGACTTAATTTTTTTTTATTTAGTTTTTCCAGCTTCCCTACGTTTTTCCATTTTGTAGAAGTAAGGGAGTACAGAAATTTTCTACAATTGTCATTCTCCAAAGTGCTTTCGGCTACTTCTTTAGTCATTTCCAAGGTTTTTTGTTTTTCGTGCTGTTACCGGAAACATCTCGCTCTTAGAGAGGCTCTGTATATTAAACATCTCTCTCCTGCTATCAACCTCACCTTATTTAATAGTAGAAACGGGGGTGTTATTTTTTTTTTTTTTTTTAATAGAGGCTCACGCGAATTCAAGCAGCGCTCAACAGGCGAAGGCTCGGAATAAACGCTCCTATTCGAAACAACACAAAAATAAAATACAACTTAAACAGTCAAAACATGATAAACTAACAACAACAAAAACAACACACACACACACACATACACACACACACACACACATACACACACACACACACATACACACACACACACACATACACACACACACACACACACACACACACACACATACACACACACACACACACACACACACACACACCTTGAAAATGGCTAAAGAAGGGGCCGAATTGAGACAATGAAAATTATAGAAAATTTCTGTACTCCCTTACTCATACAAAACGTTAAACTGTAAGGATGCTGGAAAAACTAAATAAAAAATTAATTAAATGTTCCTTGTCTGGCGTATTTAATGAAAGATGTTTAAAATAAATGTTGCTGCCCAAATATACATTAATATATATATATACACATATATATATACACACACACACACACACACACATATATATATATATATATATATATATATATATGATAAAAATATAGTCTTAAGATATGTTATATTTATGGGTAAGAGTGGTCAATATAAGGGATAGAGTGGGTGTATTTATAAAAGTAGACACTAAGGACAACGCCGAGTGATGACAGTCTTTTTATTTTTAATCGGTTCACCCCAAGTAAGGCGATAATACCGCTATGACACAGGGGGCTACTGGGAGTGAAAGAGAATGAAAAAGGCTTTAAAAGGAACCGGAAACCCAATCCTAAACAGGAAGAAAGGGATAAACCTCTACGCCTGTTCAAATGAGCGGGGAGGAGTGTGAGCAGGACGATCGTGCATTCAGAGTTGATACGATAGAAGTATAGAGATGAAGTGCACTTTAGAAAAAAGTGGAAACCCAATCCTAAACAGGAATCACTGGATATGCTTCTACTCCTTTTCAAAAGATCGGACGATAGGTGAAATTATCTTCTCCTATTAAATGTTTCATGCTTGAACAAAAACTACAGGCCATGAAGTTTGCTGTCCAACATGAAAGTCTAACATTTTATTTTAGTTTTCAATTTTCGAATCAGGTTTTGTATGTCGGGATAAAAATTATGGCTAAACTGTACCACGATCATATTTTTATGTTTTGCTCAAGTATTTTCGACTGCTTCAGTCATTATCAAGAACCACATGTTGCCCCTATGGTAGACAAGATTTTATCATCTACATCCTGTAGTTTTCGACGTCACTTTGTATTGAGGGGTTTCCCCTTTTTACACAAATGGACTCACCCGAGGTATACATATACTACTACCAGTAAATACCCGGACAGTCTGTAATAGAGGAGGGTAGCACAAGAGTCACAGTTAGCGAGCACGTAGACTCAGTAAGGAATCATACCGCGATACTTCAATACCAAGACTGTATATATATTATTGCTACTAACCCGCATTCCTGAATCTACTAACCCGTATTACCAGTTTGTATTATTACGTTAATACAGTTATTTTCCTTAACCATTCCTGGCGTTTGTTATTCATTGATATCTGATTCATCCCGGAATCCACAACAAATTGGCAACGAGGAATTCGAACTCACACGGGAAGGAAATCGAAACAAAATTCTCCTTCGTTGTCCACAACAAATTGGCGACGAGTATATCGAACTCACACGGGAAAAAGAAAAAAACAATTCTCCCTCGTCGACAACAAATTTGCGACGAGGTATTCGAATTCACACGGGAAGGAAAAACAAAATTCTCCCTCGTTGTCCACAACAAATTGGCAACGAGGTATTCGAACTCACACAGAAAAAAAATGTCTCCTTTGCCGTTTTTTGCCAGTATCCACAACAACTTGGCGACAAAAGATTTACGAGGACTAAAGTACGGAAAAGCGAGTTTTTCTTAAGACTTTTATCATGGAGGATTTTAAAAATAGTTTAGTAGAACTTGTAAAATACCAAAATGAACAGCAAAGACTCCAGGAAAGAATGGAAGAAAAATGGCAAAAACAATTGCTACAAACGCAGGAACTAATATTAGAGGTAGCGGGTAACAAACAACAAAATATCGAAAATGAGGCGACTTTTTCCCAAGACACAGTGTGGAATACGATAGAAACATTCAATTACTCCCTAGAAGAGGATAAAAATTTTGAGAATTATTTCAGACGTTATGAAGACATCTACAACATCGATTGTCAAAACTGGACAGAAGCAAAGAAGCTACGTCGGTTGCTCAGAAAATTAGGAACTGAGGAATACACAAAATTTGTGGATTACATTTTGCCAAAAAAGACGAACGAATTAACGTTTGACGAAGCAGTTACATGTCTTACAGAGCTTTTCAGTCCAAAAACGTCACTCTTTCACAAGAGGTGGAAATGTCTTAACCTGGTAAAGGGCGAAAATGAGGACTATTCCACGTTTGCCGCAATCATGAATAAACATTGCGACGATTTCAAGTTGGCAGAATTAACACCGGAGAATTTCAAGTGTCTCATCTTTGTTCAAGGGTTAGTCTCAGCAAAAGATAGTGAAATGCACAAAATAATGCTTTCAAAACTACAAAATGAACCTGGACTAACACTACAACAATTATCAGAAGATTGCCAAAAATGCCTGAGTATTAAGAAAGACTCGAAGAACATTGAGGAGTCAGGAGTATCACATATACGTAAGTTAAACAAAAGTTTACGTTCTTCATCCTCCCCAGAAAGAAAACAAAAATTCTATAATAAGGGAAAAGGTACAATATATAGGGCAAATTATGACGAAAATCGAAGCAAAATATAAGCCCCCCACCCCATCTGCATGTTATCGATGTGGAAGACTACACTGGAATAAGGATTGCAGTTTTAAATATAAAAACTGCCTTGTGTGTGGAAAAATGCGGCACAAGGCATCCCAATGTAGGAACAGAAAAGCTACTAGTAGGATAAGATCTACTAGGATGCATGACGAAGACAATACCAACATAAGGAAATATGTGGAACTTGAAATTTTAAATAAAAAGATAAAATTGCAACTAGACTCGGGTTCCGATCTAACGATAATTAACCTACAGACATGGAAAAAGCTTAACAGACCAACCATGTTACATACACAAAAAATTTCTAAGTCGGTGACAGGAAAGCGTATAAAATTCGAAGGAGAAATAATCGTAAATGTTAAATTTCATGGAAAAACAAGAAAACTCAAGATATACGTAATGAAAGATACAGAAAATCTGGTGGGCACAGACTGTATGCAAAAGTTCGACGTATGCGATTCACCTATCAGCTCGTTTTGTAAGGGTGCAGCTAGAATTGAATTGAAAGAAAATGTCCAACCAGTATGTAAAAAGAAGCGAAACGCGCCATTTACTACCACAGATGAAAACAGTAAAGAGTTATACTATACTAACAACAAAATTTCTACCTAAAAGCGCTCAATATATAACTAAAGAGATAATATTGAATAAATTAAGAAAAGTAAAATCTGGTTAATCTCGAAAAGCTCATCAGAGCCAGATGTTTGATAAATCTGTTGAACTTTTTATCAGATTCCATATTTATACAATTTCATTCGCTCAGAAAGAGTATAAATATGGAAACTGAGTCGGCTCTGATAACTCACTTAAACTTGTCGTAATTTATTGAATATATATATATATATATATATATATATATATATATATATATATATATATATATATATATATATATATATATTGCATTATTTACATTATTCAGACTATATAATGTAAATAATGCAAATAATCATAATGCCTCAACTCAGAGATGTAGACACACACACACACACACACACACACATATATATATATATATATATATATATATATATATATATATATATATATATATATATATATATAAGATTTCCATATACGGGTTCTCTAATAAAGAAGGGACCTGAAATTATGACAAGATGTTTACACACAAAAGAGTACTTAATATCTAATGTCGAAGCCACATTACATTCACTTTCGAGTAAAATAAAAAACAAAT
>OZ038483.1:59808280-59813280 GCA_964036315.1 Acanthosepion esculentum | reverse complement strand
ATACACAAACGCAAATACCAAACAATCTCAAATACGGGTAATATATTTAGGATTGGGCTTCATTTAGACTCTATCTTTTCTTTTCTTCAACCGAATGGTGTTTTGATGTGTGAATTCCTTGCAATTAGTGTCTTCACGATTTTTTACCTGTGCCGCTGCAATACTAGTTTTATATAGAACCCTTTAAATACTTTTAGCGCAACGAGTTTCTGTTTCACTTTTTTTTTTTTTTTTTTTTTTTTTTGCTGACGTATATAGACGAAGAATAGAGGAATGTGGATACCACAGAGAATAAATGGCCTACCTGGAAGGCCAGGTATTAGTCAGAACAGTAGGCGGACGTCAACATAAAGACAAAGCACGAATTTAAAAAAAACAGCTAATTAACGCTCTTTACCTTTGAACCTGCTCAGATGAGAATTTTCTTACCTTATTGCTCATCCAATACAAAGCCCATGAGCCACTCAAGGCAGAAGGTTACTAATTAGAGTTTTAGGGATGTAAGAACTGTAGATTATGACGATAAACAATAAGGAAAACGGTTGACTGAACCCGAGGAGCTTAAGATTGTAACAGTCAAGGAAACATCCTCTTGAAAGTCTATTCTAAAAAGCTCTTGATGGGAAACTGGCCGAATTGAACTTGTTTCTTCCTAGGGGAATACGGAAGGAATTAGGATGGTACACTCCCGTATATATGACATGGTGGTTTTTAGCTGTAAAAGACTGAACTGGTGGAACCAAAGAATGTAGCTCGTCAAAATATTTCCCTGGAAAAGGAGTTGTAATTTAAAAAATAATTCATCACCTTCATGGCTGCATAAACGCTTTTCAACTCTGTCGAGGCTGAAAAGCCAGGTTTGGGACCAAATATGACAGCATTACTCCATTTTGGGGCTGATCTGATTTTTGTAATTACAGGGCATGAATGATAGAGTCAGGTGCATTTTGGAGCCGAGCATATTTTTCCAGCGTCTTTAGTGATGGGTCGTATATATGGGGTATTAGTGATGGGTCGTATATATGGGGTATTAGTGATGGGTCGTATATATGGGGTATTAGTGATGCGTCGTATATATGGGGTATTAGTGATGGGTCGTATATATATGGGGTAAAATTGTAAACGGTTCACAAAAAAAGAAATAGGTATGACCATCGCCGATGACCAGTGAAATGGCAGTCGTCTTTTTCGTACATCAGGATATGGACAATCATAGCTCTCCACAACGTCCTAAGATTTGTAACTATTAGCAATGTCTGTCTCTTCTCATCACTGTTGTACCATCCACTTAAGCTCGTTAGTTAGTTTTACTCGTTGTTTCCCTCTACCCCTTTTACTATGTCCTGTCAGTGTCAAATTTTCTAAGCCTCCCTGTCTCATTAAGTACCATAGAAATTCCAACTGTTTTCAATGTAGGTATAAACATCCTTTTTCTTTACATTTTATTCGAAACTTCCTCGTTACTCATACATGTATCCACAGTATCCTTCAGTAGAAAAGTTTATGTTGGCTCATCTTTGTCCAGAATTTACTACCGTATAGGAGGACCAATATTATCTAGCAGTTCAACATTCTTTTCTTTGCTTCTAAGGAACTTTTCCTGTTTCTTAATAGTTTGCTTAGCTTTTGAAGGCATCTTTTCCATGCCAATACGCTTTAAGGTAAGGAATTTTAACTGTAAGCAGATCGGCATTTTCATATTTTATATCTTCTGAATGAGGCCTCTTTAAAAATGTTTCATCACTGCCTACGACACCTTATATAAAAAAAAATGCATTTTCCTGATTAGGTCAGATACACGAATAAAATCTTACCTGTCCGTATTCAAATGTGAAATTGAATTCTGTGGTTTCTCTGGCTGCATCGACAAATAGAAAAAGAAGAAAATAAAATACCACGAGTAAATTCCATTCTATATCTTATACGCCCCCCTCCCGCTCAAAATCTACTCGATTCTGTTTCGTTTACTTCACACTAATGCCCTTGGAAAAGGCAAGGATTTTCCACCAGCTATGTGCCAGCAGGTCAGACTGGGTTCTCGTTGCCTTGAGGTGGCAACCGGTCCAGGAGAAGGAAAACTCTGCATTCAAAATCATCCTGGCCTGCCTTGTTCAATTCTCGCTCGATTTTGTTTCGTTCACTTCGAACTAATGCCCTTGGAAAAGGCATGAATTTCCACCATATTTGGCTTAAACTTAGGGCAGACCAGTCTACGAGAAGGAAAACTCTGAATTTAAAATCAGCTTGAAGAGGGATGGGTTCTGCCAGGCTATCTTGCCCTAGACACGTCACTACTGCTATAGCTACAATAAATGCAGTGCATCTACCCCCTGGTGGGTTTACGGGTCTCTGATCGGATCTGATCAGATACAAACACCAACAGTATTAATATCGAGAACGACTTCAGATTTTGATTTTTTGGCTGTTCAGTTATCGATTTCAACAGATATAAATTTGTTATAAAATTCTCAGCCATGTAAAAGAAACTGTATTTATCATCTTATAGGATTAACTACACATATTTAATTCAGATTGTACATGAATTTAAACAATGCCGGTGGGGGGAGCACCGTGGAGTAATGGATAGCAGCTCGGATTGAGGGATCGGAGGGCCGAGATCGAATTCCAGTCGAATTCATCACATTCACTTACGCGCTAATATCCTTGGGAAAGGTATGAATCATCTTCTTCTTCTTCCCCCAGCTATGGGTAAATAGCAGGACATGGCACTGAACTTAAAATTCATGAAATGTTTAATTAATTCTAAGCCTTAAAGATTACACGCTTCAGATCAACGGTTCAAAATTTTCAGCGATTTTATACACTTTCGACGGCCAAAATCCGATTTATAAATGAATAAATAAGTTTTATCCAGCTTCATTTTTTTTTAATCAGCTTGAAATAAAATATACTGGAGGGTTAACTGTAAACCACAGGCTCTATTTCGGAGAACCCCTACTTTGGATTTTGGACTGCCCACTTGCAGAAAAAAAAAAAGAAACAGACTTATACATGAAGCCATTTCGAACGTATGTCCTCTTTCCTTTATACTTATACATTTTTTCTCGGTAAACCTTCACATCAATCTAAATACCTATCCATCTATCTCATGGGCCAGAACCCTCACCTGTCCACCATATTACATCGACAATTACATCAAAATACAGCCACCCGAGGCGGGAAACCGTACATGCGGCTAGCATCGACCGATTAAATCTATTCTCTTTTCATTAAACCAGGTGTCATTATGAAAAGCCAACACATTCTTCGGATTGTAACAACACGTAAGCTAATATACCATATCAGGTACTGTGTCTACTTCGAGCCAACTGGCGGCAGAGACCGAGGATGGAGGTGTGGCCAATAAAGTGATAATGATTGAATTAACCGACTTGATCTACCCAGCCCTAACTGTTTCCATCTACAAAAATAGTTTACTGTGCATCTACGTTAGCAGCCTTAACTAGATCTGTTATACCTTAAAATTCGTGTACACAAGCGCCCATGTACAGGTGCGTACATTTACCAGTGTTTATTTGTGCAATTGATCGGCGTTTATGTATATTTGCAGGCTGACTCTATAATAATCAAATTGATTTCTAATACAATGACTGTATAAGTAGGAATATTCTTTAACGCTAACAATGATGGAACAAAAGCAACGTCAATAGATGAATACGAAGCGAATGAGATTGACAACAAACAGACTAAAACAGATAGATAGATAGATAGATAGATAGATAGATAGATAGATAGATAGATAGATAGATAGATAAGAATGGAGGGAGAATGATATAAAAATGAATCAATGAAAAAATAAATAAAACAAAAGGCAAAAGAAGAAAAAGGTGAAAAACTTTGAAAATAAAGAACTTATTTTTACAGTTTTTTTCACCTTTTTTCTATTTATTTCTTCATTATCTATATGTCTATTTGCTTTAGTCTGTTATCAATCTCGTTAATAAAAATGCAGAAAAATGAAAGAAAGTTAATAGATCGCTACAAAGAAAGAAAGAAAGAAAGAAAGAATCATTTCAAATGAAAGATGGGAAAATGCATGAAATGATTGGTAGAAAGAAAGAAGGAAAGAAAGGAAGGAAGAATAAAAAATGAAAGAGAAAATGCGTGAAATAATTGATTAAAAAAAAAGAATCATTGGAAATGAAAAAACCGAAAATGTATTAAATGATTGGTAGAATGAAAGAAGCAAAAATAAGGAAACATAAAAAGAAGAAAGAAACACAGAATCATTGGCAATGAAAGAACAGAAAATTCATGAAATAATCGGTAGAAAGAAAGAATGAAAGGAAGAAAGAATCATTTCAAATGAAAGAGTGCAAAATGTATGAACTCATTGATAGCAAGAAAGAAAGTAAAGAAGAAAAATGTATTAAATAATTGGGAATAAAAATGGAAAAAAAAAGAAGAAAACAAAGAAAAAAGACAAAATGTGACATATAATTAGTAGAAAAAAAGAAAGAAAGAAAGAAAAATTAAGAAACAAACAAACAAATGGAAGCAGTAAATAAATGTAAAGTTCAAAAAGAGAAAGAAGGAATGGAAAAGAAAAAAGAAAATGGCTGATAAAAAGAAAGAAAGAAGTATTTTGATGAAGAAAATACGTATACAGAAATATATAGAAAGAAATGTGATAAATCGTTGAAAAGAAAGAAACAAACAAAAATAGAACGGTGAGGAATCAATAAAAAAAAACAATAAAAAAGAAAAGAACGGTATACTATCAATGATAAAAAAAAACAGCGAAGAATGGGTGAGTTAAATATAAAAAAAAATGTGCATCTGCCCAAATGTGGGAAAAAGAGTCTCTCTTCTGATTTGAATGTCTCGAATCTCCACAGAAATCCGGCCCGCTCTGGCCTACGCCGGACTGATTCACATTGCCCCGGGGTGGGGATAATTTGGGTGGAGGGTAGCTACGTTCCAGCCCCCACAACATGTAAATGCCATTTTATGCAATATCCTCACCCTTTTCCAGGGAG
>OZ038483.1:59733280-59803280 GCA_964036315.1 Acanthosepion esculentum | reverse complement strand
GGAAGCACCCATGCGGCTGCTGTTTCCTCAAAGTGGTAGTTTTTGGAGAAATGTTTAGTGGAACTATTTCGTTACATCTGGAATAAATTTGTGCACCGTTTCTTTAGTAAGAATCTCCATCTCTAGGCTAGTACTCAATCCCAGTGTTTAAAAAGACTGGGATATCTAACCAAATACGTTTGCCAACTGATATTGTTGGGGGTTACTTTTCACGGGCTCTTTTCACACTTTCGTAAAATACATCTATTGGATGCTTTTGTGCAAAAAGCACCCAATAGATGTATTTTACGAAACCATAAAAAGAAGCTGTGAAAAGTAAGAGTATACTTCAAACAAAGCCAGATTCAAATTTACTTAATACAGGACATTAAAAATAGGTTTACTTTGACAGATAAGAAAAAATAGCCAGGACTTGCTGGTGAGTCTCTATTCGTTGGAGAAATAAATTTATAATTCTTTTACAAGAAGGCAACATAATAAAAGAAACACATAACAAAAAACATGATATCAGATTGAACAAAAGCTTGATTAGTTGATTGATTCCAGTGACAAAATCCTTTTATAGAAGAGTATTTTTTATCAAAAGATACTTTTTATAGAATGTGGCTTTATAAAAGTTACTTTTATAGAAGCGTACCTTTATAGACAGGTACCATTTATGGGGAAAAAAAGTTATCTTTATAGAAGCTTTCTTTACTAGAGCGATGCTTAATGCCTGACTGAGATAAGTTTAATGTCTGGTAATTACTGATTAATTATTTTTATTATCGCGTGCCGTATACTTGTCTGGATTTCTAAAATGAAGTGTTGTTTGTTTTATTACTATTATATATTGATTTATTCAGGCCAGTTTAATCGAGGAGAGTTTTGATTTTTTTTTTTTTTTTAGCGAGGAATAGGTCGTTGTACCTACCGATTTTGGTTTTCTTTATGCTTTTTTTTTTCAAGTCTTTGCTTCACTCGATAACCTGCCGGAAATATCAACTGGAATTCTGTATTTAACCCACAAGGATACATTGTAGTCATTCCTCAAATTACCGCGTCCATTGCTCATACACAGAAATTCCAGAACTCCTAGCCGTCAATCCTTCTTCATGATTTGATACTCCGCTGAGCTGGTGTATATCTCCGTACTGGCCCAAGAACGGAACTCACGATTTCCAGTTAACCAGATTAAATTTATAAGTGCCTTTATCAATTCGGCCATCTCCTATAGGGCATTCGGTATTTGTGTAGACGAGGAAGATTAAATATAACACCTTTTCTTCATCAATTATTTTTTTTAAGTTTAAGTTTCAGTTGTTGCTGCTGTTGAAAGTCCTTAAGTGATGTGGTTTCTGTTATTTGCTACAGTTCTTTATTTCTGATTATGTAGCGCCAGTCCACAAGATTCTAACAAGAATGGTCTTCATCACAGGTTTCACTGGCTCAAAGCTATTTTAACCATTGATCATAAATAATATAATATAATATTATCACAGCATTACATATTATTGCTATATGTTAAATAGTACATTGTACATTATTATAACATAAAATCAATTTTGAAAGAAGTTTATTATTTGTCATATTTCTAATCGAAAAATAGTTATATAAAAAGTGGTGTTTCCATTATTTTGTCCAACCTGCGCATCTTACCATAGCCAAGAGGCCGTAGTTTGGACATCGACTAAGTTCTTATTCAAATTACCACAATAAAAATGAAAGCAATTCTATTTTGTCATTTCGTTTTTATTAATATTGTTTACTTGTAAGACTTCGGTCTGTTTAAAAATATCGAAATACTTCTAATTATTTTTTAAATTCTTTTCTTCATACTCAACAGTTTTTTGTTTTTCTTTTTTTGCCTTTACTGCTTTTACTTTTCTTATCAATATATATATATATATGTATTTAATATTGCTGGCTAATTTAATTTTAGAATGCTTTTGACTGACAGTTGAAAGCATTTTCAGCTGCACGCCGGTGTAATCAGATACGGATCCTTGAGGAACAGCTGACGTAGTGCCGCGTTCGGCGGATAATATGTTAGAGACTGACACATGTGGGTTCTCACCGGCTCTGCGATTTTGACGTCTTTTTTACCACTGGGAAAGAACTGATTACTAGTCTTTCGATGACCCGGGATTTCGTGCGTTCTATAACTGCTTTATCAGAAACAGAAAACTGAATCTTTAATAACTTGCTTAAAAAAATAATACTGATATTTTCTGGACCCTCGCCCCCGCATCCACACTCTCTATCTCGCGCTCACCTTCTCTCTTTCCTTTTCTTTCTTTCTTCTTTTCTCTTTCTCTTTCTTCTTCTTTCTCCTTCTTTCTCTTTCTTTCCTTCTCTTTCTCTTTCTCTCTCTCTCTTCACGTTATTTCGCTGTTTGTTTTTTGCAATTTTATTTCTTTTAAGTTTCTTTTTTTACTATTGTCACCAACTACAGAGTCCAAGGGCCATTTAAAGTAAGGGGTTACTGAATGAGACTGTCGTAAACGAATAGTAGAGGAGGAGGCGTATGTGCATATTCTGAGGATATGTAGGATAGATATCGGTTGACCTTGAACTAGAAAATTTTAAGACTGTAGTGCTCAAGGAAGCCTCTTCTTGGGAGTACTTCACAAAAATGTTGAAAAGAAAAATAAGTTCTTCCACCTTACTAATGGAATACGAAGGAAATGAGGATGACTTGACGCTGTGTACGTGTCATGGCGGCTCTGAGCTGTGAAGGTCTGAACTAATGGATCCAAGGAATGTAGCTCGTGTGAACATCCGCCATAGTAATAGTGATAGAGTAGTGAGAGGTTAGAAACGTTTCGTCTGCGGTAAAGTGGTTGTAGGGTGGAAAATAATTCACAACCCACAGGGCAGCGTAATAGCTTTTGAACTCTGTCATGGTTGGACAATGAGGACTTGACAACACAAGACCAGATATGGCAGCAATACTCCAATCTTGCTCCGAGCCGTGAATAATTTTCATTTAAACTACTTTTTTTTTCTAAATAATAAAATAATAAAATAACCATAGAAAGACGCCATATAATCTGACATTTTTTTCCCTTTCTCTCAAGAGCAATCGGAGAGCCGAGTTCGAATTCCAGTCGGGTTCGTTAAATTCACTTACGCACAAATAATCTTGGTAAAGTTGTGAATCCATCCCTTTTCTCTCCAGCTATGGGTTGAAAATCAGGGCAGAGTGGGCCCTATAGCCTTGGCTGGCAGTCAGTCTACCTTACAAAGAAACAGCAGCCTAGTGCGTGAAAACCTTTCTTCCTGGTCAGTCGTGAATCGAAAGACACATGGTCGCCCAAGGGTGTATCACATACGGAACTTAACTGACTCAAATGTTATTGAACTTTTACTATCTTTAGAATTATTTCTGCTATCGTTTCAATATCAAGCTAAAACTTTATTTCTATCTCTTTGGTTTTATCTCTGTGCCTTTTCATACAGACTTTTAGAATATATATAAAATATGCATAACACATTTATAAACTATTTATATTATAATAATACATATTATATTTATAATATCAATTATTCTTTTTTTAATCAATTCACCCCGAACAGGGTGATAATGGCACTCAGACTCAAGAGGCTACTAGGAGTGAAAGAGAATGAGACAGATTCAGAAGGAACCAAAAATCCTATCCTGAACAGGAAACAAGGGATAAACTTCTACTCCTGTTCAAAAATCCGATGAGGGGTGTGAATCGGACGACAGGCAAATCTATCTACTCTTAATGAAAGAAAAAAATAAAAAATAAATAGTAAATAAAATTTCAGAATTCAAGAGGAGACGTTAGAAGTATAGAGTTGTAGTAGACTTTAGAAAGAACCGGAAACCCAATCTTAAACAGGAAACAAGAGATAAATCTCTACTTCTGTTCAAAAGACCGGGGAGGAGTGTGAACCGGGCGATGGAGGAACATGTCTACTCCTATTGACAGTTTTAATCAGACTAGAAAAGCGTATTTTATTATATCTATTTTTGTTAAATGCTTTCCACCCGATCATTAGACGTGATTTCGTTTCCTTTCACTGTTCTTTCTTTACTCTGAGTATCTGTCTAAAGATTATCTGTTCCATGTTGATTTATTTCTATTTCTTAAAGCCATCGCTAACATTACTGTTTCGACTAATCTTTGTGCTATTCCTGAGTTTATTTTCAACTGATTTTGTTAATTTCTGTTTCACACCCTGACACTATGCGTTTATTATGCCTATTTTTATTAGATGCTTTCTATAAACTATTTACAAATACTATTTTCCGGCGCTATCAAAGAATACCTGTAGTATTCCCGTCATTTTCTAAATGTCTTGATTATATTTTCTACATAAGTAATGTAGGATTTTTTTCATCTCTACAATTAATTCGATTGTCACATATAAGAATGAATTCGTTTATTATGCCTATTTTTATTAGATGCTTTCTATAAACTATTTACAAATACTATTTTCCGGCGCTATCAAAGAATACCTGTAGTATTCCCGTCATTTTCTAAATGTCTTGATTATATTTTCTACATAAGTAATGTAGGATTTTTTTCATCTCTACAATTAATTCGATTGTCACATATAAGAATGAATTCTGCTTTTTGAATCATTGAAAATCAAAATATCCTTAAGTAGCTAAGACGGAACAAATGGAATAAAAAAGCAATGTATTAGCAGTCTGACTTCCCCTATTTACTAATGAGATATTCTGTTGTTATGCGAACACGAAGCATGTTTGCGTATTAGTTGCCATACGCCATCAGTTTACAATAAAAACAAATATCTCATTTCTAAGAAGGGGTGCTCGGGCTGCATGACCAATAAATACATAAAGTCTGACTTTTATATTAAGAAACAGATATTTTTTTTTAAATTTACCCTAAGCAAGATGCAAGGGGCGGGTAACAGAGAGTGAAAGAAACTGAGAAAAGTTTAGGAAAATAAAAAAGAACAGGATCCAAAGGAAGAGAAGATGTCGATTGCCGTTACATTTTAATTTTTGAAGTTATTTATTAAACGTCGAAACAAAATGTACTATTTTGTAGTAGTAACTTACATGTTCTAATGTAAATATATATATATATATATATATATATATATATATATGAAAAAAGACAATAGGAAAACTGTAGTTTTGGCCGATGCGTTTCGTCCAATGTAGACGTTTTCAAGGCAAAAAAAACGAAATATTTTCATTTTTTGCCTTGAAAAACTAAAACTAAAACGTTGGCTGAAAGTACAGTTTTCCTATTGTCTTTAATCCTTTATATATATATTGTCTTTTTCTATGGGTTAATTTTTAGAATTTTTACATATATATATATATATATAATGAAATGGTCAAAGTCCGACAATTATTTAATGCCATTTTTATGCTTAACATTCTTTTTATAGATACTAGTATTTAAGTAAGTGCTCTGTTTATAATAAACAGTATTAAATAACATTTACCGGCCTGAATGTCCGAGAAATTTTCATAGAAAATATTCGTCCTCCGACAAGATTCGAATCTGTATCCTATACGGAACCGTCATTTAGCGTGACGTGTCTTTAACCGATTTGGCCACAGAGGAACGTTCGTCTGTCAAAGTCGAATTTACTGCTTATTATGACGGTTCCGTATAGGATACAGGTTCGAATCCTGTCGGAGGACGAATATTTTCTATGAAAATTTCTCGGACATTCAGGCCGGTAAATGTTATTTAATACTGTTTATTATAAACAGAGCACTTACTTAAATACTAGTATCTATAAAAAGAATGTTAAACATAAAAATGTCTTTAAATATATATATATATATATATATATATATATATATATGTGTGTGTGTGTGTGTGTGTGTGTGTGTGCGTGTGTGTGTGTGTGTGTGTGATTATACTTGTATATATCTTAGGTACCTTAATAAAATGGAAAATCATAGATTACCTAAGCAGTTATTTTACATATAGTTACCACGTGAGAAACATCTGAAGCACAAACCATAGCAAAAACGTCTGGAGGATGGTGTTAAAAACAATTTTAAAACTCTTTGTACTGATGGTGTGGGAAGTTGACAGAATATCGATGATCTGTATCGAGGAATATTACAAACGATGCAATCTCGGAAGGGTTTCTCAAAAAACAAAACATGATCTCATTCCCAGATAATTTCCAAGCTGAGCATACATGCAATGTAGGCGTTAGGGTCTTCTTATCCAAAGCTGAAGCAACCCCAAGAATAATATGTTGACAGCTGTGTACAAAGACTTACAGGAAATTTATGTCTATTTTATGACAAATATGTGGATAGCAGGTCTATCATCATCATTTTTGTGCTGTGTCCCTTAAGGACGCTCAATCATGGCTTCCCACAAAATTCTTATAAAATTTACATATTTTTAAAAGTCTGCGTCTGTTTTCGAAATTTACTGGATATTTCTGATTACTTTTAATTCTTTTATATGGTATCGAAGCCAATATGAATAAACGCAATTTTAGGATTATTGTATTCTGTAAATTCGAATTTGGCCACCGCCACCCGTGACATCAACAGTGTTTGAGAGCTGGAGTCAGTTTCAGAACAAACTGTGAGACGTAGGTTCCAAAAATTAATTTCTAAGGATCTGGAACTCCAAGATGGGACTGGTTATGGTTACAAGTTGTCACTCAACAATGACGAATTGAAGGCAGCCGTGGAGGTTCATTCAAATACAGACAGTCGGGCGATGATATCAATGCTAAAGGTATCCGTGAGAACAGCCAGAAGACATCTGGCACTAATCGACGAAGAGAAGAAAATGCAAAAGTAGGTACCGCATGATTTAACTGATCAACAGCAGCTTACACAGTTTGACATTTGTGGCAAATTGCTTGTTCGTCTTAAAAAAAAAAAAAATTAAGTTTTTCATCATTGCGTGTTTACTGGTGATGAAAAGCGGTTCCTGTATGTTGATCGGAAATTTGGCCCTCTTTCGATCTAGAAATTTGCCTTCCTCCCAAACTTCCCTAAAACCAAATCTTCATCTCAAAAAAAAAAAAGATCCTCCCAACCATTTGGTGGTTCTATTGGGATGATGGTGGCATTAGCCGTTCCCTTATAAGGAAACATTCGGCATTCATTAACCAATTTTATTGTTTGGTCATTTGATATAAAGTATTAAATAAAATATCCTTTTATATATCATAAAATATCTTCAGTCATTTATATATGATAATGATAATATTAGCCAGTGCCATATAAGGAAACATTCAGCATCCATGTCGGCTGACATTTATGAAATAATTCTCTTAAAAATGCAAAATAGGTTTTTCAAGTTCAGTTACCGCTCTTTTCACTATTGATGGGGAATTCCTTCCAAATTTTTCTTTAAATTAATCGAAGTCAACATCTTGATTATGCCATTATTTTCTCTTCGAATTAAATATGGCATCCATTTCAGTTGTTCCTGCTGTTGAAGGTTTTTAAGTGAATTGGTTTCTATTATTTGGTGCAGTCCTTTGTACGTGATTCTGTATCGCCAGTCTACGAAATCCGACGAAGGGCAGTCAAGACCCATAGGTTTTATTCGCTTGAATCAAGTTCTAATTAATAGTCTGAGAAAATGGATGTATATATATGTAGATAGTTTAGGCTTTTCTAGAGGAGTTTGATGCCCTGCATGACATGCATATGAGAGTCCAGAACTGGCGAGGTTATTTAAGAATACGAATCCTGGGTTCTTAGAGTAATGTTTTGGGTTTGTAGCAACTTGCCGGTTAATGGAATATTCTATTACAGCCGAGGCCAAAAGCCTGTAGTCATGATTTGAAACGAATACCAGAAAAAGGATCATTAGTGCTGCTGGATAACGCAAGACGTCATATTTTACAAAAAATGCCACAAAAATTGATGCTGACGTTATGTTTATCCAAATATAAATTTTATCACAATTACTACATGGGATTTTATATATATATATATATATATATATATATATATATATATATATATATATATATATATATATATATATATATATATGAATAAAGATAAAAAGAAAACTTCGTTGACATGATTTCCTTTTGTTTCTATTCATATTGTGTTTTTGAAGATATATATTTAGTTATAACTGAATTTCTTTATATATATTTTCTGTGTATTTTAGCAGAAAAAGTTCTCTAAGGCAAATATTATTAAAAAAAAACAACGAACATTTTTTGTCGATTACGGATCAAATTTACACAAATTACGAATCTTTCTCAGACAACCATCAAAAATTGTCCGAAGTTCATTTTGGAAGAAAAGTAAAGTCGAAAGATTGGACCATATTTATGACGGAATTTGATCATTATTTGAGAGGGATTATTCATTATTTGGAAAAGCCGATCAGTAAAATTAATCGATACAAAATATCTGTTGTTTATTATAATATATATATATATATATATATATATATATATATATATATATATATATATATATATATATATATATATATACCCAGATATAGGGTTGGAACACATGGTCAAGACCGTGTAGAGCTAATAATATTCAAATTTATAACAAATGTATGTTATAAAATCACTACAAAATTTGCAATTTTGCATTGATTTTATAACATGCATTTGTCATAAAATTGAATATATATATATATATATATATATATATATATATATATATATATATATATATATATATATATATATTATAAAAAAACTATTCAAATACCCAGAATTTCTATACTTTTTTTTTTTGCATTTCTTCCCCAGCAAGGCGGGAGAGGCATTGGTTCGCAGGGAGTTACATAGAATGAAGGTGCGAGAAGGAAACCTCTGTAATGAGCTGAATGATGAAAGGATAAAAGATGAATGGGGTCCAATAAATCAGAAGATGGCGATTTACGTTGCATTTAAATTTTTGAAGAATGTACTTATCAGGGAAGCAAGTAAATAGAACGGAATTCCACAAGCGAAAAAAGAAGCTGTTGGAGTAGAAGTGGCGGTTACTATTTCATTGAGTATATATATATATATATATATATATATATATATATATATATATATATATATATATATATATATTCCAGTATTACAATAACATTCATTATTCTTTTTTACTTTTAATTATGTCTTTTATAGTAGATGTGGTTGGGTCAGTTTTAATTTCAATGTCTTTATGTTCAGCAGTAATTAGTTGAGCTGATGGATTTTCAGATGTTTTACCTACAAATAAAAGCAAAAAATACGAACCACAGAGATATATATTTCATGAACGTTGTTTCCCATATGCCTAAAAATCAATATTTTATTATTTTAGATGTCAGTATAGCTTACGTAACATTCTTCATCAATCTTTTCAACCACTGATTTTCTTAACTCTTTTAATATTTGACAACTATTGTAACAGTTTTTATCGCATGCCAGAGATCTACTTTACATATACAGTCATACCTCGACTTAAGTCGTTTCGAGTTAAGTCATTTTCGAAGATACGTCGGTTTTTCTTAAATATTATATGGAAAAATAAAACTCGCCTTAGGTCGTTTTACTCGAGTTTACGTCGTTAAAAATATTAGAAACGGCAAAACACTAAAATAACAATAAACACATAAAATTATATTCAAATAAATTTTAAAATAATATATATATATATATATATATATATATATATATATATATATATATATATATATATATATATATATAATAGATGTTCATATTTCAAATTCCTACCAACAGGCGTCATTCGTGCGTTTTTTGTTTTTGTTTTTCGCCCCAACTCTGATTTTGAATTCAAACGGATTTACATCTGTGCTCTGCCGTTGACGTTCTTTCAATTACATTTCAATTGTGGTTTAGAATGCATTTTCGCCTATGGCTCCGAAGAAAAGTCCCAGTGCAAGTACTAATGCTAAGTGTAAAGCTATATCGCTTGAAGATAAGGTGGAAGTGAATTATTTCATTCAGAATACTGTACGTACATATCATAAATACTGTAATAGGCAATGGGGAGTACTTATTTGCGGTTTATAGTGTGGTTATTTCGACTTAAGTCGTTTTTCGATCTAAGTCGTGGCCTATGGAACCAATTCCCGTATACCCGTACATCCCTTTTCATGATAGCCTACCAGATTTTACTTAGGGATTTGGAAGACAATCTATTACTTTGGTGTCTTTGAAACCATTTTTGATCATCTTTTTCTATATGTCATATCCATCTACGACATTGACAATCATGGCTCTCCACAATTTCCTGTCCATTGTAGCTCTTAGTAAATTTTGTCTTTTTGCTATCTCTACTAATCCCTGTTCTGTCAACTATTTACACAAGCTCCTTAGGTAGATTATGTGCTGCTTTCCGCGACCTTCTTTGCTTTCAATATGTTCTATGAGTGTCAAAATTCCCAAGCCCTCTTTCCTCATCATATGTCTTAGAAATTCTATCTCTTCCTGATGTTAAGTATAAGCGTCCTTTCTGTTTCCATTTTCCCTAAAACTTTGTCATTGACTATGTTATATAGGAATAAAGTGTCGCTGCCGACACTTGAGTTTGAACATAGATCGCCCAGTGAGCAAGCATTAAGTAGACAACGTGTTCATAGAGGAAACGCATATATGGGAGGTAGCGTGTGTCTAATTGATCTGCTTTTCTAGTCTAACCCCTATTACTATTCGGATCGCTCTTCTATTCTATCTTCTATTACTTATTCGGATCTCTATTTTTAGTCTATCCTCTATTACTATACGGACTGCTATTCTCTACTCTATTCACTATACATTTCACTATACGGATTACTTTTCGAGCGATTATTATCGAGCAAGTGCTATTAGTACGAGTGCTATTCGAAGGCGTCCTACATCAGTAGTGTTCAACGGCGTTACTATAGTTGTATCTGCCATTACAAAGTCTCTACTACAACGAGTATTAGGAAAGTAACAACAAGTATTCGTTGGCATCACAAAAGTGGCAACGAGTGTTCGTTGACATCACAAAAGACTACATCTTCAGTTCATAGTATTCTGAGCATCCTTCTGTAGAACCACATTCCTGTTGCTTCAAGTTTCTTCTCTATCTGTGATGAGATTGTCTAGCATTCACTGCCATATAAGAGGACCGATATTACATAATAGTTAATTACGCGTTTCTTTGTTTCTCTCGAGGTTTTCCTGTTTCTATTTCGGTGTTGCACTTTCCGTCCTCTGTTAAGACACTTCCTAGATAATTTAAATTTTCATATTTGTAATTTTCATGTTGGACTCTCGCCACTAGTCCCAACCATTACTCCAGCCACCCTCACTGGTGACCGATTGTTTCCATGAAGGAGCCAACACCGAGGCCATTCTGCATGTCCATCCCATTTAAGTCTAAAAAGTCAGTTTCTTGTCCAACTTACACGTTTCTTAAAATAATTGTCGGACTTTGTCCAATGCATAATGTGTGACGTCATTTGTTTACATTTGGATAGGCATCGAGCAGATATGAATGTACGAGAAAAGATCATGGAGAATTGTAGTTTAAAAAGAGTAAAATCGACCGAAACGCTCCTCTGTGGCCCAATCGGTAAAAGCACGTCAGGCTATATGACGGTTCCGTATAGGATACAGGTTCGATTCCTGTCGGAGGACGCATATTTTCTATGAAAATTTCTCAGATATTCAGGCCGGTAAATGTCGTTGATACTGTTTATTATAAACAGAACATTTACTTAAATATTTGCATCTATAAAAAGAACGTATAAACATAAAAAAATGTCTTAAAATAATTATCGGACCTTGTCCATTTCATAATGTGTGTCGTTTCTCTTTCTGATCTTCACATAAATGTTGTATTCGTTATAATCTAATCAGGTCTTAATACTCTGCAGCTTTTTTCTAAGTTTATATTCACAACACTGGCTTCTTCAGCTATTTTCTTGCTGATCAATCCACTTTTCTTCCTCAAAACTTTTGCTTTCTTTATGAGATGTCTTTATATGAAATTCTTAAGGTCAGTATTTTCTTGTTCTTGAAAATGTTTACATTTTTGTTATTGTTCTTTGGATATATTTATATATATGGAATATGTGAAACAAGGGGAGCATGGGGGTGTATCGTCAGTAGTAGTACCTTTACAGCGAAGCGGCAGACCCTATGTACGTAGGTGAATTGGCATGCGGAACTGTACCGACACACAGACTACATCCAAGAAGTCGTGTGGGGACTGCGACGGCCAAACTCCGGTTAACGACTTCAAACTGCCAGCAAAAATGCGTGGGGGGTAATCGAACAGGTTTCCCTACCCAACCGGTGAAAGGGAACGCCTCACCCAAACATACCTGTGTCAAATGGGCATCTGCCAGACGCCAGCCTCGGCGTAGGAGCTGCGTCTCAGAGGTCAACGGCTTTACCATTGGGCTGAGGAGAGTGTTGACCACAGAGGCGCAAATAATATATAAATAACTGAATAAATGATGACGAAATAAAAAAATATCAATAATTATACTATATATATATATATATATATATATATATATATATATATATATATATATATATATATATGTATATATATATATATATTGTTCAGATTGTTGATCACGCTAGATAACATGCTCTCTCCCAAAAACTGTAACTAAGGTCCGCGAGGCATAGTTGCAGTATAAACCACAGGTGTGCTCTGTAGGTGTTGAATAAACACACACACACACACACACACACATACATATATATATATATATACATATATATATATATATATATATATATATATATATATATGCACACAGTCCGATATATATATATATATATATATATATATATATATGAGGAAATATAGTCTTAAGATGTGCTATATTTATGGGATAAAGCGCTCAATATCAGAGATAGAGCGTGTGTAAATATAAAAGTGAACATAGAAGTCAACACTTAGAGGCGACAGTCTGTTTCATGCTTGGTGCAATCGTCAGGCCTGATATATATATATATATATATATATATATATATATATATATATATATATATATATACATCGGAATGTGTTAATGTTCCTAAATAGACATATTAAAGAATATTCAATAAATAAGTACATATATATATATATATATTTATGCGCGCATACACACACACACACACACACACACACACACATATATATATATATATATATATATATATATATATATATATATATATATATATATATGATTAGGGGGCGTACATACATAGCGGGAAATAATTAAAGCATCTCTTCGCACAGCGGCAATGTTCAGAAATAATGTTCCAATTACTCCTTTGTCAGACGTGCATCATCAAATGAAAAAGGAAGAGCCAAAAAGAAAGAGAAAGGGAGAGAAAAAGAAAGAGAAAGGGGGAGAAAAAGCAACAAAACAAAAGACACTGGAGCGGGAAACTCGCTTTTCTTTTGCCCTGGGGCGGCCAGGAATACCTTTTCCCGACAAAATAACAAGTGTTCGAAATTAGTCAGCATGTCTCAACTTCAACAGGGCAGAGAAATAGTCGACGCGCGAGAATCTGAGCGTCGTGCCAAGCGTACGCTTATAGACTGAGATGAACGAACTGCGATAGATAGATAGATAGATAGATAGATAGATAGATAGATAGATAGATAGATAGATGGGAAGAGTGGGAAAGAGAAATGAATCAGCTAATTAATTGACCGATTGATTGTTTGTGTGTGTGTGTGTTTGATTTGTGGCTATGATTGATTGTAAAAGTACACACACGCGCTCACGCGTGCGCATATATGTGCGTGTGGATAAAGAACAAAGGAAAACTTATCTTAGCCACCGCTTTTCGTCCTCTGATGGACTTTATCAAAGGATTTTATTTTGCAGCAAGTATTTATAAACAAAAGTCAAAATGTCGTTAGTTTTTAGAATTTTTACGTTTAAGATTGTTCATAAATATACATCAGGCTAACTAAAAGTCAGAGTAAATTATGGAGGATGCTAAGTGACATAATTTAACGTCTAATAAAAAAATGAGTAAATGTTCTTGTTGAATTTTTCTTACAGATATATTTTCACTTATATATGAATTTTTACACGCACATATATATGTATATATTTCAAAGGAATTAATGGATTTATTTTTAATCTGACATTTTCAGTAATTTATTTTTAAATAGTGTGTACTACATCTGTCTGTCCGCTCACTCTAGAAAATGTGCTCTCCGGTAGTGTTTGAATCTGTATCCCCTTTTGAAGGAGTAGATACTGGCGGTCTACGGCACAGCGTGTCAGACGGAGGTTTCTACAACAAAGGGGGCGTAGGTTCGAACAATGCCGGAGACCACATGTTCTTCATTAAGAGTTCTCGATGACGTCGGCCAATAGATGTAGTGCATACTGCTTAAAAAGAAAAACGGGGTGACTATTACACATACGGGTATCCGCTAAAAACATTTTAAATAATAATGATAATAGCATATATATATATATATATATATATATATATATATATATATATATATATATATATATCCGATGCAATGAGAACGAAAGTATTATATAAATTCTAACGTTCACAGCATAAATCTAAAGGAGGGCTCGATACCGATTTTCCGGTCTGCGTACAATGAAATGTTCCATGTCTTATTATGACAGGTTTCAACGTAACTTGTTACAACCGAAAAGAAGAAGAAGAAGAAGAAGAAGAAGAAGAAGAAGAAGAAGAAGAAGAAGAAGAAGAAGAAGAAGAAGAAGAAGAAGAAGAAGAAGAAGAAGAAGAAGAAGAAGAAGAAGAAGAAGAAGAAGAAGAAGAAGAAGAAGAAGAAGAAGAAGAAGAAGAAGAAGAAGAAGAAGAAGAAGAAGAAGAAGAAGAAGAAGAAGAAGAAGAAGAAGAAGAAGAAGAAGAAGAAGAAGAAGAAGAAGAAGAAGAAGAAGAAGAAGAAGAAGAAGAAGAAGAAGAAGAAGAAGAAGAAGAAGAAGAAGAAGAAGAAGAAGAAGAAGAAGAAGAAGAAGAAGAAGAAGAAGAAGAAGAAGAAGAAGAAGAAGAAGAAGAAGAAGAAGAAGAAGAAGAAGAAGAAGAAGAAGAAGAAGAAGAAGAAGAAGAGGACTAATGCAAGTATTAGTCCTGTGCCGCAAGAATAAAATGCTTGCTAACTAGAAATTACCAAACACACAGAGTGAAAAACTGTGTTGACCCTAAATGCAGATACTATGATAATCATCTAGAAACAGTTGAGCATCTTGCATCAGGTTGCACAATGTTAGCACTAACTGAATATAAAACTCGACATGATAGAGTGGGTTAATAACTGCACTGGAAAATATGCCACTTTTACGGAAAGGAAACTGCAAGAAACTAGTATGAAGACCACCCAGACCCGTAAGAATTTTATGAGATTTTACAATACACACAAACAAAACAATCAAAGCTAATCGCCAAGACATCGTGATCAAAAACTACAAGAACTGAATGTGTTTTCTTATTGACATGTCATTCCTGCAAATTGTATCTTTTAAGATATTCAAGAAACTTGAAGTGGAAAATCTCAAAAATGTAGCACATGTGGACATCAATAATTCCAGTTCTCGTTGGAATCCTCAGATTGAATGGAAATGGTTCAGATAGACTCATTAAAAGGATCCATGAAAGAAATACCAAAAATTGTACTCACACCTTAAGAAGGTCTTTATCTTTGTAGAATGTGTGTGATCTTGGGGTTTGTTTGTTTTCTGTTGTTTTTTTTTTTGTTTTTTTTCAAAAACTGCTAAGTGGAAAATATCATGATGCCATTTCTGACCTTGGATCTCTGGTTGGAACCCAGAAAGAAATGAGTATACGGCAGAAATCAAAGGAAATAATAATAATAATAATAATAATAATAATAATAATAATAATAATAATATTTCTTGAAGTTTTAAAAAAAGTTTTAATTCCTGGAGAATATAGTTTACACATATCTTTCTTTTTGTCATCAATCCCGTCTCTTTAGCAACAGGATTTTATCAGTTTTGTTACATTCCGATATTCACATGATATAATAAGTATACCATGTGAAAATATCATATATGTTTATAAATAGAAACCGTTGCGATTATCAGGGTGGAAAGTCTGGGAAGTAGGCCTAGTTCAAATTGCAACCGAGGTCATTACGTTCACTTTCTCAATTACCTTGAACCTATTATGTCATGGGCTAAATAGCAGGGCAGGTTAGGCTTCTTAGCCTTGGATGGTAACCGCTCTAGTAGAAGGACAGCTCTGAATTAAAACACCGCGACTGCTCTGTGGGCGGCGCAACGTGCTGCCTGTTCTGCCAGCAGCGTAGTGACATTTACAGGCTAGAGCACCAAATGCACCAGGTCGGAGCTGCTCGGTCAAGGTAACAAGTATATTATGAAAATAATGCTAATATCGGTTGGTTAATACAAATTCAATATCCTTTTTCTATGCTACATTTAACAAGTAAGGGCGCCCTTTGACAAGCTGGTCGTAACTTTTATATGGATGCCATGCGTAGTGTCAAACTCGTTTGGAAATATCCGAACTGTCAGCTTTATACAACCGTTTTCTCGGAAATGGGGTTAAAAATGGTTTCGCGCGGGTAAAGCTTGTGGGCCTCACCAAGGACCATACGTTCTCGAACCTCGTGGACTGGAGCCACAGAATCCCAAGCAAAGGACTTCACCAGATAACAGAAACTAAATCACTTGAAGGCTTTCAACGACTAAAGTGGATAGTATGAATAGAGGATATGGACGTAATGAAGATGCTGACGTTCCCCAGACAAAAGGCGAGGAAGGAACCCCCCCCTCGATAATAGAAAGAGCACTGAGCTACTGAACTTGAGAAACCTATTTTCCTGAAAAATTGTTTGATGAGTGAAATTTTATGAATTTCAATAGACAGCAACATTAACTGTTCGGTCAACGAATGCCGAATGTTTCCTTATAAGGAAACGGCTACTATTACCAATAACATTACTATTAAGGATCATTGGATACTGAAACTGAATCGTTCATACGTAACATTACATTTATATATTCAACAGCAGCCTTCTTCAATTAGTCTCGGCCATTGTGAATGTGCGAGCCCGTAGTGCCCTCATTCGAACGTGAACTTTACATGCTCGTCTGCATTGTCTGAGAGACTGCCCACTTACTGCTGGGTGAGTGTTTATATATCTGTCTCTGTCATGATGCTCTGTCTCCTGCATGCATTCCAGGTGAATCTGAGGTAATCACGTGGGCCTGCACTCAACGATAAGGAGATCATTTCGGCTCCACCCTTCACCTGGATTCTCTTAAGGTCACGAAGTGCAAAGTCTACTCTGGTGTGATTTGGAGTGCGACACATGTTACACTAACATTGCTTTCAATTTAGAACTGTCCGGAACATCTCATCTGAAATGTCTTTTGGAAATTACGCTTTTTTTATAGTTAAAAAATCCACCAAAAGTTTTTAACTCAATTTACTCCATATAACTTCAAAACCTTACTTTAACTTTGATTCGGACTAAAAATCTAATCCCGACAAAATGATAGATTTTTGGCCGAAAGTCCGATTTAGGCCGAAATTTCAGTTCAGGCCAAAAATTGAGATCTTCAAATCACAAACTCCATGGGACTTCAATTGAGTTGAGTTCTTTAAATCACACACACTGGTTTCGTGGCATGAAGTTCAAAACTTCATGCCACGAAACCTGTCACTTTAACTCTGATTCCTTGGGATTTTGAAGAAATAAAATTGATTTCCTCAATTCACAAGGTGAAAGATATTTTAAACTGAATTTAAAATTTTTTTTAATTAAATTCACAAAAATTTGGGGTTACTTTAAACTCAGTATAAATTAAAAACTTTTAAAATGACAATTTTTTTTTTTTTTTCAGTTATTCTAAAATTTGAATTTTTTTTTCCTCATCCGGACACAAATCCAAAAGCCGGATGTTCAAGCACCAGATGAAGGGCAGATTTTCAATTCCAGGATCAGACGGGTTTCCAAAAATGTATAATATGTATATGAAGTGCAATTGTGGCTCGAGTTAGAGGGGCTTCAGACACCCGGACGGACAGATAGAATTTGCAGTTTATTTATTTGGAAGACAAAAAGAAAACTTATCTGTCGCCCTCTGAGGGACTTTATCAAGGCAAATGCAAGGATTTTATATTTTAACAAGTATTTATATGCAAGAGCAAAATGTTATTGGTCTTCAAATTTTTAAAATTTAAGAACGCTCATAAATATTCACCCGGTTAGTCGAAAGGTCTAGGTAAGCTATGGAAGACGCCAAGTGACACAATTCAATGTCTAATAAATAAAAATGAGGAAATGATGTTCTTGAAACATTTATCTTATTGCAGAGACTCGTTGCTTTCATTTAATTTGCCATTTGATTCAAAGGCACCTCGGAGTAACATAATGGCTAGCGAGGTTAGTCTGGTTAATCATTACTATTTAGTAATGAGTTTGATCCTTACTAGGTGACTCATACAAAATTCGACATTAAATAACACAGTAAGGGTCGACAACCAATGCCCCCTGTTTGACCTAGTGTTCTTACTGCTTGCTTGCTGCCTTGCTGTCACGGTTGACCTCCTTTGCCAGCTCCTTCACTTTCTTACTGCTACTACTGAAGCTTTTGCTGACGAGCTTAGCTGACTTGTAATAAAAAATAATATCGAATCAAAAAAAATAAATCCATTAATTACTTTAAAAAAACACTTTCTTTATGTTTTGAGTATGGAAACAAAGCTAGCTGGTATAGACTTAGAAATGTCCCAACAAGAAATGTGTATTTCTTAAGAAGGGCAATTAAACTTTGTTTTGCTGTAGGTGCAAAGGAAAAAGTATACCTGGCTATAAGGTAGTTTCGCTGAGAAATAAAGGGAATAGATTTTCAATACCTATGGAGTTATACATTTTCTTTAATATAACTTTCGATGCTTCTAAGCCGGTAGATATGAACTTCACTGTTAGAAAAAGAAAAATACACAGTGTACTATCCTATTTCGACCTATGGGAGAAGAAAATTTAGTTTTGGAACTTTTCGGGAGAACTGATAACACAATATCTGATAAGAGACTCCAAACAGCTTGCCTTACGCTCGAATTCAAAGCTTTGCTTCTCCTAGACTGGTTGCTAGCCTAAGCTGGAAACACTCCATTTTGTCATGGTGTTCAACCCATGGTTTGGGGCAGAAGAGAATGGATTTACACCTCTCTCAAGAGTATTCCTGCGAAAGTCAAAACAACAAGTTCGGCCGAAATTTGAACTTGGCTTGCCGATCCGACTTTGCGTTCTGCTAAGCACTATGTTACACTCTCGTTCCCTTAATATACATATATATCTGTTAGACTCTTCTGCCTACTATAAGATTAGTAGGAGACAAGGCATTAGGGGAACAGTCGCATAGATTGTTCAAACTCTCTGCCTCGGCGGAGAGGAACCCAAAGTTTCGTCCGGGGAGGTAGATAGGCCCTGAACCCGTTTATACGGGTTCTATAGGGCATATTTTTGGCCGGGCCTACAGGCTCGGAGTACCCACACTAAACTGGCCTTGTGACACATACACCCTTGTGGGGGGGCTGTTAAATATTAACAGTTGCATAGATTGTTCAACTGTCAAACTCTCCGCCTCGGCATAGAGGAACCCGGACGAGGCTTTGCCGCAGGGCAAACTATCGTCCGGGGAAGTAGACAGGCCCTGAACCCGTTTTTACGGGTTCTAAAGGGAATATTTTTGGCCGAGCCTACAGGCTCGGAGTACCCACAACAAACCGGCCTTGTGCCACATACACCCTCGTGGGAGGGCTGTTAAATATTAACAGTCGAGTAGATTGTTCATTAGTCAAACTCTCTGCCTTGAGCAGAGATGAACTCGGTCTAGGCTTTGCCGAAGGGCAAATTTTCGTCCGGTGAGGTCGACAGGCCCTGAACCCGTTTATATGGGTTCTAAGGGAATATTTTTGGCCGAGTCAACGGGCTCGGAGAACCCATGCTAAACTCGGCCTTGTGCCACATACATCCCTTGTGGGAGGCTGTTAAATATAACAGTCGAATAGATTGAGCGCTAGTTCATACGATACACTCTCACTAGTCGTGTAATACTCTTCTGGTGTACTTACTGTTTAATATACGATATATCCGCAAACCGGTTTTTGTTATTACTTAACCATTTATTTGGTCACAACAATATATATATATATATATATATATATATATATATATATATATATAGAGAGAGAGAGAGAGAGAGAGAGAGAGAGAGAGAGAGAGTGATATATATATGCATGTTCCATATTTGATTCCATCTCAGCAGACGTATATGCACCTACGTGTGTGTGTGTTGCGCATATTTTTGGCATACGTGTGTGTATGTGTGCGTGCGTGCGTGTGCGGAGATTCCTTTCAAATGACTCATACATATACAATGTAGATTTCTGCCTATGTAGGCGTACGCATATATGGCTATATCTTTCGGATACGCTCGAGTGGAATAGTTTATGTCAGATAAATAATTCGATCACAACAGAAGTTTACGCAGAAAATGCAACTTATAGCTTTAAATATCGGGTCGCTTTTTCACTTTCAATAAGCGTTTTCTTTTTCTCCTCAGCTGAGCAACAGAAACTTTACAACTTTATTAACGTCCAGATTGTTTGACAACTACGTTGAAAACTGTTCATAAAAGTGACAATTTTCTTTGTTTGCAACGCTTCCGCAATTACTATCATTTGAGAAAAATCTCAAACATTCTAGACTGCCCCATCGACTCCTTCAGACAAAGAAAAAAATCAGTTACTAGATTAACGTTACAAGTCGTTCTTTGGTTGATTTTTATAGCATCTCAATGCTTATATTTAATATCGAATATTTTATGTGGCAGCTAGCGAGGATCGAACTCACTTCTAATGATCAGTCAGAACTATTCTCACTAGCCATTACTCTACGCGGAAGCGTTTTTACCCGCTGTTTAACCCCTTTCCGGATTAGTTCGTTTTCCTAACATATAACGTGCAGCTAGGAACGAAATAGTCTTCGTGGCTATACTCGCCATTTTCTGGCCGTTACACTCTCCAACTTCCTCAATGTGTCTGGCGTACTCCCTGACCTGCTAGGAATATTGAACCGAATTCTGTATTCAATCTACGAGGTTAATTCGTACAAATTCCGTTTTTATTCATGCCTCTGACTACTCACCAGCCTTACGACCATATCACATTGCAACACCGGTTCTCGTCCGACCACCGAAGTTACGCAACGTCGACACTGGTCAGTACCTAGATGGATGTCCGCTTAGGAATACCAGGTACTGTAAGATTGGATGTGCGGGTGGTGCAGTGAATGTCAGGAAAATCAATGACAAAGAATATCTTTCGCGCGAATCGTTTTGTCTTTTAGGCACTAAAGTATGAAACGCTTCATTTATACATATATATATATATATATATATATATATATATATATATATATATATATATATATATAAAGAAGAGGTTATAGTAGTTCCAACGAGAGAAAAGTGTGTATATTAAAAAGAAGAGAGAAACCGCAAACGTTTTTGGTTGTAATGTGGATTTTTTTAAAAAATATTATGCTTTATTTTCCCTAATTTTGCTACACGTGTTTCCGGTCTCGCGACCGTCATCAGGCAAAAAGGTGGAGATTTTCACATATTATTATTTTTCCTTTATGTTTTTCGATTTTAAACATTCTCGATGAGACATTCTCTGTTTTTGTGTTAGTGGCCCAAATGTCTTTCTTGAAATGGCAGTGAAAAGTTCTGCGTGAAGGGTTATAAAACAATTAAGATTGGTCCGAGAAACGATGGAGTAGTTATCGGCATTCTTATCTTTTAATTACCCCTGTGTGTTCTTAGATCTATTTCCATTTTCATGTGTTTTTGTCAGCATGCGTGTATATATGTGTATATTCCCTATATACTACACACATGTAAACACTCTCTCTCTCTCTCTATATATATATATATATAGAGAGAGAGAGAGAGAGAGAGAGAGACAGTATATGTGTGTGCATGTGTGAAATTAACAAGACAAGGCTTTATGATTTATTTAAAACGTGAAGTTGACAGTGTTGATTTCTATGTCTGCCCTGTTAATATCGCCATAGTGTTGTGATCAAGTAAATGGTTAAGTACACGAGAAGAGTATTACACGGCTAGAAAGAGTGTATCGAATGGACTAGCACTCGATCTCTTCACTGTTCACTGAACCTTCTCTCCTACTAAACTTATAGTAGGCGGAAGAGTCCAACATAGCCTCATAGAAGGAGAACGCCACTGCACATATTAAACAGTCTTTCCCATTAATATAACAACATTTTAAAAAAATCTATGTATCGTAGATTTGGGCAGCAATCTCTCTTTTATACATATGTTATTGAATGTGACGGAGTAGGAAATTATTACTCTTCCATTTTTTTCTCTTCTGAAGACTAACAGACAGCTGAGACTTACTGCTATTTCGACACAGATTAGAAAATAAACACAGAGAAATATACTAACAACAAACCCCTTGAACATGACTAATGAATTGACAGAAAAATCTTGAGACAATAAACACTACGGACAGTTACTACACTCTCTTAGTTCTCAAACAAAATCTGAAAGTAAAAGCTGTCAATTGCTGATACACTCTGATGAGGGGACGGATGGGTCCGTCTACGAAGCTCTGAAGTTGAGATACTGAAGGTAACATCAATCAGCTAAGTGACAAAACTTTGATATATATATATATATATATATATATATATATATATATATATATATATATATAAAAAGAAAGAACAGTAAGATATATAATCCGGTGTTCTTATTGATATTTTTTATTTTTACAAAACAGTGCTCAATGTAAGAGCATAAATTTATAAATTAACTGATTTAAAATATGGTTTCTTCGTTACACAGTAACGTTTCAAAAACCGAAGCTAAAAACTTCGAATTTAATTATATAAATTAAATTAAAAGCATTAACTCTGTTTCATCTTCAATATATATATATATATATATATATATATATATATATATATATATAAGGAATCTGTTTCATCTTCAATATATATATATATATATATATATATATATATATATATATATATATATATATATATATATATATATATATATATATATATATATATATATATATATATATAAGGAATCAGTGGATTCTTTATCCGGCATTATTATCTACTTCTCCAATCGATACTTTGTGGATATCCATGTTTCACCAGACGCCCTGTTCCTTTTACAAAAGCCTGTGTTATGCCACCGGCCTATGAATTCGAGAGAATTAATAAAAGGGTTCAAACCTGTGTGGTTTCTCTTGCAAAAGGTCATGCAGGTTCGAACCCTGCGGGAGAACATATTGTCTTTATTAAATTTTACGAATGCACAAGGCGGTAGGCGTAATTCACACTATTAAAAAATTAACAGGGCGTCCCTTCAAATATGGATATCCACATTTTATATTTTTATTTATATTTTATGTATTTTTATTTATTGCAACATATATATAGCAGTATATATATATATATATATATATATATATATATATATATATATATATATATATATATATATATATACACACACATGCACAAGATGCGCATCGCATCTTGTGCATGTGTACATATATATATATACTGTCGCCATATTATATTTTTTAATTTGCGCATGTGCGTTGTTTGTTTTTAATTTTGTAGACTGCAAAGTATATTATGGTCAGTTGGGCACCGTCTGTGAGAAAAATGTCAGTGTTATTTTCATTTTTGCGTAATTTGTAGCTGAGACGACAATTCATCCATCGCTCTCTGTATATATAATACTTATAATTTTTATGTATTTTTATTTATTGTGGCATACGGTTATATCACATTGAAACACCGAAACGTCAAGCTGCCAGATTAGTACTTATATGGGTGAGAACTTTTGAATATCAGGTGCTGTAAGCTTGGGTGTGTGGATGGTGTAAGGGAAAGCGGCTCAGAATGAGAAATCGGTCAGCTGAGTTCGAATTCCAGTTGAGTTCGTTACATTCACTTATGCGCAAATATTCTTTAAAAAAATTATGAGTACATCTCTCTGCACCCAGCTACGGGCTAAACAGCAAAGCTGATAGGGTTTTTCAACCTTGGTTAGCAACCACTCTAGAAAAAGGACTGAATCCAAAAATCGCTTGTAGCACTGGCGTAGCACATACTATATATACCTAAGGAAAGGATCGTGATGTTTACAATGAACCCCGGCTGCCTGTATCCCGCCCGCGGTCGGTCTAATAAAAACGATGATGATTATTATTATTATTATTATTATTATTGCAAAGTAATCAGTTAGAGTTTTATATTCAATAATGCAAAGCCAAGCTATAGTGATTCCCAAAAAGTTCATGTCTGTCATAATTCTTGTACAAAATCTACTTCTCAGAGACTATTTTCATATAACTTAAACGTGGTTCTACAGAAGGATGATGAGACTACCACGGACCGAATATATGGGAAACAACGAAACAGAGAAAATAGAAGCAAAAGCACTTACATTTACATTTAACATCAGGAAGAGTCAGCTGAAATTACTAAGGCAGATAATGAGGAAAGAGGGCTTGGAAATTTGATGAAGAAGAAGAAGAAGAAGAAGAAGAAGAAGAAGAAGAAGAAGAAGAATCTGTCTACGAATCTCATTTTTCATGAAGAAGAAGAAGAAGAAGAAGAAGAAGAAGAAGAAGAAGAAGAAGAAGAAGAAGAAGAAGAAGAAGAAGAATCTGTCTACGAATCTCATTTTTCATGAATAAATACAAACGTAAATAGGAACTGAATAATACAAGAGTAAGTATTATTTATGAGCGAAATATAATTATTTTGGACCAAATGTTTTTAAAAATGTTCATTTAGAAAATGAAACCAGAATAAATACATAATTTGATCCGTCCTGGGTATGACAATCAACTACATCCGCATCCTGGGTAAGACGATAAACTACGTCCAACAGCAAGGCCTCTGATCAGGAGGTTCTCAGGAGCGTGGAACCACCTCTTAATTGCCGGGGGTGGTAGCACCTGTTAGGGTCCCAGCTATGGGTAAATAGTTAACCCCCAAACTGGGGTGAAAACACTATGAAAGTGTAAAAATAGGTTTTAATACCAGAAATACTTTGTCAAAAAAATTATTACCAGCAATACATTATTACCAGCAATACACTTTTAAAGAAAAATAAAATACCAACAATAAAAATCTTGTCGGTATTAAATAACCCATTGAGGTTGATATACCGTAAGCCAAACCAAAATTTAATTTAATTTATTTTAATATCTTCTTAATGATTATAATAAGAGAGATTATATTCGGAAATCGGACAATAAGCTTGAATTATTTGCTATGAGGAATAAAAAAAAAATGCAATCGGAGGTTGCTACTTGTCGAAGCGTATCTTTGTCAATCAGCACTAAATATAATGTTATAACAATGATACTCAATAAATACTATGGTGGATTGTTTGTCAGTTGCGCCAATTCTTATTAGCCTCGTCTAGAGCCAAACAGAAACTGATAAGAACCCGCGTTTCAAATTGAAGAACAATCATTTCGGCTGGTATATTTAATACAACGAATAGACTATTTTGTCCCGGTAAAATAGACAAACATTCTTTTAAGCTTATTTTACCAGTTTCGATAAGAGAGACTCCCAGGTTATTTTGCCGGTAAATATATTTATTATTATGAAGGCAGGTAATGTTAAAAATAACAACACACAGATTTAACACAGGAATTTATTTATTTTCACCATCATGTTTATGGAGCTTTAAGATCGTCAACTCAGAGGGTGTAGCAGGACTTGAACAATATGGATTCTGTTGCCTGTGGCTGTTGTCTTCAGTGGGTGCACCTGAAATGTATTGGCAAGAGAACGATGCCCAAGGGAAAGTTTTGGATTTGCAGAGACTGTTATGGTTGAAGTGCTTGAAATATTCATAGACTTCTTTATTTCTCTATATTCTATATTTCTTTAAATAATTGATGATGAATAAACTATTTAAACTTGTGGTTTAACAATTGATAGGGGAAAAGATTCTAAATTGTCTTAACCATTTATCGGCAAAATAGCCTAACCAGTAAAATAAGCTTAAAAGCATGTTTGTCTATTTTAACGAGACTGACAAAATAGCCAGTTCCTTAATACAAAAATGCACGTCTTTGTCGGAAAAAAATTAAGCTTCAGGTGTTCTTTTGTAAAGAACAAATACATATTACTGTTCTGTTACCACAGTACAGTACGTCTGTTGTTTTATTTTCCCCTTGTTCGTCTCCTTTTTAATTTAGATACAGCTTAAATTATGACCACGTGGCTGAGTGGTTGGAACGTTCGCATTCTGACCATGAGACCCGGGTTCGAATCTCAACATGGTCGATTTGTCAGGAAGGAGACTCCCTGATGTTATCGGAATCTCAGCGTGTGGCACCTTTGAAAAGTGCCTGAAAACCATACCATGGGTTGACCCAACCCTTGTGACTGAAATTGGGTAGACGGAACTCTTGGGTGCCATCGATAACTGTACTATCAATTACAAGTCATCGTGGCCGAGGGCTTGAGCGTGCTGGCCTTGTTCCCAGAAACTGTAACTAAACTCTGCTTAGCATAGCTGCAGTATAAATCACAGGTGGGTTCTGTGGGTGTTGAATAAAGCGCCTGCAATAGGGACTGGCTAGCCATCATAGTGAACGGTTATCCTTGAATACGAGTAGCCAGCTATACTGTTTAAATTAGTCATTATTTGTTGTGGATTCCGAGATGAAATCCGATATCAATAAATAACAAACGCCAGGAATAGATAAGGAAAATAAATGTATTAACGTAATAATACAAACTGGTAATACGGGTTAGTAGATCCAGGAATGCGAATTAGTAGCAATAATATATATACAGTCTTGGTATTGAAGTATCGCGGTATGACTCCTTACTGAGTCTAGGTGCTCGTAACGGTGACTCTTGTGTTACCCTCCTCTAATACTACTCTGATACTACTCCTCGACTGTCTTAACGTCCTACCGGGTATTCACTGGTGGTAGTATATGTATACCTCGGTTGAGTCCATTTGTGTGAAAAGGGGAGACCACTTAACACTATTTTTACCACTTCCTGTTCACCCACAGTAATCATCGGAACCGACACAATAAAGAATCGGCTCGAAGCACACGGTTCATATTTTCTTATCCTCCAAAATCTAAGCCCCACGATAGTATCGCCGTCTGTACCATTCTAAGCGTTTCCTCTCTGCATCTGGTCTCATTAAATAGCATATCATTATTTGAACATTTATTTAATGTAGCCACCCTTATATATTTTACTGTTGTATCTCGCCATGTAGAACCTCTTTTACCACGTGTTGACTCTTTACATATTATTCTCAAACTGTAACTTCATGTAACTTTCTTCCTTTCTGAGAACTTTACTACAATTCTTTACAATATGTTCATGTAAGCAAACTAATTGCTTCCCACCGCTATCCATTCAGACCCACGGTCTTACTGCTATACACAGCCTCTGGTAGCCTTTGTCATATTTCTTTTTCCTTTGCTTTTTAACTTTTTATTTATTTCTTATTCAGGCTAAACTAGTATTAAGTTTGTATATATTTCCTTTTCTAGTTTCACCCTTTTGGTTTTTAATAAACCTGCTGATGAACAGGACTTTGCCTTCAGAGTCCTAATTGCTGTAAGGCGTTTATCTGGCTGTCTGGGGTACGCATACACAGAAGGCAGGACAAGTTCTTTACGATATCATTTTTCGTCAAATCGATGTGTAGTATGTGGCTCCCCTTAACTGATGCCCGTATATACTTTGCACTAGGTGTGATGTCATAGAAGCCTGGTTCACATGTCGTCAATGGCTAACTCTGACACGTGAACACGTGATCAACCCAGCTTCACCTAGAATATGCAAAATTGAAGAAAAAAACATAGGATAGCCAAATATATAAACACTCATTTAAAAAGAGAAAGAGAGTTTCTGGTACATCCACACGAGAATGTAGAGACCACATCCGGGGAAGACCGCGGAGCACACACACACACACACACACACGGCCGCACGCACACACACACACTGGCTAATTGCTGATTGACTTGCTTTTTACGATTATTACGGTTTATTTGAAGCTGAAAACATATTTTGGGTTGTAAGAATAATTATTTTTTTCTTTTTTGCTAATAAATATTGAATTAATATTTTGAGGGGAGATAACAATGATTTTCCCACTTGTATGTATGAAACCCAGAGCTGGGTTTCATACATTTCCCAAGTGTATTTGCGCTTAAGTGAATGTCATGAACTCGACTGGAATTCGAACTCGGCCCTCCGATTTCTCATTACACGCTGCTATCCACTGCACCAGCAGCACGTCCCACACTGTCTGACGACGATTGACGATGCCCACAGTGATATAAACAGTGATATTGCGTATGAGGAATTTAGTTATGTTTATTCATTACAACGGAAATATCATAGTCACAGTCAAGGAAACGAAAGGTTTCATTTAACGTGAGCACACAAGCACACACACGATCGATTTTGAAAGGTCCGCCTGTTTAATTAAATCAGAAGAGGTGTTTTTGTATACAAGGGTTTGCAGGAAGTGATGAAATACTTGTAAATTATTGTAGTGATCGTTCCTGAGGTGGTAATTAAAATGAGAAGAAATAATTTAACATTATTTCTTTTGATAAAATCTTTCGCTTTGATTTCATCCCTCTTCAGTAATTGTCACACATATCTCCTTGATTTTATAAACACCTCTATTTATTCGCTTATCTTAGCTCCATAAAGGTCCCTGGCTATGAAAAACGTTTAAAAAGTTAATTTCCTTAATATATCTAAAAACATGACCGCTTCAAAATATAATGGATTAACGCGAAACAATTAATATTATTCCAAAATTAATTTAAGGAATTTTAATGAACGTTTTATTAAACAATGATAGGAAATTATTTTTCTTTTCTTGACTTCATGTGAATCGCTTTTGATATGCCAAGAGATTTTTCCTTTCAAATGTTTTACTGCAATAAAACTTTCAAAATAAAATATTTTTTTTAAATTCCTTGGCTGATTTGATTTTCCCTTCAACAATTTCATTAAAGCTATGAATAATAAAATAAAAGTAAAAAATGAAATGTTTTTCTTTCACTTGTCTTCCTCTTAAACCACTGGTAGATAATAGTGTAAGGACTAATCAAAATTCTATTCTACGCACACCCACAAATCTCTGTTATACAAGCCTATATTAATAGGCAAAATGTCACCTTGCACTTTCAATTATATATGTGTGTGTGCGCGCGCGCGTGTGTGTGTGTGTGTGTGTGCACGCGTGTGTGTGTGTGTGTGCGTGCGTGCGTGTGTGTGTGTGTGTGCGTGTTTGAGCGTGTGTGTGCGTGTGGAAAAGTTTCCAGCGAAAACCGGTTTTCAGTTATATATATATATATATATATATATATATATATATATATATATATATATATATATATATATATATATATATAACGGGTGTAACAGCAAAATTGTTCTAATCGTGTTACGACAAAATTATCCATCCTACAAAATTTGTAATATCTAAAAAAAAAAACACTAAACTAATTCAGTTTCTTTTTTTTCCAGGTTTTCAGATAAAATGTTTAGCCATCTTGACACCATTTGTCGTAAGAATCAATGAAAAACCCTTTGATTTATTCAGCTAAAAATAGAGCAGGTTAAAATTGTTTTATGTCAGATCTACTGTCTTCCCCGACTGAGTAATGATGAGAGAAAAAGGATCTTTTAGGCCTTCATTAATGGTAACAACATTCATACTCTGGCTTTCATCTCCAAAGTTTATTTACGAACCATCAAGGAAACGGTGAATAAGTTCAAAAAAGAGGAAACAGTAGAGATGAAAACTGGATCAGGAGCTCACAGCAGGAAGAAAGTTCATCATTTCAACTTAGAGCTAAAGAGATCAATTAGAAAAGATCCAATTCAATTCATGAGACTTTTGGCACGTGTGAAAGGAGTTTCAACTATGACGGTCCAAAGAGCAGTGAAAAAACACTTGAAAATGAAATCGTACATGAAACCTGTGAAACACCAGGATATAAAGTTAAAAGGTTAGAGAGGGCGAAGATCATCTTGAATAAGTTGGAAAAGGATCCTGGAATAATATATAAATATTTGAACTTTATTTCAATCCTTCCGGTGATATGCGATGTTACCAAGAAGTCATGGTGATATTGGAACCCGGGTTTGATCGATTTATTTCGCGACCGCTCATCAGGGTCAGCCCGTTAAGAACGTAACATTTAAATATTCAGAAGTAGTATGATATGAATATATAAAGTCAAAATTCAAGATTTCATCATTGTTATTATTATCTTTCTTCTTCCGAAAAATGTTTCGTTTTCAACCGGTGGTCTTGCATTATGGGTGTTCTCCATCAATATATATATATATATATATATATATATATATATATATATATATATATATATATATATTCGTTTTTCAAACAATTGTTTGAATGATATTAACTATAAAAGTTTTATCCAATGCTTTATTAACTTTTTCATATTTCCGAATTAATTATTTTATGCAATCGGTAAATTTATCAAATTTCATACATTTTAAAATTTTATATTCCCCCCGACTACTTTCGAATGTTGCTACATTCGTTTTGAAGTATATATATATATATATATATATATATATATATATATATATATATATATATATATATATATATATATATATATATACTTTTATATATATATATATATATATATATATATATATATATATATATATATAAACACCGGCTGTAACTGCAAAATTGTCCAATTGTTAGATTAAGCTCTGACCCGTTGTATCTTACTTAAACATATCTTACTTGAATTCTCCGATATTTTTATAATACTATTGGACTCTACTTTGAGCAATATGCACATTTCATTGGATACGACACAACACTCAGTAATATTAACTATGAACATGTACACAATATCTTGACCGTGTTTTGAAAAATGAAAACAATATATGACTACATACATACAACAAACTATTTCTTATTTAAGAGTTAAAATATTTCATCCTTGAAAATGGCTAAATGTAAAGCGCTCAGATAAAAAGAACATTCGGACAGTTTTTATATAATTTATCATCTGAAAAGAAAAAAAACTATTAGATCACATGAGAAATTGTATAAAAAAACAACTAAATCAAAGCACCTTGTCTGTCATATTTAATGAAATGTGCATGGACGAAGGATTGCTGCCTAAATACACAAATATATATATATATATATATATATATATATATATATATATATATATATATATAATATATATATATATATATATATATATATATATATATATATATATATATATATATATATATTACAGCTAATTAAGCTTGTCTCATACACAATAGTTAACTTTTTATATCTCCCTTCGTCATCTTTTAACAAACTGTTTCTTGAGTGCAATTTATCTCCGAAGGTTTTAGATCCTTTCGCGTCAATTTGTTTAGTTTTCGACGATTAAAGCGTTCGTTTTTGTAAGTATGCAATTCTTTGTCTGCTCATTGAAATCTTCTGATGAATACACGTTATATTACATGCATTTAGTTAGTTCTGTTTAAGCAATCATTTCCTCATATTCACTGACGGCGAGAATACCGTCTTTGCCTCATTCCTTAATTTATGGCTCTGCTTACTACATTACCTTTTTGGCATTTTATCTAAGAAAACAGATTTTAACATTCCTTATAATGCTTAAAACTCGCTTCCTTAATTCCTCTTTGTTAAGGCAGGCTAATTATAAAAGCTATTTACATTTTAAGATCCATTTCCGTTTTAACCATGCAAACAATTGCAAAAAACATGTTTATGTAATTATGATTCCAGTGGGTATTGCGAGAATGAAAGTTTGTGTACATTTCTTAGAAAATTCAATAGCAAAAATTCCCATGAGGTTTATTCATATATATATATATATATATATATATATATATATATATATATATATATATATATAGTGTATTTAGGCAGAAAATGTACTTTAAGGCAAATATTAAAAACGATAGACATTTCGTATTGCTTAATTTTCATGATCGACTTTTTCCTAATTAAGAATAACCCTTGTTATATAAGGATGGAATTCCATCAGAAATTGTCCGAAGTACCATATATATATATATATATGTGTGTGTGTGTGTGTGTGTGTGTGTGTGTGTGTGTGTGTGTGTGTGTGTCAAGAATAACTTTGTATGATAAAGTGAAAAAAGCTTTCGTGCGACGCGTTTCGTCTTTTAGGATATCATTGGAATAAATTTGTTTCTGTTGGTTGACTACACACGCACACGAACGAGAGACGTTGGTAATTTTAAATTCAATTTTTTTTAATATTTTTCATGTGCTTTGGCTGACAGGCTGTTTCATGCTAGACGCAATCGTCTGGCCTGACGATTGCATCTATCATGAAAACCTGTCGCCTCTAAGTGTTGACTTCAATGTTCAATTTTATATATATATATATATATATATATATATATATATATATATATATATATATATATATATATATATCAGCTATAAAAGATAAAGTGAAAAGCAACCTTTCTTGCGTCAACATTCCATTGAAGAAGTTTGAAGAGGTAGCTATGAAGAGATCATGATATCGTTCTCGCTGCCATTCAGGAATATTGCACCAACAAGAAGTAAGCATCAGTCGACTACGTGAAACACGAAAGCAAAATAAGACACCTTGGATACCATACATTCTCCTGTACTGTTTGTGGTCTTTTGTGCAATTCTCGGGCAGGTCTCAAAAGTCATGCCCGCCATAGGCATGGTGATAATTAGTTCGTGGTCGACGGAACTTCATACATCGAACTCGATAGGAGAGCCCATCAAATATATATATATATATATTTTCGAAATTCCAACCACCTGAAGAAGGCCGGAGCGTACAACGGCCGAAACGTTGTGACAAAAATGGCGACAAAGATGAGGACAATAGTCCGACTAATGTAAATACTGTACATAATACATCATCTCAGAAATATAGACATATATATATATATATATATATATATATATATATATATATATATATATATATATATATATATATATATATGGTTCCCTTGTAATAGCGCTCGGAGAAAAGGACCTGCTTGTAGTAGTACAATAAACTGTAGGTGAGACAATGTTTCTGTTGGTAGCTACCTTTTCGAACATTACTTTCTCATCCGGGTGATGATGATAATTAACGGACAGCTGCAGTATAGTTTTGAATACTAGCTACCAGTGAAAAAACATTTACCCAACTTCCAAGCAAGGCAATAAAAATCTCTAGGGTTCAAGGGGTTATTCAGAGTGAATCAAACAGAGGGGAGAATAAAATAAAGCAGTATTCAAAGAGACAGAACTTGATAAATAACATTGTAATTAAATTTTTGAAGATCACGGATGACAGGAAGCGGGTAACCGGAAATGATTTCTACAAGCCAGAAGTGCAAGGGAATAAACAATTAGCATATAAGTTACTGTTACGACTAGCAATTTTAACAGTGAAATTATGAGACCTAATTGTCAATCTAGTACGGTACTTAAATTTGTGAAGTCGAGGTACCAACGAAGAAAGTAATATTTATTTTGAACGATACAAAATGAGGCACAAGGCCAAAAGGGGTGATTGGGGACGGCGGGTCTTCAATTTATCTTAAAACTTAGCTAGCCACGATTACTCACCAAAAATACTACAGTATTCTTTACACCAAAACAACACATTCTTACTAACTTCTTCTTTCTTCATTTATGTACGGTTTCCCTTCAGGACGTAGGCGATCAGGGCTCTCCACCTTCTCCTGTACCTTGTAGCTCTCAGTAAGTTTTGTCTTTTTGTTATTTCTTCCAGACCCTGTTCTGCCATCCACTTGCTTAAGCCTGTTAAGTATGTCACGCGTTGCTTTCCCTTGTCCCTCTTTCCCTCTATCCGCCCTGTGAGTGTCAGATTCTCCAAATCCTCCTTTCTCATTACGTGTCCCAGAAATTTCAGCTGCCTCTTCCTGATGTTCAGTATAAGTTTCCTCTTTGTTTGCATCCTCTCCAAAACCTCATCGTCGCTCACATGTTTGGCCTATGGTATCCTTAGCATCCTTCTGTAGAAACACACCTCTTTTGCCTCGGGTCTCTTCTTCAGCTTTGAGGAGATTGTCCAACATTTGCTGCCGTAAAGGAAAACAGATATCGCGTAGCAGTTCAGTACAAAACCCTCTTGTCTCGTTATACTCTGCCTAGCTTTTGGAATGCGTCTTTGGCCATACCAAAACGTCTTCGAACAGCCACCATAATAGCTCAAAGTCTCTAGTCGATGGAAAAGTAACTGAAACCGAGATACCAGGTCAGGACAGATAAAGTTGCAGATTCTTCGTTGGGTTTTGTCAAGAATCTCTAGATACATAATAGAAGCACTAGATCAGATGTGGCAGCAATATTCGATACACAGATGAATGGTAGTCTTATAAATTTGGAAGATAGATTCTGGAGAGAATGTTGTCCTGCGCGACATCGTGAAATGTGTCATGATAGACAATTTTTCTGCGGCAAAATTAGAATTTTTTTTTAATATATTTTTCCATTGTTATTATTCCGATCTTAATATATCTGTTTTGAACGTAGCGTTGTGGTTATCAGCAGAGGAATTGAGATTGACGCGCGGGGTTCAAATTCAAATCCATCTCCACCTCCTCTTCAGATGTTAATAGCGACAGAGACAGGGATCTTTAGCCTTGGGTGGCAACCAGTCTAAAAGAAAGAAAACTGAATTCAAAACCATTCTGAAGGGAGATGGGCTCTGTCAGACAAACCCGCTACCGCGACGAGTGCATGTGCTGCCCCAAAGACCGTAATGAATTGCGGGATGTGTGACTTGACATGATGAAAATATCTGTCGTCTCCGTTTGGTTATGTTTGTTAAACGAAAGAAAAAAAATGACTCGACAGTTTCTGATGACGCACACCACTGATGATCACCACACCCAGGCTCTGTTGACAGCGGGGGTGACATTGACGGTTGATCAGGTGTCTATACCTACCATCACCATTGACATACGGGTGGCGTCAATTTGACCTCTAATCACTAGGTGTCTTCTTTAGTCTTAAAAGCTAAATATTTTTTCTCTTAAGGGCTTTTTTTTTTTTTTTACATTTCTTTTTCATTCTGATACTAGCAAATAGCATAATTGTCTATACTAAAATGATTTTCTTTGAAGCAGCATTTTTACGTATTTCATTACATTCAGTGTTACGTTATCGGATTTCATTTCTCGCTTTGCTGTGCGGCGTATATCAATTATATTTCAAGTTTTGGGAGTTGTTCAGTGAGGCCTGTATATTGTTACTATTAAGAGCACCAGCGACTTTTCCCGACAGCCATTAAAGACTATGTAGTTAGCATTATTATTCGAATGTAATTGAATTCTACGACTCTGTTTGGGGTCCTTATGAGGCTCTAGTTGCAGTTGACATAAGTAAAATAGCGTCCGTAAATTCCGAGGGTTAATTGATAAATAAGGCCACCGATCCTATAAAACAAGTATGAAGTCTGTGAGAATAATGGAGTTAGTATCAAAATCGGTTGTTTAATCATTTAGACTCCATGTGGAATATAAGGAAATAGCTTCACCACGTTAGATGCTACTGCTTTGGCTTCAGTAGCAAGCTCGTATCTGTGTGTTGTCAGTGAATTAGGCTTAAGGAATAAGGTAAAAAAAAAGGATCGGGGGAAAGAAGCGCATATTATGAGCATATGTAGTATATATAAAGGTTGACCTTAGACATGACGGGTTAAGACCGTAGTGATCGGGGAAGCATATTCCCAAGAGTCTGGGAAAGAAGCTGTCCGAGTGTAACTTCCTCCTTACCAGTGGAATACGAAGGGAATGTGGATGAGTCGATTCTGTGTACGTGGCATAAGAGGCCATATCTGTGAATGTCTGAACTGGTGGCATTAAGGAATGTAGCTCGTCTGAACTTTTGCCGTGAAAATAGCGAGAGTCTTGCGATGAAAGCAGAGTAGGAATTAATTCATCGGCCACCAGGTCGCGAAAATGCTTTTGAAATTTGTCAAGGCTGGAAAGTGAGGATTGGGTAGCTCCAACAAAAAATAAAGACATGGCAGTGATACTCTATTTTTGATCTGATCTGGCTCTTGTAATGCTAAATGAAGGTAAAAGGAATCAGATACTTTCTAGAGCTAGACAAGAAATGGACCGTTTTGACAACGTCTTTAGCAATCGATCGTTCATATGAGTTTCACCTGAGGTCAGGTGTGAGCTCGCATCCCAACAGACGTTCCAGGCAAAGACCCTTAATAAGACTATAACCGTTCACTATGACCGCAGAAAACGCAGTGTCTGTCCTATGACGATGAAACGTTATTGTTATAAGGGAATAAAGTGTCGCTGTCGACACTTGAGTTTGAACATAGATCGCCAGTGAGCAAACACAGTCGATCCCATTATTGAATTAGACCACGTGACCATAGAGGAAACGCATAAATAGGAAGTCACGTGACGTCTAAATGATCGTTATTCTATTCTATCCTCTATTACTATTCGGATCTCCATTTCTATTACTATACGGACCGCTATTCTCTACTCTCTTCACTATACTATTTCTCTTTTCTGGATCACTATTCGAGCGAGTATTATCGAGCAAGTACTATTAGTGCGAGTGTTATTCGAAGACGTCTGACAACAATATTGTTCATCGGCGTACTATAATTGTATCTGCGATTACAAAGTCTCTGCTACAACGAGCATTACAAAAGTGACAACGAGTATTCGTTGGCATCACAAAAGTGGCAACGAGTGTTCATTGACATCACAAAAATTATGGGCTTACTTTGGGGAGCATTAAATATCACAAACCAGTTTCTCTGGCTTTGAGCAAATTCAGGCGATAGTTCAGATCTGACTTTGGTCATTTAGCCTTTTGGAGGGGAACCCATACACCGTTGTAAATCGTCTGCATACAAATTTGCTAATGATCTAAGAATGTTCTTGGGCAGATCGTTAATATAAAGCATTAAAAGGGGTAGGAGAGAAGAGAAAACCTTGGGGGACGCCCGCATAGATCTCATTGTCTTCATAGAGCTGGCCATTAACTACATCATTCAGGAACCTACCTAGCAGGAAGGACTTGATAACTGAGAAGAAATGCTATAGCTAGAAAGTTTGTGTGGCAACCCCCTATGCTACACTTTGTCAGAAACCATTGAGATATTTATGGAAACTGCGCTCGTGATGGATTTATAATCAAGAATTTCGCTGGTTCTACGCGCAATGACATTTACGGCATCAGCAGGTGATATGGCTTCAGAAGAAAGATTGAACCTGTGCACAGAGGGTAAATAAACTCGGGAAACAGTTGCTCCCTATGTTTACGTTATACATGATGTCAGAACTTGCTTTCTTCACTGAGCACTACAAAGTACCATTCGACCCAACACGCGCCTCCCTTCGCAAAACCACTGGAAACGTATACGATGCTGTGGTGTAAGTGGAAGCCTGTCTAACGTTACATGTCTCCATAGTCCTGATGCAAATAAAATGGTTTACATTGGCACCCCCCAGTGCCCCGAGAAAGCCCTATCTTCTCTGTGATGATGGGCTTGCTAGCTTGGTTTTGGGGGTATTGAACGTTTCAAGCCAGTTCCTCTCACCACACTGTCCGAGCAAGCTCAGGTGAGAGATTGGTTGCCAGATTCTTGTCCTCCACATTTTTGAAGATGTGCCCACCTGTGATGTCGCTTGCATATATATTTATTGGGCCACATTTGCACTGACCAGTTTGGTATGCCACTTCTGTCCTTACAATGCACCAATTTTCTATGCTGCATGACCGTCCAGAACCAGATCTACGTGTACAAAAATGTTCATATAACCATTGTCCAACGATGCACCATCAAAGCGTTACGTCCAGCACGTGCAGCAATTCATCGAAATGATCGTCCAGCTTCTCGCAGGCCTACAATCCGTCGCTACTATTTTGGCTCTAATTGAACAAGAGCAGCATGTGTATGACTATTCTATTTCACCACACTGAATTTTTATGGCAGCAGATGTCATCGTCTAAAACTCAGACACGAAGGGTGCACTGGTATGGATGTTGCTACATTTCAAGATAACCGGAGACATTGCATATTTTATTAAAACATCAACCACCGACTCCCCTGATATGCACATACTATACCCAGGTGAAGATACCCAGCATCGTCGTATTGTAATTTTATTTTTCGTCATTTATATGCATATATTAGTTTGGAAAGAAAGTACTGTCGCATTTTGGACATGACCATTTAAGGATACTATTTCAATACTTATAGTAAAATAACCAGCAATTTTTAAATTTCTAATGTGTTTCTTTCTTTGTAGATTAGTTTATAGCTGTGGGTAAATTTGGTATTGATTTTCCCCTTTTAAAATGAGATTGTATCTGCTCCATATCAGGCATGGTATACTGTATAAATTCAAAAAGGTCTCTATAGCAACAGAAGCGGCAAGAAATATTCGTTCTGTCTATAGAAATTCAACTTTAAGATAGTTTGGCGAGATTCAATCGGCAAGTTTTTCTCTCTTATATTCCTTTAAGCCAAGTTCTATCAATAATGAGTTTCTGTAAACCGTAGGTGGGGAAAGTCTTAGGCAAACTGCTCGAGACTTAGCAAAGCAGTTCCATACAAATTACACTTTCGATCACATAACACATTCAGGAACTCGGAAAGGTTCTCGGTCCTTCTTCAGCTGGCTTCTTCTCAGCTTAATAAAAATGTTGCCTTCCGTTCGTCATTGAAGAGTAGACTTGCTACCGAACTTTTCCTGGGAAGAATCATCACCAGTTATTAAAAGTAGGTTTATAATCATATACAACAAAAACGACAATGATTATCACACATTGAAAAAGGAGAATCCATCCCTAACCGAGGACTTCACCTAAAAACATTTATGCTCTGTCTTTGGTAAGATACTGAAGGATGTCGTTTCTCATGAAATGCTAAACAAAAACGAAGATTAAGAAGTACTGTCATCAATTGGAAGCACTGCACAGAATTTGCAGAGAAAGCACCTATCATTGATAATCGCAAAATTTCTCTTACACAATGATGCAAAACCATATATTGCCCGTGTCACTCAGATAAAGATTATAGCAATAAATATGAAGGTTTTGCCACATCCACTCCTTACTTTCCTGGCCTCGCTCAAACTGACTATCATCTTTTCAGATTACTGAAACATTTTTAGAGGGAAAACAGTTTATTAATTGTGATGATATCAACTGATATTAAGTTGGGGGGTTTTTTTGGGGGGGGGAGGGGGTGTCGGATTTTGTTTTGACTTTGGTTTTTTGTTTGTTTGTTTTTGCATTGAAACCTGAATATTTTTTATGCTCGTGGGGTCAATATTTTGTCAAATAGATGGGATTGTGTTACCTCTAAGGAATCGTCATCTTCTATCTTCTAGAACCCCTGTTCATTTTTTTGTCCTTTCCTTAATCCTCCTTATTCTCAGTCTTCTCATTCTCTTTCACATTCACTCCCTGTGACCCCACCCCACCCCCACCCCGAGTTCTAGTGGCATTACCACCGTGCTTGGGGTAAAATGATTAAAAAAAAAAGATATCAATTAAGACCAAAGAAGTATTTTTTTCTTTTCCATTTTCAAATGGGACAGGACTTTATTTGCAACCTACTATTGAAAATATTTTCGTTTATAGCGTGGACTTAGAGCAGTGGCTCAGTTGGTATCTTTTTTCTTTTCGGTTAATAATCCAGAAGTATTGAACATGAATTAGAAAATATAAAGTTTTTGGTATTTTATAAGTACAACGAAATTGCAAAATTACATGAATATAGCCGCCATTTTTAACGGCACTGGTAATCTAGAATTTATATTTTTTTAAATAAAGTAGTCATTTTTATTTACACCATTTGATGTGCGGATAGTGAAATTAGCAAAATATTGATACAGCCACTTCAAATTATCTTTAATAGCAGGAGGTTCACATCTCAAATGTTACTGAACCTTTGCTTCTGAGTTGTGGACCCGCCTTTCATTCATTAAAACTTATTCTGCTCATCTGGTTACATGTATCCCTCTAGAAAGGGTTTACGCCCATCAGATCTCGTGTTATATGATATAAGTTACTTTATCATTTCAAATTCAAAAGAGACATTTCACTTGTCAGTTGAAATATTAATTACTATCACAAGTATTATAAGGAAATAAAAGGTTATTAAACACTTAAACCTTCTATTGAATAAAATGCATTGATAATGCCAAATGTGTCTGAGGGGTTGTACAAGGTAACCAAAAAAGTTCTGTCCGTTTTTAAAGGAAAAATGAAAACGCTTCACAGTATGTGTAACTTATATTTAGTCTTCGAAGTAATCGCCATAGGCATCCAGCACCTTCTGCCAACGTGTCTCCAGCTGTTCAATGCCCTTGCGGTAGAACTCGGGCGGTTTTGACGCAAAGAAGTCCGTGAGGGCTTTGCGCAAGTCTGTCTTCATTGGTGAAGGATTTCCCACGAAGATAATTATCCAGGGAGTGGAAGAGGTTGTAATCGGATGGTGCAAGGTCAGGTGAATAAGATGGATGGCACAAAGTCACCCACCCAAGTTGCTGTATGGTATCCCTGACCACTGGCCTGGCGTTGTCATGGAGGAAAAGCACACCTTTGCGATTCACCAGTGCTAGCTCCTTCTAGCGCAATGCCTGTTGCACACATTTCAATTGCTGCGAGTATAGATCTCCAGTGACCGTTTGGCCTGTTGGTAGCAGTTCATAATGAACCACTTGACGACCTGTCCACCAGACACAAAGCATAATCTTGCGTGGGTGCATTGGCGGTCTTACGGTGTGAGGGACAGCATCCTGAGGAGACAATCAATGTCTGGAACGCTTGGGAGTTTCGCACAGAAACCACTTTTCATCACTGGTAAGCACTCGATTGAATAAGGATGCTGTACGGTGGCGAGAAAGCAGCGATACGCAGGCTGCCACTCGTTGTCCCTTGTGGACCTCCAACAGCGTTTGCGGAACCCACTTGCTCAGTTTGTACGTCTTACCTATGCGGTGCAGGTGAAGTCTAACTGTTTCATCGGAAACGTTGAACTGTCTTGCAAGTTCACCACACGTTAGACTACTGTCCTCTTCAATGGCCGCCTTCAGGACTCCGTCATTCAAGACCTGTGGTCGTCCACTGCGAGGCTCATCATAGAGAGACAAATCTCCCGACTTGAATTTTCGAAACCAACGCCTTGCATTCATCCAAAGCACTATCCCCAAACGCTTGACATACGCGGCGACTTGATGCAGCTGCTGATAAGCCCACTTTAAAGTCGTAAAGCAAACAGCCGCGAACAAGATCTCTAGACACTTCCATCCTTCTCACAGCTGTCTGGCTTATAAGTGATGGCCAGGCACAGTGCGCGTGTTTTTATAACGTCTGAGGTTCCTACTTCCGGCTGTCCGAATTTTAAAACAATTTTAAAACAATTGCTACACGCATTTCGTATATATTTCAACTTCATTCAATGACTAATCAAAAAACGGACAGAACTTTTTGGGTTATCTTGAATTACCATCGCTGGCAAAGTAAAATACACAGACTTTATCTTAAAGAAACTGGATATATGTTTTATACTATTTTCAGGTAATTATTTATTCCCAGGAGTAATTACAAGTATAATTACCCCGGACATTAATGCTTGTATTAATCCCCAATCATTTAAAATCCATTTTTATGGACATTATTGTATTAATCTCCAAACGTTGAACATCCCTTTTTGTTGATTTTGATTCCCAGTCATTGAAAATCACTTTCTATTGATTTTGATACATTGATCTTCAATCAAGGAAAATCCTTTTCTATTGAATTTGATTTATTAATCCCTTGCCATTGAAAATCCCTTCTTATTGATTTTAATGTGTTACTCCTCAGTTAGGGAAACTCTCTTCGTATTAATTTTGATGTATTAATCCCCAATCATTGAAAATCTCTTCTTATTGATTTTGGTGTATTAATCCCCGATCGGGGAAAATCCCTTTCTATTGCTTCTGATTGTATTAATCCTCAATCATTAAAAATCCATTTTTATTGTATTAATCCCCAATCAGAGAAAATCCCTTTCTTTTGATTTTGATCTATTAATCTCTAATCCTTGAAAAACCCTTTCTATTGATTTTGATGGATTAGTCCTCGATAATTCAATATCCCTTTTGATTGACTTTGTTTGTATGAATTAGCATACAAAATGAAAGCCAACAATCGCCGAAACAAATTTGGTTTTAAAAAATTGCGAATTTCGGTATTAATCTTTATTGTTTTCTGACTGCAAGAGAAAAATATGGTAAAAATGGAGTTATTACATTATTTACAGTCGGAATAACATCTTCATCTTTGTTGTTATGATCACAACATTTTGAGCGTAGATTGAATAAAAGATTCAGTTCAAATTTCCCTGAAGGCTACAGGGGTCGACAGAAACCTGAAGAAGGCCGGATGGTACTACCGACGAAACGTTTTTATAGACAACATCTGTCTGAAAATCAGACAAATAATGATAACTGCTTATAGCAGAAATGAAGTTCTTTATTCTCTTGCAAGGTAATTTTGAGAGATGCGTCAAATATTTAGAGAAACAAGGCAAACGCTGAGTAATTTGTCAGATAAATTTATCAGTGTGTTCAAATTCCGCTAATTGTACGTTTGCCCCTTTTATTTAATTTATTAACATAGAAAATTATTTAAGCTTGACGTGGTAATAGAGTTAGTAAGCAGCAACAAGAAAAGACTAAAACTTGTCAAAGTGCACTGAGTTCCAATGCAGTCAGTGCTAAAATAGGAGCGCTGTTATAATTCTGTTTTCACTAGCCCCACTGCCACACATCCACGGTGCTATAAGGTGAGATGGAGGCATCAGTGCACCCTCAACTTTTGCTGAGAACTAAACAGAAGCGTAAATTTGACTTCTTGGCCTCAATGTATGATGATAATGCAATTCAGCTGAACTGTATCATTTGTCTAAAAGCATTACTGCCATTAATTTTTTTAAATTTACCAGAAAATATAATTTTCTGTTTACTTGTTTCTATGTTTCATTTTTCCGGAACTTTGGCTTCTAAAACTTTCTATAATGCGGAAAAATATATTAGACTGTATCATTTTAAAAACAAACGAATTCACACACACACACACACACACACACACACACAAATATATTTCTTATTACTATAAACGCTGTGATTAGCAGGTACATGTGTTTGGATAGATATAACTGTTTTTTTGTTTTGTTTTGTTTTTTACATCGAAATTAGTATCCATTGACTTAGTGATCGAAAAAGAAAATGCACCTTCTGACAGGAATCGAACCCGTAGTCTCACATTAATCTGACAAGCCACATTCTGCCAAGGTGAGCTTTTCCCAGTAACCTAATTAACTCAATTATGCTATTTAAGAAAAGCACGTCTTTCGTTGGGACATTTCGAATTTTATATCTGCTAACTTCATTTTCCTTTTTAATCTGACATTATTTCTTTTCAATACAAATATATATATATACATACTATATATATATATATATATATATATATATATATATATATATATATATATATATATATATATATATATATATATATATATATATATATATATATATATATATATATATATATAGTGATGAGGTATTGTAATTATTTACACTATTTACATTGTTCGGGCAGTTGTCCTTATCTAGGTTACCATAATCACGACGTTTCGGCCGTCCTATGCTCCGATCTTCTTCAGGTGATTGGAATTTCGAACCGAACCCATTTATTTCGGGGCAGATTGTTCCAGTCCCACTGATATCTCAGTTTCAGTTATTTCTCTTTAGTAAGTCAACTCTCCAAATTTTTTCACCTCTGCTGTAGCCAGGTATTGAACTCACAACTCTTTGGGTCAAGTGACTGGATTACTTCAACCAACGCTTTTATCCACTGGGCCATGTGTCCTTGAGTAACTATTTTTTCCCCAGAGTTCATATTAATTTTTATGAATATCTTTGTTTTTTTCTCTAGCACTCTGTATCAATGGTTTCCATCTTATATTATGCTAGGCCATAAAAATCTTCTAAGCCGACCAATCATAGACATGAATACAATGTAAAAATGGTTACTGAGCCATTAGGTTTATAAGTGTCCAAAATTCATACACTGATGTACTCAAGAACACATGGCTCCGTGGATAAAAATGTTAATTGAAGTAATGCAATGACTTGACACAAAGAGTTGTGAGTTCAATGCCTGCATAGAGCAGGGGTGAACAAAAACCTGGCGAGCTGAGTTAAAGAGAGATAACTGATACTGTGATATCCTTGGAACTAGAACAATCTACCCTGGTGGACGAAATAAAGGGTTCGATTCGAAATTAACATTAAATCGGCTAATATTTCTCAAATAAAGTCTCAGAAAAATATATATATTTTTGAAAGATTTTTTGATAAAGTAAATTTCATTGTGATGAAAGATGTCACAAAATGGCGCTAAAATCAGCGCTGTTTAGCAATTTCAAATCGAAAACTCCTTCCAGTCAATCTAAATTACTTTTTAAATACCACAAAGTATTTTGCTCAATGGAAATATTAAATTCAATCTATTAGCTTGAAATTAAAACTAAAAAACAACTTCGAGAAATATTTTTCATTTAAAAAGATATATTCTTAAACCTTAGGTATCGCGACTCTATAGAGGTACTTGTCTGTTTATCTATCTATCTATCTTCACACACACACACACACACACACACACACACACACACACATATATATATATATATATATATATATATATATATATACATACATACATACATATATATATATCGCTGAAGTTCTCATATATATATATATATATATATATATATATATATATATATATATATATCCTTCAGGGAGGAAACTATATTAAGAGTCTGGTCTGAGACTATCGTAATGGAGAAGCCATTGAAGAAATAAGCAACTATCAATGGCTTACGTGACTAACAGGCTTACCACTGTACTACGATGTTTCAAATATCACCGTGGAAAAATGCCCTTTTTGTTTTGTTTAGATGAATACCTGGCCACACCTGTTTTGATTGGTGAATGTCACTTTCTTCTGAGAACAGAACCGGAGCATTTGCCAGATCTAGAAGAAATTGATATTTCCATTGTAATCCAATTTACGAAGGTGCACTTGGACCCTTTTTAATAACAATCTTTGAGACTGATGAAACGGAAACGTATTCGAAAGAGAATAACGACTCCAATATGTAAAAAGTAGATCCAATTACTTTTGTTTTGTTTCGTTTTTTTGTTGTTGTTTTTTTTCTTTAATAACAGAATCGGGCGACTCATTGAAGGTGTTTATCTCGCTTCATTTTGCCGTCGTTCAAAGTGAACGATGCTATCAATAAATAAAGTGATGTGAACAGAACAGTTTTGAAAATATCAAAGTCACTTTTTCCTTTTTTTTTTTTTGTTACAAAAGATCAAAGTAACTGGTTTACGCTTTCTCCATCAAAAGATGAAAAAAGAAGAAAAATAAATGTCTTATTGTATGTGCAACCCTGAGTCGTATAATTCTTTCCTTGCCTATAATATTGTAAATCAACTCAACATTTTATTTCTCTTCCACTTACACAGAAATCCATTCTGCCACACCTGTCGATTAGAGTTTGGATTTCAATTGGGTACCACCTTTCTTTTATTTCTTAGAACAGACTAATATATCTATAGGATTTTTTGCCTTTCAATTACATTCTAACCACTTCGTTTATAACTTTTATCAACACCAGTGTATCTAGCTGTCCTGTCCCTTCAAGACGTGGGTGATCATCGCTTCTCACAACATATTACCCTTTGTAGCGCTTAGCAACGATTTTTTTTCATTCCCTATTCTGCCTTTTATTTACACAAGCTAATTAGGTACGTTACTCCCTCTGTTCTCCTTGTTTTCAATATGTTCTGTGGATGTCAAATTTTTCTTGTTACTCACATGTACTGTCTATGAGATTCTCATCATCCTTCTGTAGAACCATATCTCTTTCTGCCTGAAGTCTCATCTACGGCTATGAGGAAATTGTCCAGTATTCACTGCCATATAGAAGGTTTGATACGAAACCGCAGTTCAACATTCTTTTCTCTGTTTCTAACGACATTTTACTATTTTCCTAATATTTTTTCTAAGCTTTTGGAAGACTATTTTGCTATTCTAATGCAGCTTTGGATTTGGGGGTCACATTTTCTTTCTTCTGTTAAAATACTTCCAAGATATCTAAACTTTTATTTGCCTGAAGATGACTGAATGTACAGTCGAAATTACTTGCGTATTTAAGGAAGACCTAATACAGCTTATAATTTTACAAAAACAAGGATCCTAACATTCATCAAGTGATTGGTAGGTTAATACATCTTTAAAATTTTGTTAGCAAAGGGATTTCGCCATTTTATATCATTAACTTTAATACTTTACTTTTTGTATGAATGATTCATTGTAATATAATTTGAACTGCACCACATATTCGATAATATATATATATATATATATATATATATATATATATATATATATATATATATATATATATATATATATATATATATATATATATATATATTACAACAGAAATATAATACAAGAAGTTGAAGGGTTAGTATTAACTGTCAGTCTGGTTTAGAGTGAACTAATATGTCTTGACTCGTTAGGTCTCAACTCATTCCTCTTCGCTCTCTCTCAGAGAGGCGCAGTATTTGTAGAGTCAGGAAGAGTCCATTCTCGTTATAGGTAAGTTCCCATAACAATATGTATATACAAGATGGCTAAAAGTCGCTTTACCCATTTCCAATAATGATAAACACGCATTTCTAAATGGCATAACTTTTATTTGATCATCGTACAATTATAATTTCACTATAACAGTTACATTTTCTTTATTTTCGTCGGTATTCACATGCTTCGAGTGCCCAATTCTTTTTACTATCTATCTGTTTTAAATCATTTAGAAATTTGAGTTTATTATTACTACTGGAAATGTGCAAAGCTACTTTTGGTCATCACTATATATATAAAAATTAATGGATCAAAGTGTATCAACAGTTCATTTTAATAAAATGTGATTAATTGTTTATGATCGAAAGTATTAAAACATTCAGTTTAAGAAATTCTAAAAAGAATGCCTAATAAATCATGATATAGAATTTAGCTTTAAAAAATAAGAGGATCTACAACGCAAAGAAAGAATGGATAGAAAATGACTTTTTGATAGGCGTCGAATAATCATTGTTTTCGCAGACGATAAAGTTTCTATGAGTTTAATTTTTCGATCTGGTATATTTTTATTCCTTCAAAAGTTATTTTTAGAGGATAGCTGTATTTGAGTCAACGCTCCGTTTATTTATTAGACGATATTAATTTCGTCTATACGGTGAAATAATGGATAGCGGCTCGGATTGAGGAATCGAATTCCAGTTCGAATTCCAGTCGGATCCATTGCATTCACTTACTTGCTAATACCCTTGGGAAAGGTATGAATCCTCTTTTTCTCTCCAACCCCCAGCTATGGGTAAATAGCAGGACAGACCGTGTTCTATAACCTTGGATGGCAACTGGTCTACCGCAGAAAGAAATGGCAACCTACTGCGGGTAAAAAAATCTCCTCGTCAGTCATGTATCAAAATATACATGTATCACGCATGGCATATAACTGACTGAGAGTGACCATTGAAACAAGGTGTTATACACAAAGCATGGAAAAATCCTTGCAGATATCGGATTGTGATCGGGAAATAGATCCATTACAAAAAAACATGCCTGCTTGGAAAAGCAAGGCTAATTCAAAAATACTGGCTACATCCTGTGTCGATGAAAAGGACCAATGACCGGTTTATTTTCTTATGTTACGAGAGATAACCTAACAATAAATTTCTTACCAGTAATCAACATCATATGCAATGAGAGAAAAGCGAAATAATAATAATAATAATAATAATAATAATAATAATAATGTGGCACATGGGAACACCAACAATCCCTGTTGTAGTTAGAGCCCTCGGATTTGTTGGAAAAGATTCCAGTAGACTCATTGAAGAGATTCCTGGAAGCCCACGCCTTAAAGAAATACAAAAAATTCTTCTCACGAGTACAGCCCACACCTTACGAAGGGCTTTATCTATATAAAATGTGTGTGTGTGTGTGTGTGTGTGTGTGTGTGTGTGTGTGTGTGTGTGCGCGTGTGTGTGTGTGTGTGTTATTTATTTATTTTTTAGTTAGTCAGTGGAAAATGTCATGATGCCATTCCTAACCTTAGGTCTCTGATCGTGACCCGGTAAGAAATGTGTACACACTAGAAATCAGAGGAAAAATAAATAAATAATAATAATAATAATGATAAGAAGAAGAAGAAGAAAAAGAAGAAGAAGAAGAAGAAGAAGAAGAAGAAGAAGAAGAAGAAGAAGAAGAAGAAGAACTCAGATCTACCACCCGCAACTCAAGGTGTTAATCGTTCCGAGGAGCGGATGGCTGCTGCGTTATAAGGTCGCGAACGGTCCCCTACAGTTTTCGGAACCCTGTTTGTAAAAGAGCGTTACCCAATGTGCCGAACGACTTTAGGCGGAATTTTGGACCGGTACATCACTCGTGGGAACCATATGAGAACTAAAAGTCAAAGCAAAATTTCCAGTATTGCTCTTCCAGGGGGATAAACAGGGAGCCCGTCCCTCAGGAGGGAACCTACCTGAGGTCGAAAAATCTGCCATAGGAACAAACCTACACAAATAATGAAACTTCAAGTCCCCACAACCGGGATAATCCCAATGATGGCCCTCTCCAACTAAACCCACAACCATTCATTTAAAGAAAAAAAAGAAAATGGTCGCGTGAGGAGTACAAACTCGTTATGACTACATTCTATGAAGCGTTGCACAAACCTCAGAAAAGCATCACTCACCAAGCATATGACATTTGGCAAGAAAGGGTTGGAAAGTAAATTGACGAAAATAAATTAGCCAATGTAAGAAGGTACATCACTAGAAATAACCGATTGACATATGCTAATATTAAAGAAATAAAAAGAACTGCAACCAGAACAGCTGAATCAACAGAACATGAAAGGGAACCAGAAATGGACATAAAAAGTACTAACATCACACAAACCACAGATCATAATGAAGAAACTAAAATACGCACCAATCACTATGAAGATAATGCTGAAAGTCGGAAAGATGGTATCTTAGTCGCTCACATGTCTGACATAAAACAAGTCCAAAACACATTGAACCGAATTATTTTATGGGAAACAAGAATAGTATACAAGAAGCCAAAAAAGAAATTATGCGACATATAAGTCAGACGCAAAATATTGAAATGGAAGAACGAGAACAACCCTCAAAATTGAAACAACAAAAAACCTCAAAACTATTAAATTCTACAATGCAACACTCAATTAATTCTATATGAAGTAGACCCACATATAAGTCTCAACGAAGCAATATATGTATCAGCGATAGAAACAACTAAAAAATTAAACAACAAAGTAAAAAAAGCAGTCTCACAGACTTGGAAAAGAAAAATAGAGAAAGAAATCGGACAACTTAAAAGTGAATTATCAGTACTCGATTAACTGACAACAGGAAGAAATGTAAGGCCTAGAAAAGGCAAAAAATAAAAAGAATATACAAAATTGGAGATGAAAATGAAGTCCTATCAGCTAAAGAAAAATATAGCAAACAACACAACTGAAGTCTCAAAGAATCAGATTCTATTAAAAAAAAATGACCAAGATTGTACAGACAGAACAAGATCTTTCAAGTCTATGTGAAAAATTTTACAGAGAAATAGGCAAACAAAAAATGAAGTGATATCCCCCGCAAGCGGTTATACAGTTCTGGGAAAAAATATGGGTCTGCCCCAAAACTTAACAAGGAAGCAGACTGGATTCCGCAAAGGGTAGAAAGGATGAAAAATAAACCAGAACAGGCATGGGCGGGAATCATAGAAGAGGATGTTGAATGTGAAAGCACGCAACTCAAAATCTCCAAGAATAGATAAAATTCCTAAATTTTAGCTCTATTATCTAATTACAGCACACAAAAAACTAGCCAAAGAACTTCAAGAAATGGTCAATGATCCTACCAAAATTCCGCTATGAGTAACCAAAGGAATTGCCCTTCCTTCTACCCAAGAATAATTAAATAAATGAGCCAAAAAAACTACAGACCAATTACATGGCTTCCAACTACTTACAAACTGTTGACATCTATTCTGACAAAACAGATATATCCCTTCTTTGAAAAAGAATTATATACTACATCTTGAACAAAAAGGATCCAAGCGTGGCTCTTACTCTTAGACCAATTACTAATTAATAGGATTACCTTGGAAAGGTGCTTCAATACTGTTATGGGTCCTTACCTATAACTACAGAATGAACTCTTACTAACACTATGTATACTACGCCTCTCAAGAGAGAGAGACGAATCGAGTCGAGCCAATAGTAGTTCACTCCAAACCAGACTGGCAATCATACTAACACTTTTCACATCTTGTATTATTATTCTGTGTAATATATCTTCGTTATTTCTACTCTTGTGTTCGTGTTGTTCTTCCTTGGTCCTAACCTGGACCATAACAGTGGCGATGAGGATATTGAAGAAACGAATTCTACGCGGAGAAAAAAAAACCTTTTTGTTATCGGTCATCCATAACAGAGGCGACGGAGGAATTGAAAAAAAAAAGTTCTACGCGAAGATAAAAAAAAAAAGAAAAAAAAAAGAAAACATTTTTTTGGACACCAAATTTAACAGTGGTAACGAAGACACGAATTTTACCTGTCAGCCAGAACAGAATCGAGTTCTACGCAGGAAAATCTTTTCGTACTAAGGTTCCAGAACAACAGGCGACAAAGACCTGAAGTCTACATTGAGAAAAAAGGAAAAATCATTACACAAAATTACGGTGTAAACATGGAAGACTTTAAGGCAACCATATTGGAACTAATGAAAATGCAATTCGAGCAGCAACAAAAAAAAACGAGGAAAGACAGACTAGGCTCGAAGAAAAACAATTAGAAATTCAACAGAAAAACGAAGACAATCTATTGGAAATTCAACAGAAAAACGAAGAGAAGCAACTCGAACTACAAGAATTACTACTACCGGCAGTAAAAATAAAGGACAAAATTCTGGAAATGAAGCGGCATTCTCGCAAAATGCTATATGAAACTCTATCAAAGACTTCACTTATGCACCGGACGAAGACAAAACCTTCTCGGATTACTTCAGAAGATATGAAGATTCATATGAGTTTGATTGCGGGAATTGGTCAGACGCGAAAAAAGTACGTCTACTACTGAGGAAAAATCAAATTTGAGGGGGAGATTATCACAAATGTGACGGTCAACGGGATGACCAAGAAATTAAAGATGTATGTTCTAAAAAATCCGGAAAATTTATTTGGAACTGACTGGATGCAGAAATTTGACCTCTGGGATTTACCGACAAATACGTTCTGCCAAAAAGTGGAAAGGTTATCGACGGAGGCAGAGAAATTGAAGGAGAAATTAATGGAGAGTTTCCCCGACGAATTTTCAGCAGGCCTCGGGAGTGTAAAAAAATGGCGGCCAAAATCGAACTAAAAGAAAATGTACAAGTCATTTTCAAGAAGAAAAAGAATGTACCTTTCGCATCATTAGAAAAAAATAGACGAAGAGTTGGATAGACTCGTGAAAACCAGTATACTGACAAAGGTGGAATATAGTCAATGGGCCGCACCTACGGTTTACGTGAAACAGAAATCGGGTGAGATACGAATATGCGCTGATTTCTCGACGGGATTGAAGGCAGCGATTAAGGATTATCATTATCCTCTCCCTAGTCCAGAGGAAGTTTTCACAAAGTTGAACGGAGGAAATCTTTTCTCAAAGATAGACTTGAGCGAAGCATACCTACAAGTGCCAGTAGATGAGGAAAGCTCGAGGTTGTTGTGCATAAACACACATAAAGGTTTATATAAGTTCCAGAGATTACCATTCGTGATCAAGCTCGCCCCGGCGATATTTCAGCAAATAATGGACACTATGCTAGGCGGACTGGATTTCACGATCGCATACCTTGATGACATCCTGATAAATAGAAAAAATATTGAACAACACTGGGAACACGTTCAAGAGGTTTTCAGGCAGATACAAAATTACGGTTTTAAGGTAAAGAAAAATAAATGTGACTTCTTTATGAAGGAGATAAAATATCTGGGCCAAATTATTGACAAAGAAGGAAGAAGACCAGACACAGAAAGAGCCACGGCAATAAAAAAAATGCCGGCTCCAAAAAATTTAGCCGAGTTACAAAGCTTCTTGGGCTTAGTAAATTATTATCAAGAGTTTATTCCTAACATGCACAAATTACGCATACCCCTAAACGAACTGTTGAAGAAGGAAAAAGTTTGGGAATGGTCATGTGAATGTCAGAAAATTTTCGACAAAATCATTAAGACTCTAACAGCAGATTTATTTTTAACGCATTATGATCCAAAATTGTAAATAATAGTCTCGAGTGACGCGAGTGCCTATGGTGTTGGGGCATGTATACTTCATGAAATGATGGATGGGGCACTAAAACCCATCGTGCATGCGTCAAGAACGTTACTACCATTCGAACAAAATCGAAAAAGAAGCGCTGGGGATTATTTTTGCGGTTACGAGATTCCACAGATATATTTACGGTAGATTTTTCACCTTACAGACGGACCACAAGCCGTTATTGACAATATTTGGATCAAAGAAAGGTCTACCTGTCTACACTGCTAATAGACTGCTAAGATGGGGGACGATTTTATTAAACTATAACTTTAAATTGGAGTATCTTCCATCAAACAAAATCGGGCATGCAGATGATCTTTCGAGACTAATACCAAAGAAAACGGAGCCATTAGAAGATTCCGTAATTGCAGCTCTACAGTATGAGGAAGATATTAGAACATCATTATGTAGTACAATTCGAGACCTCCCCGTCACATTACAGGAAATAAGAAACGAAGCAGTGAATGACGAATTTATAAAGGAAACGAAAACAAAAATTGTAGGAAAAGATAAGCATATATCAGACAGTTTTTCGTTATGTGATAATGTTCTGCTATATAATGAAAGAGTAGTAACCCCGAAAACGCTACAAAGGCGAATCCTCAAGGATTTTCACATGGGCCACCCAGGAAAGAACAGGATGAAATCCTTAATGCAATGTTACGTGTATTGGCGAAACATGGATCAAGATATTATACATATGGTGGACAAATGCAAGAGCTGTTCCTTAGCAGCCAAGGCAGCTCCGGTCACTCATAAGCTATGGCCTAAGACAGATCGACCGTGGTCGAGAATCCATGTAGATTTCGCATGTCCATTAGAGGGTTTCTACTACTTGATTGTAGTAGACAGTTACAGCAAATGGCCAGAAGTATTTCGTTGTAGAAAACCTACTTCTGAGACTACAATAAATTGCCTTCACGAGCTGTTTGCTCGTTTCGGAGTGGTTGATTGTTTAGTCACCGATAATGGGACACAATTTACATCTGCGGATTTTCAAGAATTTTGTGAAATTTTTCAGGTGAAACACATCAAATCACCGCCATATCACCCAAGATCAAACTGGCAGGCGGAGAGGTTTGTAGATACATTAAAAAAGCACTAAGGCTTATGACGTACCAACAGAAAAGGCTTTACAACAATTCTTATAAGTGTATAGAATTACACCGAACAGTACTACGCCATCGACATTATCGCCGGCGGTAGTGATGTTTGCCCGAAAAATTAGATCGGTATTCGACAAATTACTGCCAAAACAGACAAAGCAATCACCAACGTCGTTTGTACCAAAAAGAAAATTTAACCCAGGGGAGAAAGTTTTTTTTTAAATGTTCAAAAACAACACATCCTATTGGGAGCCAGGGACAATAGAGAAACGAATCGGGAACGTGATTTACATAATTCAGGGTCCGAAGTTCTCGCATAAAAGGCAATTAAATTAGATCAGAAAGAGGCTGTTAGAGGATTCTAACGGTCTACCTCAGGAAGAGGAGGAAGTAATGGACACAATATTTGACACATTCAATATGCAAAGGCCTCAAGCAATTTCAGAACCGCGGATATCAAGCAGAAAAAGAAAATTTACAGAGCCTTTGATGATTAATCCGAAGAGGAAAAAATATTAAAGACCCCTGCGAGGTAAAAGCTTGGAAGGAGGGTGTTATGGGTCCTTACCTATAACTACAGAATGAACTCTTCCTAACACTATGTATACTACGCCTCTCAAGAGAGAGGGACGAATCGAGTCGAGCCGATAGTAGTTCACTCCAAACCAGAATGACAGTCATACTAACACCTTCCACATCTTGTATTATTATTCCGTGTAATATAACTTCTTTATTTCTACTCTTGTGTTCGTGTTGTTCTTCCTTGGTCCTAACCTGGACCATAACAAATACAAAGAAAAATATCAGTACTGCCTGGATAGATTACCGTAAGACATTCGATGGTGTACCCCATTCCGGGATCTTAGTCTTTAAATATATACAAGGTGTCACCCATCGTCATCAATTTCATCAAACAAAGTAAGTCGATATGGAAACAACACTTCAAATCAATTATATAAATGGAGTCTATAAGTCTGTTGTCTCCCTTACTATTTTGTATATCCCTAATGCAGCGAACTTAAGAGGACTGAATATACCTATAAGATATCTCAAAAGAAAATAAGTCATCTATTTTACATGGATGACTTAAAGTTGTATGCTAGGAATGACAGTATCTTCTGAAAACAGTAAAATGTTTCAGTGGTGACATTTGAATGGAATTCGGTTTGGATAAATGTGCTAAAGCCACAATTTTACGAGGTTCGCTACAACAAACCTTTGCTATTAGCTTAGACGCTGGGGTAACAATCAAAGAGTCAAAACAAGAAGTTTATAAGTACCTCGGTGTAAATGAGAATGAAGGAATTCACCATAAAAAATGAAAGAAATATTGCGAAAGAGTACTATAGAAGGGTGTGACTAATATTAAGAACTGAATTGAATTCTCAGAACAGAATTATGGCCATGGATAGCCTTGTCACCCAAGTGGTTCAATGTAGTTTCAATATCTTGAACTGGACTCTAAATGATATCAGACGAATGGATTCTAAGACAAGAAATCTTCTTTCCAAGCATAACACACATCATCCAAAGGCTCATGTAGATCGTCTATATATACCACGTAAAGAAGGTAGACGAGTTTTTATTCAGCTAGAAATGTCATACAACTATTGGCTTACTAATATACATGGAAACAACAAAGGACTGGATGATACAATTAGTCAAACAACACGAAAATAGAAAGAAAAAATATTCAAGCAAGAAAGAAGGTTGTAAGTACAAACGAGATTTACATTTAGTAGATTCTGTAGAAAACCAAAACAGAACCCAAGAACCAACTGTTACAGCAAAAATTATAAAAAAGAAAGCCAATGATAAAGCTCTTGAACAGATGAAACAATGCTGGTAAGACAAACTTCTGCGTAGCCAATATCCAGAACGTGCTAATAAAGCCGATGTTGATAAAGTTAGCATTCATTGATGGTTGCGAGCATCTGGATTAAATGCTGAAACAGAAGTCTTTTCACTAGAAACTTTCAAGCAAATATCATAAATAATAGTGTGGATTCAAAATGCAGATTCTGTGACAAATATCAGGAAACCATAGACATTCTAATCACAGGATGTTCTGTACTTGCGCCAAATAAATATAAAAATCGTCACGATAGAGTGGTGCAATACTTACACTGGACAATGGTCAATCACTGTGGAAATGGTATGAACATCACCTAGTACCAATTACAGAAATAGAAGCCATCACAATTCTATGGGATTACACCATCTTTACAGACAGGAAGAGCAAATAAGCCGGACATAATTGTCAAAAACCAAAAAGAATGAACTTCATATGGCTTGCCCAGTGAACTGTAACATAGCAACCAAAGAATTTGAAAAACTATCGAAGTATAAAGACATGGAAATCGAAACAGAAAAAATGTGGAAATTGAAAACAATAGTACCAGTCATAGTAGATGCACTTAGAATGATAAAAAAGGAACACAGCAACATATTGAAAAATATCACTGGAAATCCCAGTTTAAGAGAAATACAAAAAATTGTCTTGATAAGTACAGCCCACACACGAAGAAGAACTTTGTCCATGTAACGCTAGTGATGTTATTGGAGTTAGAAAAACAAATCATGAAATGTAGCCATAACAACACACCACTACCTGCCTTAGGTCTTCCCGCAGACCTGGTAGGTAGTGTGACCACAGCAGAAATCGAAATACAATGATGAATGATGATGATAATAATAATTGGTGAGAATATAGTAGAAATATAAAAATATCAATGAAAAGTTCCCTTAATTCCAGCAAATGCTACAACTCTATTTTTAGAAGACAGTTACATTCGCCAATCAACACAGGCCTGGCTTGTTATTTAGATAAAGAAAACCAAAGCAGAATTTTTTCGGCCATGATATTTGAAACTTCGTAGTACGGCGGTAAACGTGTTAGTCACGTAAGCCATTGATAAGCATTTCTTTCTTCAATGGTTGATGGAAAAATGGTTGGTTCATTGCACCGTTCCAGTTCATTGTACCACTCCCCTTGCTATACTCTATCTCGGCGTTTCTCAAACGGTGCACCCAGGCGCACTAATGCGCCCTAAGAGGTTGCCTGGTGCGCCCCAGTTTAACAGAAGAGTGAATTATAAATTATTTTTATATTTAAAAAGTCTTCATTTTTAAAAAGCTAGAGATACCGAGCACATGGCTTTCATGTCTATGTGAAATCTTTGTCATTTGACATTTTGATTGATTAATTGATTGATTGATTAATACTTTTCCCAAGGTGAATATAACGAACCCAACTGGAATTGGAACTCGGCACTCCAATTAACAATTCCGACCCATAATTCATTACACACAAGCTTACAGCACCGGGTATTTCCAAGCGGTTACCCATTTTGACGTTGCTTAACTTCGGTGAAAGTATGGGAACCGGTGTTTCAACGTGATATGCTCGTAAGCCTTCGATATTTAAAAACTGGATTCCAAATCCCTTAATCTTTAAGAAGGAGTGAATAATCCTTTCATTTTTGCCTTTTGAGTTAAATCAGTCATTATTGGCCTCTCTAAAAAAAACATAAATTCTTTATAAATCCCTTTAAATGAAAATTGTACCGCTAATCTTCTTTGGGGATGCTAAACCAAAACTTCCTATTTTTAAATTTCATGACTAATTTTTCCATATTAAAATTTAATGTGCGCACCAGAGTTTTAGTGCACCCTGAAGTAAAAAAACAAAAAAACAGTTGAACAACAATGCTTTATCTCTACAAAAGACAGAGCAGACGCAAAATGGAGTGTTGATGCTATATCTGTGCTGTAGCTGACTATTCCTCACTACTCGGCTTTGTGGGTGATGAATTATTTCCCACCCTGCAACCCTTTTCCCACAGATGAAACATTGCGAGCCTCTTGCTGTTCTATCGCTACTTCTATGGCATGTGTTCTGACGAGCAATATTCCTTCGTCCCGCAAGTCCTGACCTTCACAGCTTAACAGCGATGTACACAAGGGCGAATCATCTCCATTCTCTTCGTCTTCCTATAATAATAAGCAAGTTCCGTTCAGACATCTTCCTTCAAAGAACTGCTGATTGTAGTGCTCGGAATAGCATCCTGCCGAGATGTTTTCCTAATCGCTACAATCTTGACCTCTTCAAGTCTAATGTTCTCTTTCCTGCATAAACTCCTCTTCCTGCTTTTTTACGCTGATACGACCCTACACATTAACTCACTACCTTGAGTGGCTCTCAAAGTGGAACTCAAATGACAAAGAAAAACACTAGAGAGTTAGACGTCTAAAAGAATCAGCGCATATGCTAGGCTATGAGGACCTCCTTAGTAGGCCTAGTATATAAATAAATACAATATGGGAGCCGTTAATAAAGAAAGACATATGACAGCAAGTCTTCAACTGCAGCAGCAGCAAGAGTAATTAAAACAGGAACAGCAGTAGCATTCAAAACATGACAGTCAGGAGCAACAGTTACATCCTAATCAGCAGCCAGGTTAAGTTTAAGGCTCTAACTTCACTACAGAAAATTGTCCTTCGGATAAAATCGTTGTTTTTTTTTAATTTGGTGACATAGTGGTTTTGAATTCAATTCCCAGGTTGAGCAGTATGTACGTGTACTGAGTGGAAACGGGCAAAGCACACAGTATATACTTGGGTCAATGCACATTAATTCTTCGTCGATCAACGGTTCCCATTCATATTAAAATCCAAAGCAGGATTTCTAGCTCTTCTGATCTACAGAAGACCAACTGGCGGACCCACAGTGCCAAGGAATCGTCGACGGCCGCCATCGTGGACATAATCGTTCGCATTAAGGAAAACCACCTGATCCGGTTACGCATTTTATTTTTGAGGTGAGTAATTGCAAATATACTTTAATTCTTTCGAACTCTTATACACCTTTGGTTGTTATTGATGTCATTATAGACAACGTTTTGGCCAAATATCTCCTTGTCATCATTAGGCATGTATTGTTTATTTCAATATAAAACTCAAAAAAGATGCTACTGACGTCATTCAGAATAGTGGTGTAAGTGATATGGTAGTTGTGATTTCAACCACTTGATCAGGTAATAAAGCACTGATTTAATATGAACGAAAAATACCCGACACAACAACGACAAAATAACCAACAGATATCCTATACCGGCCAAACAATGGGCACCTGATAATGGCCAGAGTGTACTTAGCTGAAACGTTGTCTATAATGACATCTATAACAACAAAGACAAGAGCAATAGTTCGAAATAAAATAAATTAGAGTTTTAAATACTTTTTTGTTTCTTGTTTTAGTGAGATAGTTTTATCGGCTACCGCTAATTTAACCCCTACGTCACCTGTAATCATTCCTAGATAATAAAAAAAATCTTCAATTGAAACTAATAGGAAGCTTTCTTTTTTTCTGATTCGCAAACTTCGCAATACCTAATTGATGCAAACGCTACGTTTAGATATAGCATGAATAAAGTGCTTTCAATATCTCGGTGATCTTGATTAGATCAATGATCGATTATTATTGATTTATTGTGGAAATCGTAAATTTCGGTAATGTCGACGACAATGTCGGCAACAACGATTGCAAATTCTTCCATGACGAATGCAGCGCGCCCTCTAGCGGCGAGAACGTGTACTGATCTAATCGCAAGTCCTTCAGTTTAGATTGAGTATTGTGTCGTTCGGTCAATGCGTAGATGTTATTATCTCCATCTTCAGTTGGGTTTTTTTTTTATCAGATAATTGCTTTAAACTCAATGCAGTTCACGTTCTCATTTCTTCTCTTTATTTTTTTTTTCAAACGTGCCTTCTGCTACAGAAATTGTTTTATGTGTAAAACTGCTTACTCAATTTCCGAGCTCTCCAATATTCACGCTTTTAGTGCTACGATACTGCTTGACTAAAATATTCAGAAGAGCGTTAACAAATACCACGACTCCTTTTTAGATCACATGCTAGAAGTTCCTTCGAGTATGATACCTTAGATTTGTTTTGTTGTTTTGGCCTTTTATTATTATTATTATTATTATTATTTCCTTTGATATCTGGCGTTTACACATTTCTTTCCGAGTCCCGCCCAGGGACCTAAGGTTAGAAATGGCATCATGACACTTTCCACTGCAAAAAAAATTTTTTTTAAATAATTACATAGATAAAGCCCTTCGTAGAGTGTGGGCTGTACTTGTCAGAACAATTTTTTGTATCTCTTTGAGGCATGGACTTCCAGGGATCCCTTCAATCAGCCTACTGGAATCTTTTCCAACCAGTCCAAGGGCTCCAACTACAACAGGAATTGTTGATGTTCCCATGTGCCACATTTTTGAGATTTCTATTTCAAGGTCCTTGTATTTTGACAGTTTTTCGAATATCTTCAAAGACACATTGCAGTCTGCAGGGACTGCCATATTAATAAGGAGGCACTTATTTTGTTTGTGGTCTTTAATAACAATGTCTGGGCGGTTGGCTTTGATTGTTCTGTCAGTGTGTATTGTGTAGTCCCATAGTATTGTAACAGGTCCTATCTCCGTAACCGGGTCAGGGTGGTGTTCGTACCAATTTCTTCCAGTTTCCTTCCCATAGGAGTTGCAAATTTTCCAGTGCAAATATTGGTCCACTCTGTCATGCCGGGTTTTATATTCAGTGGGTGCCAATATCGTGCAACCTGATATAAGATGATCAATGGTTTCTGGATATTTGTCACAGAATCTGCATCTTGGGCTAACACAGTATTTTAGTATATGTGCTTGATAATTCCTAGTTAACAAGCATTGGTCTTGTGCAGCAATGATAAAACCCTCAGTTTCACCTTTCAACCCTGCACTACGTAGCCACTGATGGGTGCGGTTTTTGTCTACGTCTGCTTGTTTGGTTCGGGCAGAGTATTGGCCATGGAGCGGTTTATTTGGCCATTGTTTCTTTATCTGGTCGGTCGCATTTCTCTTTGCATTCTTTTTTAAGTTTTTTGCAGCTTCAGCCGGTGTACAGTGATGTATTTGAATTTCTGTGCCCATTTGAAGCTCTTTTTTGAATTTTTCGGCTTCATTTACTACAGAGTAAAGACACTTACTACTTTCATGTTCCTTGACACATACCATCATCCAGTCTTCTGTATTTTCCAAGTATCTTTGGAGGCCAATTGTTGTACTTTTGTAGGATAGTTCTAGTTGAACTAGTCCTCTGCCTCCTTCGGATCTGGGCACATACAGGCGATCAATATCAGCTTTGGGATGATGCATGCGGTAGCAAGTGAGGAGCTTTCTCGTTTTGGCGTCCATTCGCTTAATTTCAGCTATGGTCCAGTTAAGTACATTAAAGCTGTATTGCACCACAGGAACAGCTAAGGTGTTTATAGCTGATATTCGGTTTTTTGAGTTTAGCTCGGTATTTAGTACCAGGCGTACACGCCTGTAGTACTCCTTGCTTACCTTCTCTTTCATTTGGGAGTGTTGTATGCCATCTCCCTCACTAATTCCTAGGTACTTATAAGCTTCATCATGCTCCAATTCTCTAATCTTCGTGACAAAATCTAAATCTATTAAGGGTGCTTCTAAAATTCTACCTTTCTTAAATGTTACTTTAGCACATTTATCTAATCCGAAGCTCATGCATATGTCGTCACTAAAGTATTTTACAATATTAAGTAGGCCCTTCAATTCATTGTCGTCTTTGGCAAAGAGTTTGAGATCATCCATGTATAGTAGGTGATTAAATATGTTGTTATTTATTTTGTAGCCATAGCTACTGTTGTTCAGTTCATGCGTAAGGGGGAGTAAGGACAGACAAAACAGAAGAGGAGACAAAGAGTCTCCTTGAAAGATTCCACCTCGGATATTTAGTCGGTTGGATATGGCAGTGCCCCTGGTGTGACTAAGGTATAGTTTGGTGTTCCACATTCCCATGCTGTGCTTAAGGAAATTTAATACCACAGGGGAGACTTTGTACATTTCCAAAGTCTTAAGAATCCAAGAATGTGGAACATTGTCAAAAGCTTTACGATAATCAATCCACGCTGCACTGAGATTTCTACGTCTGCTCCTGCAATTTTCCAGAATCATTTTATTTATTAGTAATTGGTCTTTGCAGCCATATGAACCCCTCCTGCATCCCTTCTGTTCCAGTGGAAGAATGCTGTTTGTTTCTAAAAAGGAGTAAGCACGGTTTCGTCAGGACAGACGTGATCAACTTATACGTTGTGGAGAGACATGTTATCGGTCGATAATTTTTCGGGTCATCTGTTTCATTTGTTTTTGGTATGCGGTATGTAATACCTTCAGTAATCCATTCCGGGATTTTATTGGGATTATTTACAAGCGTTGATAATGTTTCCGCAAGTATTTTGTGGATAGACGAGAGATGATAAAGCCAGAAATTGGGAAATTTATTATTATTATTATTATTATTATTATTATTATTATTATTATTATTATTATTATTTATGTTTCCTGCTGTGTAGAACTGGGTTCAAACTATGGTCCTTAAGCCCTATAGGAGAATTGTCATTTAATTGATAGCACTTATCTTACTATATGGGTTGTTCCTAGTAGGGAGATCTTCTGGGAAACTTGTATGTTGATGTTACTTGGGACACTCTTAGTAAAATCGCCATTCCTTTTCTCACAAGGCCCAGAGTTATGGTACAGTCTCAGTCTTTATTCCCCACATCCTGTTAATCTCGATCTCCAGGTCCATCAATTTGGACAATTTCTCAATAATTTTCATGGAGCTGTTTCTCTCAGATGGTACCGCTTTGTCATAGGCATACACTTCCAGAATTTCTTGTCTTTTATGATAACATTAGGTCTGTTGGCTTTTATTTCCCTGTCAGATTGAATTGGGATGTCCTAGAGGATAGTTACATCGTTATTTTGGGTAACTCTGTCTGGTTGGTGCTCATACCATCTCTCAGTGGTTTTGATTTTGTGCTTCTTGTATATCTTCCAATGCACATATGCCTTTACCCTGTTATAACTATTTGTATATTCATTTTTTTTTTGCTAATTCTGGACATCCTGAGATAATATGGTCGACAGTTTCATCATATTTTCTGCAGATCTTTCATTTCGGCTTAGTTCCATCGTTGATTATGTGCTAGTGATAGGATCTGGCTGCGAGGCTTTGGTCCCGAGTTGCAATAAAGTCTCGATTTGACGCATGTATTTAAGAACATAACTCGAGTTCTTAGGTTAATGTTTTGGCTTTGTACTAAATTGCAGTATTAGAAAAAACTACCCATAGCGTGGCAGTTCTACGTTCAATTGTCCTGTCTTCTATAATATTTTCAGGGGTAACATCAAAATACCCTGAAAGTATTTTGAGATGTCTGATTTTCTGTTAAATGAACACTTATCTTCTGACGACTTATCTGGAATGTCAAAGAGCACATGTAGAAACTGAATAATAGACCTTTCATAATTAAACACAGGTCATCGTCGTTGAACAACAAACAAGCTGTCGACATCCATATATGGAAGTTGATGACATAATCTGGCGAAAGAAAACGGATTCTTAAACCAGTTGAAATTCAAAGAGCATATTCTAGACGGGAATTTTATTATCTTCTTCTATGCGCCGTGTCCCTTCAAGACGTGGGCGATAATGGCTCTCCACACTTTCCTGACTTTTGTAGCTCTGGCTAAGATTTGTCTTTTTTCTATCACTCCTAATCCCTGTTCTGTCAACCATTTGCATAAGATTGTTAGGTAGATTATTCGTTGCTTTCCTTTGTAAATATATATATATATATATATATATATATATATATATATATATATATATATATATATATATATATATATATATATATTATCCTGGGTGTTATTTCAGGTTTTCATATGATAAATAACAATGAAAAAACACAAGGTTTTATTTTGATAAATAGGTTACACATAATGAAATGGACAAAGTCCGACAATTATTTTTAACAGTAAACTCGACCTTGCGAACCGAAACGCTCCTCTGTGGCAAAATCGGTAAAAGCACGTCAGGCTATATGTCGGTTCCGTATAGGATACTGGTTCGATTCCTGTCGGAGGACGCATATTTTCTATGACAATTTCTCGGACATTCAGGCCGGTAAATGTTGTTAATACTGTTTATTATAAACAGACCATTTACTTAAATATTTGTATCTATAAAAATAATGTATAAACATAAAAATGTCTTTAAAATAAATAGGTTTCTCAAGTTCACTAATTGTTACCGCTTTTTCTAGTATTGATGGAGGTTTCCTTCCCCACCTTTTGTTCGAAGTAGTGTGGAACTCAAAATCATGTTATACCATTATTCTATCGCTAAATTATATTTGCCACCCATTTTATCTGTTGCTACTATTAGAAGTATTCAAGTGATGTGGTTTCTGTTGTTTGGTACAGTTTTTTTTGTGTTTCTGTAGCGCCAGTCCACAATATTCAAAAAAGGATGGTTTCGCTCAGACCCACAGCCTTCATTTGCTTAAAGCTATTTTAACCATTGATCTTAGGAAGCGGTTGTATACAGCTGATAGTTTAGATATTTCTGAACGTGTTTGGCGCCTTTGCATGAAATTCATATGAAAGTTTGGTGAGGGTCTGTAAGAACATGACTTGAGCCAATATTAAAAAAATGTTTCTAGTTGTTTATTGTACATGGCAATTAGTTTCATATTGATGAGACTGCAGATTATTTACAGAACTAAATACTTAAAACTATATTCTTATTTACTATTGTATAATTAAATCAATTTAAAAGGTGTTTCTCAAAATCTGGAAAATATAGAAAAATCACTTCATTAATACTACAGGATACTTTCGCACTCATAAACTATTTGTAATTCACATAAATCTTATGACTAAAACCAGAAACTACTTGTTACTTCTTTTAATCAGTATCACCCCATCCAAGGCAGTAAAGACACTAAAACACAAGGGGTTACAGGGTGTGGAAGAATTGGGAGCAGAAACTTTAATAATGAGCGGGAAGAGGAAAGAGTAATAAGGAAGGAGTAGATAGCGATTGACACTGCATTTAATTTTTGCAGATTAAATTTTGCTGGAAAGCATGGAGCAGGAAAGGAGTTCCACAGGCGAGAAGTGCGAAAGAAGAAACTGTTAGCATAGAACTTACGGCTACATCTAGCCAGCTCAACTGTAAATTGATGAGATCTCGACGCCAGTCTAGTACTGCGCTTAAACTCAAAAAGTCTAGGTAATATACCGAAGAGCTCATCCGAACAATTACCATGAAATTATTTATAGAAAAGACACAGAGATGCAACCTTACGGCGGTGGGCAAGTGACTGAAGCTGAGCCACCAGGTCAAGACAAATATTGCTTATTCTTCTTTGGATCTCATCAAGGAGTTCAAGGTAAATAGCTGGGGTACCGGACCGTTTACGTCAGCAATATTCTAATCATGGTCGAATGGTAGACTCATAGATATGTAAGATAGATTCTGGAGAGAAACATTGTTTCGCACGACACAGTGAACCAACTATCTTAGCTGATGACCTAGCAATGGATTCAATGTAGTCTTTCAACTTCATGTTGACAAAAATATTCAGAACGCTACATAAATATCATAAAAATTTGACTTGCCACTTGTTAAATATTAAGGAAAACATTTTGTGGGGTGTTCAAATACTGACAGAGGGTTAAATATCCGATAATGCTCGTCAACGTTTTCTCTAATAATATTTAATTTTTGAAATTCTCATAGTTTCATGTTCTGTGCCGAGGCACGCAGGACCGCTTAACGGACCGCCATTCATAAATTGTTTAACAAAAAGATATCATGATCTGTTCATTTACATAAATTGTTTATTTATCTCCACTCAAAAGGTACTTAATAAAATTCAGAAAATATTTGGAATGAATGGGAAGAAAAAGGTTAATTATGGTGCCACATCAACAACACGAACATTCAATACACGCCATTGTGCGGTTTTGACAACACAAGTCATTGCAAAGCGCTCAAGTCTCCTATTATTTTTTTTAGAAATGTTAATAGCAGAGATAATTATTAGATCATATTACAATGCAATCTAGGCAATGTCATTCTTGTTACAGAAATACGAACAAAATTGAGTATTAAGTGTTATATGCGGTTGTGTCGTTTGTTTCTTTGCTGAACTACTAGGTCAGAACAAAAGCGTTTTTAAAGGAATTTCAAAGACAATATTTAAATATTTACACATAGTTTTATTCAGTCGCATATTTACCGTTTTGTTACACATTTCACCATCTTTGAAGCAGCTTCATGATTTCATCCTCTCAGAACTTGTCAGCGTTCTGGGTGATGAACTATGTAGATCCTGTAGAAATTCGTACAAATTGGATGTCATATTCTACTACACTAACCGTACCCACCTGTCCTTGCACATTCGGATTACATCTCTACAACATTCTCTTAATGGGAAGAATTTCAATTCTTGGGAAGTCATCAAAACCGCTAAGAGACGTGAGGTCTGACGTTGTACCAATGGAAGACGACACCGATCCGATTGGCCAATTGCAAAAGTTTTTCATTGACTGCTGTCTTTAATTCATTCCCATGGGAATAGAACTTTGTAGAATTCAACAACTGATTTTGCGAAAGGAATTTGTAATACACATTGCCCTTCCAATCCCACCAGATACACAGCGTCACCTTCTTCGGATGCAAATTGGATTTTGATTCGGTTAACGGTGGCTCATTTTGTTTTACGCAGGACTTTCTTCGGCTCAAATTGTTCTAAACAATCCACTTTTCATCGCCTGTGGTGGTTGTTTTCTTTGAGTTCGAGCAGAGTATCGTAGATAGAAATCCGGTTGATTCATTTTTTTTTTTCTGTTAAGATATGAGGCACCCTAAAATCGTCGCCATTTACACATCTAAGTGTTTTCAAGTTCCTCACAACGCTCAGATGAAATACGTGGAGTATTTCTGCGATGCCTTGTGTCACATTACATGGATTATTTTTAATCAGCGTTTCTATTTGATCATCGTCAACAACTGTAGGTCTGTCAGAATATTTTCGTCCATCCAGATCAAAATTTTCACTTCTGAACCTAGCGAATCACTTACGACAAGTACTTTCCACTATGACGTCATCTCTATAAACGGCACATTTTTTTTTTTTTTTGCTGTTTGTACAGTGGGTGTATTTTTTTTTCCGGAAACTAAAGTGCATCAAATAATAAAAAATGCGTCTCATTTTCCTCCATTTTTACTTTTAACGTAGAAACATTTAAAATTATCAATCTACATACGAATCGAAATGCTACCTTTCAGAATATGTATATATGTCATGAATTTCTGTCACGTGTGAAACGAAATCACGTGTTCAAACGTCACCTATTGAAAAAAGAATTGAAACTTTTCTTCCAAAAATAATATTTTTTTAAATACAATAGTTTTTTGTTTGTTTTTTAAGAGAATGTGTAGAGAAATATTTTATTATCCAATGAAAATCTTGGAACAGCAGTCGGAAGTATTACGGACATTCCAATGTAAAATGTTGATGTGTTGCTAAAATACACAAATTCTTCAAAGCGGGTGCACAATAAATTTGGATCTGAGGAATCTGGAAACGTCACACAATTGATTGTCTGCTGCCACGCCACTTTATGAAGATGGTAAAATAGCCTGAAGAATATCAAGTGAAAAGTATGAGCGTGCAACGCGTATAAATAAACTTCCGACAAACGGGAGACGATGTTTAAAAACAGAACTCGCTTCATCCGAGAGCTATTTACCTACTTGGACGTTTCAGGCCTGTTTAGTCAGTCGTCACTGAAGACAGCTCTCATCGAAAGATCCGGAAAAAGAGCGAGCAACAATTAGGAATCCTGTTTTTTTTTCTTCTATGCCGCCTCTTCTCACTCTTTTTCCAATATTCCTATTGTCTGTTTCCTTTCAATTCTGTTCTCACCCTCTTTCTCACTCGCTTCTCACTCTTCTATTATGTGTTTCCTTCCGATTCTATTGGCTTTCTTTCTCTTTGTCATTCCTCTTTTATCTGCTTCCTTCCTATTCTTTCTTTTTCTCACTCGCTTTCTCAATCTTTTATTCATTCTTCTATTACACTCTTCTTTCCTCTATCGCGCTCTTTCTCTCGTCTCTTTATTATCTGTTTCCTTCTTATTCTAACTGTTCTTCGCTCTCTTTCTCGTTCCTCTATTATCCGCTTCCTTCCTGTTCTATCTGCTTCTCACTCTATTTTACATTGCTCTATTATCTGTTTCCTACCTATTCTATTAATTTCTCAGTCTTTTCTCTAATATATGTTTCCTTCCCATTCTATCTGTTCCTAACAACCTTTCTACTTCCTCTGTTATCTGTTTCCGTCCTATTCAGTCTGTTTCTAACTCTCTTTTTTATTCCACTATTATCTGTTTCAAACATTCTTTCTCGTTATTCTATGATGTTTCACACCTATTTCCTTCCTGTTCTGTTTCTCATACTCTTTCTCATTCCTCTATTATCTGTTTCCTTCCTATTCTATTTGTTTCTCACTCACTTTTGTCACTCTCTTTCTCATTCCTCTTTTATCTGTTTCCTTTCTTTTCAATCTGTTTCTCACTTTATCATTCCTTTTTGATCAGCTTCCTTCCTATTCAATCTGCTACTCCATCTATTTCTTGTCCATTTATAACCTGTTCTCATCCTGTTCTATCTGTTTCTCTCTATATATCTTCCTCTCTTTCTCCTTCTCTTTCTTGTTCCACTATTATCTGTTCCCATCCGATTCTACCTGTTTCTCCCTCTCTTTATCATTCCTCTATGTTCCTTTCCTATTCTTGTTTCTCACTCTCTATATCACTTTCTTTCTCCCTCTCTATCTCCCACTCTTTCTCCCTCTCTTTCTCATTCCTCTATTATGTTCCTTTCCTATTCTTGTTTCTCACTCTCTATATCACTCTCTTCCTCCCTCTCTATCTCCCACTCTTTCTCCCTCTCTTTCTCATTCCTCTATTATGTTCCTTTCCTATTCTTGTTTCTCACTCTCTATATCACTCTCTTACTCCCTCTCTATCTCCCACTCTTTCTCCCTCTCTTTCTCATTCCTCAATTATCTGTTCCCTTCCTATTCTATGTTTCTCCATCTCTATCTCCCTTTTTCTCCCTCTCCTGCGTGTTCCTCTATTATCTGTTCCCTCCCAATTCTATCTGCTTCCTCTCTCTCTCTCTCTCTCTCTCACTCTCTTTCTTATTCCTCTATTATCTGTTCACTTCCTATTCTATCGGTTTCTTCCTCTCTATCTCCTCCTCTTTTTCCCTGTTTCTTATTTCTCAATTATCTGTTCACTTCCTAATCAATGTTTTTCTCTCTATTTCTCCCTCTCTGCCTCACTCACTTTCTCCTTCGCTTTCTCATTCCGATGTTATCTCTTCCCTTCCTATTCTATTTGTTTCTCCCTCTCTTTCTCTCTTTCTCATGCCTCAATTATCTGTTCCCTTCCTATTGTATATTTCTCCCTCTCTATCTTCGTCTCTTTCTCCCTCTCCTGCTTGATACTCTATTATCTGTTCGCTTCCAATTCTATTTGCTTTTCCCTCTTTTCCTCCCTCTCTGTCTCCCTCTCTTTCTCGTTCCTCAGTCATCTGTTTCCTTCTTATTCTATCTGTTTCTCTCTCTTTCTCTTTCTTTTTCTCATTCCTCTGTTATCTGTTCCCTTCGTATTCTATCTGTTTCTCCTTCTCTTTCCCTTCCCTTTCTCATTCCTCTATTAACTACCCCCTTCCTATTCTATCTGTATCTCCCTCTCTTTCTCTCCCTCTTTCTCATTTATCTATTTCCCTTCCGATTATATCTGTTCTCACTTTTTCTCATTCCTCTATTAACTGTCCCCTTCATACTCTATCTGTATCTACCTCTCTTTTTCATTCCTCTGTTACCTGTTTCATTCCTATTCTATGTATTTCTCAGTCTTTTTCTCGTTCCTCTATTATCTACTATTTACTTCCCATTCTATCTGTTTCTAACTCCGTTTTTACATTCTATGATGTTTCCTTCATATTCTATATGTTTATCACTCTCTTTCTCATTCCTCTATTATCTGTTTCCATCATATACTAATGTTTCTCACTCTCTTTCGCATTTTCTATCCTTCCTATTCAATCTGTTTCTCTCTCTCTCTCTCTCTCTTTCTTGTTCCTTTATTATCTGTTTTCTTCCTATTCAATCTTTCTCCCTCTCTTTATACTTCCTCTTTTATCTCTTTTACTCATATTCTATCACTTTTTCACTCTCTATTTCATTTCTCTATTATCTATTTCCTTCCTATTCTGTTTATTTCTTGTTTTCTTTCTCATTCCTCTATTATATCTTCCTTCCTATTCTGTTTCTCACTCTCTTTTATCTATTATATGTTTCCATCCTATGCTATATGCTTCTC
>OZ038483.1:59648280-59728280 GCA_964036315.1 Acanthosepion esculentum | reverse complement strand
GAGTTCCGCCTTGACCGTTTGTTTCCGTTCAAGCCATTCATAATGGATTATCTCTTCCCAGTCTCACCATACGCACAACATCGTTTTACGCGGATGAAGATCTTGTTTGACGAGCGGTGTCGCTTGTTTACCGGGGCTAAGCCATTCTTTGCGCTGCTTCATATTGATGTACAGGCACCATTTTTCGTCGCCAGTAACGATTCGGTAAAGAAATCGTTGCTTGTGTCCATGAGTTGAACAGTGACGAGCAAGCAAACCAGTGGAGAGTGTGTCTCGTTGATTTTTGTTGTTGTCACTTAAAGCATGTGGAACACATGCCCCACACTTCTGAACCTTTCCCATCGAGTGAAGATGCTTCTCTACAGCAGTGTGGGCGCATTCCTTTTTCTCTGTCAGTTCTCTTGTTGTTTGACGAGAAATTTCGGGCAAAAGTTGGTTCATCAAACTCAACTGGACGGCCAGAACGACTTGTGTCTTTCCATTTTTGATCTTGGCATACCAATCACAAGCGGTTCTTTCAACTATGGCATCCTCTCCATACACAGCACAAATGCCGGAAGCAGCTTTTGCGGCCTTAGAACCTTGATTAAAAGCAAAAGGAAGGAGGTGTCAAAAATGCTCATTTTTTCTTAACTTGACATTCCATTTTAATGATCTGAAAATAAACAGAAATTAACTTAAATTAATTCGAAAGAAAACCAAAATAGATTACAAAATGATTCCGAAAGAGAATTCTCGAAAAAAGTAGATTCCAAAATTTAAAAACACAGTAGATTCCAAAATTTAAAAAAAAACGACGGTAACTTCGTTGCCAACCCAATACTAAACGTACTTCGTAGCCCAATAGAAATTGCGATATTTTTGTGGCCAACAAAAAATGCATTTTTGAAAACATTTTTTAATACTTTTGTCAGTTATTCTGATGAAAAAAACTACCAATGATCAGGCCTTTTCAAACGTAATAGTCGTGACCCACTACCTCCTTTAAAAAGCAACTGGGATTTTTTAAATTCTATATTCTAGCTTTAGACCCATTATTTACGGTTTAAATAAAAATGTTCCCATTGTACATTTAAAATATAAACAAATCCATAAATTTCAAATTTAACAATAACCGTACCAGAAATGTCGGTCACATTAAAATAATAACACAACACAACGTTTCCTATTTTAATTTCATGTGATTGCGGTACAGCCACATTGTCTCCCTCCCTTCAAATGATTTCAGATAACGAAACAGCCACTGCGATCTTCTCCCTCCGAATGAATTCAGACAACAGAACAACCACGACTCCCTCCCGGCGAATGGTTTCCGATAACAAGAAAGTACCACCTTTTTGACTACAATACTTGCCTTCATGCAACTCGATTTTTATTGCAAGTTATTTTAATTTACAATTTACTTTCAAGTTTCTGCATCATGGACTCTGATAAAATTGTAGATAAGTGTAGCACATGAAGCCACTTTTCTTGTAAGCAGTTTTTATTTCTTTTTTAAGCAGATTTTTACGTGTCTGGTTTTCCGTAGTGAATTTCGCCAATGGTTGATTTTACAGGAAATATGTGAAGTCCCTCAAGCAGCGCTTGAATTCTTTTTACCAAAAGTGGTGTTGCAACAATTTTTTTTTCTAGCAAAACAGAATCGTTAATCAAAAAGTTTGGGAAGGCCTAGTTATGGAAATCAAACAATATCATGTCTAATTTCGAATAGCTTTGCAACATAAAAACTTCTCTTATTTACTTGGGAAGTGATTCTGGTGCAAAGCTATTAGAATTTATACAAGATAATAATTGCTATATTTGACGATTATCCGCTTAGTGCAGCATAGAGCGGGCAAAGATATGCCTTAGTTTATCGTCTCTAAACTAAGGGATAAACTATGTAGTGCTTCCAACGTTCTTGCCAGTGGGGAGTTCAATCGAGAGACATTAACTACAGCTAGTTTCGTCCAGCTTCGGGTTTAATTTGCACATGGTACTGAACAACTGGCAGTATATTTAGTGTGGAGATGAAGCAACAGATCTGGGCGGAGGTCATCCTAAACTGAAGTCAACGGCAAGTGTGGTGGGTTCAAACCCCCACCTCACCCCCGATGGAATCAACAACCACATGACCAAAACGAGCCTTCAAGTCGGAGGGGTATCAACTGTGATCTGACCTGGAGATGAATGGGCTCCACCAAATCTACTTTACTCAAGACATGCTACGCATGAATTAATACCTACCGAGACATGTGGAGGAACTGACTAGGCGCTCAGCTGCGCAGCAATCCTAAGACTACATCCAGTCATGAGGCTGTTGTTGCTTCTGCTGGTGCTGCTGCTGCTGCTGATGATGATGATGATGATGATTGCACAATAACGCGCATATTTTATGTCTATATATAATGCGCACACTGACTGTTTTGCTCTCATGCTTGTAGCATCTGTAGCTTTTAGTTTACTAGATTTATTTCTTATTTACTGGTAACGCCAGGTGGCAGTGTCTTCGTTATGACAATGGCGGACTCTCCCATAATGTTTACCGAGCTAGAGGGGGATGAACAAACCGACTTTGTGAAAAAACAAAGTTCAACAATAATAACTGGAAAAATATATTTAAAGACTCACTTGTGAAAACTTTCTAGTGATTGCAAGGACATGACAAAAAATGCCGTCATTTTTTACGGCATTAATAAAATAATATTTGGTTAACTTTCCTTCCTCTTCCCTAGTTAGTACGCACCGCGCTTGGCCAGTCATGTGACCATTAACGGCCTGTCTATAGATTCCGAATTCCTAACCGTCTTTTTTTTTCTCTCTCATAAATGGTTATTTTCTAAGCGTAGCTTATATGTGGCACAAGGCCGGAAATATGAAGCACCTAGTAAGGATCGAACTCACTTTTCAGTCAAAATGTTTGGATAAATATATGCTCTGAGACTAGCAAAGCCTCCTAATATATATTTGACAATCCAACACTGGTAATATCTACTCAATATCTATTTATTTGAAACTATTATGCTGAATCATAAATAATTTTCGTTTTTCTTTATCAACTTTATTCTTCAAAAAATAAACTAAAATTACATTTTATTCAATTATATGTAATGACTTGTTGCCACTTACCAGGCAGCACTTCGGTAGCTTTTGAGTAAAAATTCCACTTGTTTTGATGGGAAAAAGGTTTTTGACGAACTCTCGTATTTCGTTTTCATTAGGTTTTGCAATGATCTAAAAGCGCAATAATCGGTTGCTGCAAGATCAGTTGAATATGGCGGATAGAGTAGAACAGACCAACCGAGTCCCAAAATGCTTTCCTGTGTTAGTCCTGATGTATGCGGCCTTGCGTTATCATAGAGGAGAGTAACATTTTTACTATAGATTAGCGCAGGGAGCTTTTCGAACAAAATTTTATAGACACGTTGCAGCTGCTGGATGTATAAATGTGCATTTAATGTTTCATTGCATTTTAAGAACTCTAAATGAATAATACCTAACGATCCCACTACACGCAGAACATTAACTTTCTTCCATGGAGCTCATATTTTGGGGTCGATTATGGAGATTTAACATTGTCAATCTATTGTCTTTTTCGTTGCACATTGTCGTATGTAACCCACTTTTCATCACCTGTTATGATATATACATGGAAAGGTTAGTTATTGCAATTGGTTCCCAAAAACGGAAATTACCTTATGTCTCAGCCTCATATTTTATGGCTGAAATTGCGTATTTAAAATCTATGCTAGAAGTCAGTATTTGATTAAAAAGATCAGGATTTTGAATGCTACAGTTTAAAGTAGGCTTTTTGTAGTTGGAAGATTGATACAACTTACACACATTTCTCTTTGTTTGGCTTTGGGATGGTCCAAGCTCAGCTTCGTAAATATCATCAATAACTATCTATTCAGCATTAGCTCCGTTCTACACGCTAGTCTAGTCCGCCATTGCAACTCCTCCTCTTCCATCCCTATGTTCCAACATCCACTATCCACACTTGCTTTCAAATTACAAGAGCGACCGAACATTTTACACTATTTTCAGCATCCAAAATTCGATTAGTCCGTAACAATTTTTCCTCACACAATTTATTTTTCTTACTTCAAACCTTATCTATTTAGCGGATACCCGTGTTTGAAATAGACGCGCCGTTTTTATTTTAAACAGTGGGTATTACGTCTGTCGGCCTGCGCACTCGAGAAATCCTAATAAAGGAAATGTGCTCTTCGGCAGAATTCGAACCTGCGTCCCTGTTTATAGGAGAAACCACCATTTGATCTTGCGTACTCGACGCTAAAACTTTTCGTTTTATAGAAAATCTCGCGCAAGTTAACGAGATATCGTAACGAGAACAACTATCATATCGGTCATAGATTCGATTGGTGTTGCTTTCTTTACAAAATGGCGGATCTGCCTCCATCAGTAAAAAGAAATCGTATCTGCATCGTACTATTTTTTATTTGCGTGGCTTTAGAGTGAATCTTTGATGTCTTGCTAACTTTGTGGACTGCTTATTGTTAGATACATTTTGACACTTGCCAACATATATATTTTCACTTTCTTAACTTTTCCTTTTTTTATTTAATTCTATTACACCAGTGTGATTTATGTATTTCTTTAAAAAAAACTGCACGATTGATTTTTTAATGTATCAAACACAAGTAGATAACTCATCTAGCACTGTCGCATACTTTAGAGGAACATATATTTTCCGGTCAAGATAAATACACACCCGCGTTAAGACGTTTCAGTGAATGTCTTTACGCCATGTATTGGTAATCTTGTTATTATTATATTTAAGTATTAATATTATTTGTACGAAAGTTAGACCACTTGGAAGATTAGGTATTTTATATAGCTGTGGTTGGCAATCTGTTCAGGGGAAGATTACCTCTCAATTCAAAGTTGGAGGTGGGACTGAAAATTCCACATTATAAAATGCTACTTACTACAGATCCAGAGCAAAAACACTAGCATGGTAAGGCTATGGGTTTCCATATGAAGTGAGACGGGTTCATCTGTCTGTCTGTCTGTCTCTCTGTCTGTCTCTCTCTGTCTCTCTCTGTCTCTCTCTCTCTCATATATATATATATATATATATATATATATATATAGACAATATTAGTGGTAAATATACACATACATATGCAATTATATATACACATACATATATGTGTAAAAATAATTCTAAGAAGATATAATCCAGGTAGAACTCAATGTCCAGGACAGAGTAAGGATATAATAAAAAGATTTGAACACTAATATTCCATGGTCATAATTTATTCCATTGGAATCGTAAAAACGATCCAATTCATCAGACCTACAAATTCAAAAAGAAAACAGAAAAACAACTCCGGGAAAAAATTAGTAAGAGTATATGTGTGAGAGTGTTAACAGACGAGAGAGGCAGGGGGCATTAAAATTTAACAGAGAGAAGATTTAAAGAGGGGTTTCAGTGAGAAAAATATGCGTATTTTCAAACGTCCGAAGATATACCGAAAGAGTGTATACATTTCTGGGCGACATACATTTTAGGCGATAAAATCTTATACTCCCACCCAGACACCTACAACACATACATACACACACATACACACACACACCTATATATATATATATATATATATATATATATATATATATATATATATATATATATATATACATATATATATATATATATATATACACACGCCTAGAAAAACCGGTTTCAAAACCCATGCTAAATTCGCTATAATTGAGAGAATGGAAAAGTTTAGAGAAGATAACATTAGAAAGATTTTAGGATTCCATGAAACTAAGTGGAGACGACGTTCAAAAACACATATGTCCAGCCGGGCCAAGCCATAAACTTAACAATATAAATAGTTTTAATATATAACCCTGCAAATCACAATATATATGCAAATATATATATAAGAAAGAACAGTAAGATTTACAATCCAGTGTTCTTAGTAATTATTTTTATTTTTTAAAACAGTGCTCGATACAAAACAGTAGGGCATAATATTATAATTATTTTCTATTTTAAAAATATGGTTCCAACACTACACAGGAATTACCAGGTTTGAAACATGGTAAATCCTGTATAACGATGGAACCATATTTTTAAAATAGAAAATAATTATTATATATATATATATATATATATATATATATATATATATATATATATATATACTAGACTGCCCGTGATCCGTTGGGTCACTAACGGTTCAGGTTATAAAACACTGAAGTTGATTTCAACATTCCATTGGAATGAAAGTTAATTTTATTATGATTCAGTTAAATATTTCAATTCGTTCGTGTCTTCATTGGTCTGGTTTACAAGTTCATGTTTAACGTTTTACTGATTGTTTACAGGATTTAATACGAATAGAACGTCAGGGATAAACTTGAACTTTAAATCAGATTAACCTAAAAATATTTTTTTTAATATTCCAAAAAATAATTTTAAATCATATTCACTTGAAAATATTTTTAAATATACCCAAAAATATTTTTAAAGATTTAAAATATTGTTTACTGAAAGAAAGCTGAAATATAAATAATTACTCTACAAAACCTGGACGAAACAGCAAAGCGGGATCTCTTTCTGTCTGTCTTTAGCTTAAAAATATTTTAATGAAAAAATTGTCTGTTTAAAGAAAGTTAAAATAAAAATACTGTATAAACAACTCGTATTTTTAAGCCCGTACGCAATCATAGACTTGTCCCTAAAACTGTTCTTTGGTCGTCATCTAGTCAGTTCCTAGATGTCGCTGATATTCAGCGTTCCATTTCGCGAAATACATCTGTTTGATGCTTTGGCGCATCATCATCAGTGATGTTTTTTAGGTTTCGGGTCTTTCACCATCATACCACTTTTCCACGGTGATTCAATTATATATATATATATATATATATATATATATATATATATATATATATATATATATATATATATATATATATATATATATATATATCGAGAGAGAGAGGGAGGCAATGTCTGCGTAGCCTTGTGATTATCAACGTGGGAAGTAAGATCGGCATGCTGGGTTCAAATTCCGGCCGAGGTCGTTGCATTCACATTGACACAAATACCCTTGGAAAAGGTATGAATCTATTTTAACTCCCAGTCAATCTTCTATATTTAAGGAGAAATGCAACAAATGCCGATTACAATTCTACCTTGAAGTCGTTAAAGATACACAGACGCTTACGGTATTTCGGCTTATCTAAGATGCATAATCTATCGAAGCTCATTCAGTTTTCTATCACATTTGTTTTTTTTATTTTTTTATCGCTATAGTTTTAAAACATCCAACATTTTATAAGCATTAATTTGGGGTATATAGGAGTTCTTACTTCAGAAATTTTTGATTTTGCCATTCGATTACTTTTGTGAAGTGTAATTAATTTGCCTTTTGGGTTTATTATTATTACTGCATGTATTAATTTTCTTCACGTATTTTATTTCTTCTCCATTTTTTGGATCTGCAACACGCACTCTTGCGTCCTAATTTCCCACACTCAGAGTATTTCTTGTTTCTAAACAAACAATTCTTTTTATTTAAAATGCTTACCACCACAGCTGTGGCAAATATTAAGTATTTAGCAAGTTTTATAGTTTTATCAGGCATTGGAAAACGTTTGTAATTTTTTTCTCTTACTTGGTTGATCACAGTGATCCTGTGAATTTTCTTTTTCTTCAATCTTCGCGGTATCAAGTCTTAAATTCACAATGGGTTAACACTCTTCAGCTATTCTCTGGAGAGTTAATTTTGCACCCATTTCCAGTTTAGAAAGTATCCTAGATCTAATCTCTGCCTCCTTGTTAGATGTTAAACCTTGAACGAATATCAAGCATTTAAACAGACCAGGAGTTCATTAAATAATAGTAATATCTGATCCTGTGTCTAATTGCAACTTAATTTTCACACCATTTATCTGCACAAAAACATATTTCCTCTTCTGCGAAGTGTAATTAATTTCCCTTTTGGGTTTCTTACTATTACTGCATGTATTAATTTTGTTCACATGCATTTTATTTCTTCTCCATTTTTTGGATCTGCAACACGCACTCTTGTGTCCTAATTTCCTACACTCAAATCATTTCTTGTTTCTGAACAAACAATCCTTTTTAAAATGCTTACTACCACAGCCGTGACAAATATTTGGTATTGAGCAATTTCATAGTCTACCTTTAGGATCCCGTGATCTACTTAATAATGGAATCGCCCGTTTTACTCACTGACGATCTGCTTTCAAACCACAGTGTCGGCAAGGACACTTACTCTTATATAACAATTACCCACTATTAATCTGATATATGGATAAGTGTATTACATCTGCCATGTCTGTATGATGAAAAAAAGGAATGAACACTGACTGTCACCTTTACAATTCTAAGTGAAAATTAATCAGTTATTAGTTTGGAGTAGTTTAGAGTAGTTTATTTTTTAAATCAATTTCTTTAAAAATTATATTCCAGTGAATACATAAAGAATAAAATGACTGGACTTAAAGAGAGTAGATCGACTCAATTCCTTACTGGTTAGCTTGAAATATCTTGGATACTTTTGCAAAGCAAACCAATTCAATTACTTTTGTATAGTAAAATGAACTCTTTAGTTTCCGACTGTGTTTATAAACATTTTGTTAAGCTATGGACGTGGAAGGTGATGATCTTTCTGAAAGGTCACGTATCGGCGCCATATAGTAACACAGGAAGGATCAAGAGTGTGCACTGATTCGATATTGTCCCCAATGAGGAGTTCAGCCGGAGGACCAGCCAGCCAGCCAAACATCCTGTGCACCATCGCTTAGCGGCATGCTCACTGGCTCGGTCACGTCCTGTGACGACCTGATGACCACCCCCCACCAGAATCATATACTATTTTGTCCCGCCATCTGCAGACTGGAGACGACCTCGTGGAAGACCACGCAGCCGCTTGATTGACATTGTCCTCTATGATCTCCCGCTGATGAATCTGGCGCTGGAGGATGTTCCGACGCTCTACCAAGGCCGTGGGAGCTGGAGAAACAAAGTGGCTCGCGTGGGTTCAGCGCCTTCATGGCATGAGATTTAGCAGCAGCAACAATTTTAAGTTTTTTAGGTTTTCCGATTAGACAAGTATTTATGCAATACAAAAAACTGATATATTTTCTTCCAAGTTTGTATAAACATTTCTGTTTCTCTTTCCGCATATCACGCGATCTCAAAAAGTCTACATAGTCACAAGTACGCCTTCATACAGTCTTTCGTTCTTTCTGCAACATTCTCGTAAACTCTCTCATGTTGATTTCACAAAACATGCACTCACTCTTACATATACACAAGAAAACATTCTGTTTTTTGTCTAAATACGCTTTTTTGCTCAGTCTTATACAAAGTCTCTCTCTCTCCCCCATCTCTCTCCCCCCCTCTCTCTCTCTCTCTCTCTTTTTTGCCCTCCATGATTCGACGTCCTGGGTAAGACGATAAACTACTCTAACAGCAAGGCCTTTGATCAGGAGGTTTGAGGTGCGTGGAACCACCCCTTAGTTGCTGGTGTTCCTAGGTCCACCCTGACCCGGGATGGTAGCACCTGTTAGGGTCCCAGCTATGGGCAAATAGTTACCCCCTAAACTGGAGTCAAAACACCATGAAAGTGTAAAAATATGTTCAATACCAAAAATACTTTGTAAATATACTTATTACTAGCAATACATTTTTGGAAAAAAAATATTACCAGCAATAAAAATTTTGCCGGCATTAAATAACCCTTTCAGGTTGATATGCCGTAAAACAAAGCAAAGCAAAGCAAACCTCCATGATTCGAACATTTTATTCCAATGTACCGATACACACAAGCTTCCAAGACACAAAACTAAAAACCAGGCGCAGTCTCGTTAACAAATGCACGCATATGTGTATCTCTCTTTTTTTCTCGTTCCCTACCACCTTTTGAATCACTCTATCTCCTCCTCTTCTCTCTTTTCTCTATCTCTCTTTATTCATCTCTTCTTTTTTTTTCCTCTTGTCTGTGTGTGCCTGTTGTGTGTTCTTTCCTCACTTTTCTGTCTTTCTTTATCATTTTTCTCTCATATTCTCTTCTCTTCGTCTCTAAACTGTTCTTTCCTTCTATATGGCTTCCTCTTTTCCTCTCTGTCTTTTTCTCCCACTCCTCTTTCTATTGCAAGCTCCTACACATCGCTATATTTCCAGTCAAATTCGCCGGCACACAAATACATTCCTATGATATCCACTCGCTTCTACAAATCTCAGTATTCACCAGAATTAGTCGCAGCCATAAACTCCTATCCACAAGGACTTTCTGTCGCCTGCTTCAATCATTTGTTTGCTTTAATCTTTTTATAAACCAATTTAATGTCCGTGCTAATACGTGTATATCAACATAACACCGGCGACCGCAAAATGGTTTATTTCCCCTTACATTTTTCAGCAATAACCTTCATCCTGTAAGATCTTAGCTTCATTTGTTTAATTACACAAATCATGAGATTCTAACTTGCCGAATTAAGAAGAGGGCCGTTGACTCGTTTGATCACGGCCTTCCGAATGACAAAAAAGGATATAACTTCATAAGAAAATATTTTGAAAAACCTTTTGAACATTGTCTCAATAGGGGGGAAAATTTGGTTATTGCATCTTTTATTGAACTGCCTTGTCTGTATATCCGAGAATACACAAGAAGACCCTGCCAAAAGAGACCATCTAAGAAGTAATTGCTTATAGATATACTCAAATATAAACGACCAATATTTACCTATACCTGAACCAAGTAAATGTTTACAAACTCAAATACACACCACTAATATATCGCGAAGGGGCAACTCAACACCGTCGACTGAACACCGCCGATGAAGCGTCAGGACAATTGAGGACCGAGACAACTCAGCACCAGAGAAACATTAAAAATATTTTAGAATGTCGATTTACTTTATTAAAAAAATAATTAAAAACAAATAAGTGCTTAATTTTTTTGTTTTGCACTTTTCGATTAACTTTATTAAAAAAATAATTAAAAACAAATAACTGCTTAATTTTGTTTTGCATTTTTCCATTTACTTTATTAAAAACATAATTAAAAACAAATAACTGCTTAATTTTGTTTTGCATTTTTCCATTTACTTTATTAAAAAAATAATTAAAAACAAATAACTGCTTAATTTTGTTTTGCATTTTTCCATTTACTTTATTAAAAAAATAATTAAAAACAAATAACTGCTTAATTTTGTTTTGCATTTTTCCATTTACTTTATTAAAAAATAATTTAAAACAAGTGTGTTTTATTGAAATTTTTATATGTTAATTTATTTTATTAAAAGATAAATTTCTTTACAATTTACTTTTATTAAAAATGATTAAAAACAAAAAACTGCTTCACATTTTTACATAATGCCTTTTCAAATGCCTTATTTGAAGAAAAATATTCACTAATTAAGATTTTAATCCTAAATAAATTAATTTTATTCGGTTATTAAAAAAAAGTTATATTTTTCTGGTGCTAAATTGACTCGGTCTTGAGTTGTCAGTCGGCGGTGTTGAGTTGTTCTACACACGAATATATATAGATAACAGCAACTAGAATTCAGAAGAAAAACATCCTGCCAGAAAATAGAAAGAATGTATTTTATTCTAATGACTATGTTTGAGAACGACTACAAAAAAATATGGCAGATGGAGACTGCAAAAAGACAGCGAAGCGGGAAAAATCGTTCTGAATAAAGAGATACGATCTGAATGTTTTTATTTTTCGGAAAAGTCATCACAAATTTGTCAAGCTGAAGGATTGATAAAATTTAGATTTCTTCATTAAATAAACTATACAAGTTGATATGACGCAAAATAAAATCAGCAGTATTAGATATACTATTCTAGTGGCGAACCGGCCTTTTTTTCGCTTTTAGAACCGCTGCAATTCTTTTTGGCATGTAACAATGTGCTAGGACACTTCTTTCTGAATTCGGGTCTATGCTCTTATTATGGCTTGTCGCAATTCTTCCAGATTGGTTCGCTGTGTATCGAGGATCCCTTTCCACCACATTCCAACAGTGTTCTATAAGATTCGGTGACTGTGGAGGACATTTTAATGCATTGAACTCAGTGTTCCATGAACCAATTTACCATTGTTTTTGTTTTTTATTTTTGACATAGTGCGTTGTCCTATTAGAAGTAACCGCCAGAGAATTGTTGTACCGTAATCATAAATTGAGGCACATGGTCAGCCACAATACCTATGTAGGCTGTAGCGATCTTTTATTGATACAAAGGGTTCTAATATATGCCAAGCAAATTCTTCTTATACCATTACATCACCACCACCAGCCTGGACCGTTGATACAAGGCAATTTGGATCTATACTTTCATGCTGTTTACACCAACTTCTGAACCTGCCATCCAAATGTCACTGCGCAAATCGAGAATGATCAGACCAGGTAACGTTTTCCAATCTGCTATTGTGCAATTTTTGTGATCATTACAGAACTGGAGCTTCAATTTCTTGTTTTTATTTAAGCTGTTATTACAGAATAGCACATGGAAAAGAACTGTGGTTCTTATAAAATTATATCCTTCTTGTTGAATTCAGTCAGTTATGTGCCATGCGTGATACACGCTTATGTGATCATGTATCTTTCGATACATGACTGACGAGGCAGATTTTTCCCGCAGTAGGTTGCCATTTCTTTCTGCGGTAGACCAGTTGCCATCCAAGGCTAAAGGACCCGGTCTTCTTGAAAAAAAATATAAAAAATAGATTTGTATAGTAGCAGCATTCAGCATGGTCTTCTGCTGCTGTAGCTCATCAAGTTCAAAGTTCGACGTGTTTCATCTTTATACCGCCTTTGTAAACGGTGACTATTTGAACCACTGGTACCTTTTTGTTGGCTTCTCCGACCCGTTTATATCAGCAAGGAATTACTGCTCACTGGATTTTTTTTAATTTTCTGACCATTATCTCTAACTATTTGTCTGTGTTTAAATGCAGATATCTATCAAATAGGTTCCACCTCATTGGCTGATTAGAAATCTGCATTAAAACAATTGTTCACATAGTACTTAATTAACTGGTCAGTGTGTGTGTGTGTGTGCGTGTGTACGTGTCTGTGTATGTGTGTGCGTGTGTGTACAGCTGGGGTGCATATACAGTAATTAGTGGTAAAATATCCTCAATCGTACCAATTCTTCAGCAACCTCAATATATATATATATATATATATATATATTAACTGATTTAAAATATGGTTCCTTCGTTACACAGGAATTACCATGTTTCAAAAACCGAAGCTAAAAACTTCAAATTTAATTATGTAATTGAATTAAAAGCATTGGTTCTGTTTCCTCTTCAAACGAATTTTGGAACCTTTAGGTTCCAAAATTCGGTTGAAGATGAAACAGAACAAACAAAAATAATAATAAATAAATAACTATATAAATATATAAATAAATAAATAATAATAATATCAATATGAACACCGGATTATATATTTTACTGTTCTTTCTTTTTACTATAATATATATATATATATATATATATATATATATATATATATATATATATATATATATATATATATATAATTTAAATAAAAACAGATTACTTTAAGGTTCCATATAATAAATTATTTCACCACAGCCCTTTTAAAGGACAGTGGATCATCAGATTTATTTCCAAATGTTGAAATGAAAAAATGAAAATAAATTTACACATTTATGACGGGCAATAATAAGGAAACTCACGAAGTGGGGGCAGTGTAGGGGGGTAGAGAGACAACATTGAGTTAGATGTAACATTTCTATTGTTTCAAATTATTAGCTCTGATTTACATTGAGCTCTCTGGATTCTATCCTCATTGGGCCTTCCCATACGGATTACCTAGTTTTTCGTAAACTAAATATATATATATATATATATATATATATATATATATATATATATATATATATATATATATATATATATGAGAGGTTGCTGAAGAATTGGTACGGCTGGGAAACATCAATCAGCTAAGTGACAAATTTTACTCACATTAATTGTACATATATATATATATATATATATATATATATATATATATATATATATATATATATATATATATATATATATATATAGGCTTTCCAGTTTTATGCTTTAGAATAAGATAAACTTCGGACCGCTACTTAAGTTTCACGACACAGTGAGGAACGTCCTGGACACCTGCCGATCGCGGTAGCGTGAAACTTAAGTAACGGTTCTAACTTAAATCGCTTTCTGGGCCATAACGCTGGTAAGTGCAATTGCTCTGTCTTGATAACCTAGGCATAGAGCACTGTTTATTTCTGTTTAGGTAGGTGTCTGTCTTTTGATCTTTTTTCTTTAGTTTAGATTTAATTTTCCCGTTTTCTTGTATCGTTTTTTTTTTCTTAGTTTTTGGTTTATTCATTGATAGTTTTTCTTTGCATTAAGTTTCCTTTTGGTAACCTTGCATGCTTTCTGTTGGTTGCATCAAAACTTTGGGTTTCATAAATATATATATATATATATATATATATATATATATATATATATAAGATTTAAAAGTGAAACAGATATTTTCATATAGAACTCAATATAAAAAAGAGCATTGAAAATATTTTTTATATATACAGGAAAATGACTTAACTGTAATTGTTCATATCAATCCTTTTTGTTATGTCCCCCAACTCCGCAGTTCCGTGGTACTGTGCCCACTTTTAGCCCCCCCCTGAAAAATGGACACAGTACCACGAAACACGTGACGTGCAATGTTTTTTTTAATCATTTAACTCCCAACTAAGGCAATAAAGCCACGAAGACACAAGGGGTTACTGAGTGTGAAAGAATCTGAGAAACAGGAAAACATTATTAAGGAGAATGGACAATAAAAGAACAGGAATTAAGAAGACAGACGATAACGATTGGCATTGCATTTAGATTTTTGAAGATCAAAGTGGAAACAAGCTGGACGAGAGAAAACTGTTAGTATAGAACATATAATTACATCTCGTCATTTCAACTGTAAAATGATAAGACCTAGCTACCAATCCAGTACTTATAAATCTAGCTTGATAATCATCGGCCTACGAAAGGTTACCCTGTTTGTATGTATGTGTAGCGGACCGCTGGGGAGAAGATGTGAAGAGATATCAGAAGGTTAAGCTACATGAGAATGTTGGACTTTAATTAATGTTGGACTTTAATTAAACCGATATATATGGGTAAACAAATATATATTAATAACAAGTTACACAAAGACATGAACAGTTACATAGTGTTTGTATGTAGAAATTATGTGTGTGTGTTTGTGAGTGTTCGTACGTACGTGTATTGTTCTTAGCGTGTTCCCAGAATTTGGAAAACGCTGTATCTGTGAGAGGTCACATATTAGCCTAAGTGGAAAAAGAGAGATTTTACCTCATCTCCACGCGAGGTGGCGGCCCCAGGCCTAAGTCGAAAAAAGAGAGAGACGAAGGGTCAGCCAGTATTTATAGCCAGGGAAGAGAGACCCCTGTTGAAGGATTAAGGAACTGAGGAGGAGTTAACTGCGACATATGCATATAGTCTTTATGAACGTGTTTAATAACATCTATGTATGCATGTAAATGAATTTAAGTACAAATAAAAAAAAACATGCCGGACGCCTTGATTTGGGTCTGTGGCCTTGTTGGGTGGTCTTGCACTGTTCTGAAACGGATACACGACTGAAGAAGTTGATTGGTTCGGGAAGTCTGCCGTTGTTGTAAGCATCAAAACAAACACTTTTCTTGCCAGCGTCGTCATTTGAAGCGGACGTGCATTCAGTGTGTAATGGGAATGTCTTCAGGCTATGCGTGTTGATCTTTGAAATGTTCAACAACTATCAGCAATGAACAAACATAAAACATAGGCCGATAAAAGAAATGGGGAGGGATTAGTTTCTTAAGCAGACTTCGCTGTCTAATGAGCACGTGTAAGATCTCCATGAAGCAGACGATGGGTGGCAACCATGTGTCGTCTGGGCCTTGCAAGAACAAAATATGCCAAATCCTTCCTTGAAAAAAAAAGATATTTTTTAAAGCAGAATAAAATGTGGAACAATTATAGGATTTTATTTAAGAGCACTAAGAATCTGCAAACCCCAATATTTACATTAAAAAGGAAAGAGAAAACAACTTTTAAATCCTCCAATATCCTTACTATTTCACATATATATATGACACTCATAGGACCATATATATATATATATATATATATATATATATATATATATATATATATATATATATATATATGAAGAAATATACTCTTAAGGTGTGCTATATTTATGGGATAAAGTGCTCAATATCAGAGATAGAGCGTTTGTAAATATAAAAGTGAACATTGAAGTCAACACTTACAGTCGTCAGGCCTAACGATTGCGTGTAGCATGAAACAGCCTGTCGCCTCTAAGTGTTGACTTCAATGTTCACTTTTATATATATATATATATATATATATATATATATATATATATATATATATATTCATCCTCCCGCTTCTCTTGCCTTCAGTGGTTATATGAATGTCAAATTCTCCAAGTTCTCTTTCTTCGTTATGTGTCCGAGAAATTTCATTTCTTTCTGGTTCTAAGTAAAAATGTCTTTTTGTTTCCATTTTCCTTAAAACGTTCTCGTTGCTCTCATGTTCCATCCATATTATTCTCAGCATCCATCTGTTGCATTATGTTTCCACTTCATCCGTGAGGAGAGTCCAGTTTTTTCCTCCTCCATATAGCAGAACGGCACTCTTTTGTTTTGTTTTGTTTTTTTAGCGAAACTTTCCTGATTCTTAATATTTTGTTTTGCTTTTGGGAAGTATCTTTTACTATTCCAGTGCAACATCGGATTTCTCTGTCATATTTTCCGTCCTCTGTTAAAACACGTCCCAGATTACAACGTCGTACATTTCTGTACGAGCTGCGACTTATACATTTACCCACTATTCCTTTTATCGTAACATAAAGCGGTTTTAGTTTCGGTTAATGACAGTTTACAACTTGTTTATTATATTTATTGAAAATATTTTACATATGTCTATAATTCGAAATGGTCACCGTTTCCTTTCACCATCGCATAGCGCCTTTAATCTTTTCTCACCTGAGGTGCATCATTTCTTGGCCATCTTTTCTCTCAAACTGTACCAAAACGTCATAAGAGTCCGACACGGTTGAATATGAGATACGTGAAACATCGCTCTCCAATATCGCAAGGTCCATAGAATTAATGCTAGAAAGAAGACAAAGAAAACAAACAAGACCGATATATATGGGTAAACAAATATATATTAATAACAAGTTACACAAAGACATGAACAGTTACATAGTGTTTGCATGTAGAAATTATGTGTGTGTTTGTGAGTGTTCGTACCTACGTGTATTGTTCTTAGCTTAAATGAATGTTGGATGCCGAATTGACTTGTCAAAAAATCCACGGAAATGTCTCTTGCACTAACCAGTTCTGCGTCAAACAGGCCGCGTATGCGTGAACTTAATCTTGAGTGAAGACATGGCGATTTCCAAGTGTGGCTGACAACCAGGGCAACACATCACTCTCCGACATTTGATTGTAAACTTTACTATTCACTTTCACTCCTTCTTCAATGAACACCAAGCGTGATTTCGAACCTCTAACAACCACCCAAAACAATACACTAACTGTGGCTTGAAATGTGTTCTGACACCTTCGAAAAGGTTTCCTGGTGAAGTGGTGTAAACTCTATCGGTACTAAAAAAAACTTACATGGATTTTTATCTAAAACTAATCTCACTGCTCAGTGTTTCATTTTAATTGAATATTAGATCACCCGGCTGCCAATTCTGATTTCTCTTGTACCAAATACAAGTGCCGACATGATTGAATCACTTCCTTCAATTTACCACTGCCATGTTGTTTACCTGGTATGGTACATTTATTATTTTACTCCGCGACATGATTATTTTGTTCTAGGAATCATGCCGCGTAAGAAAATATGCATTCTCGTTTTTATTTGATCCGGCTCGCTTATTTTATAAGTTGGAAAATTCCTGCCGGTATGTCTATTCCATGCGGCACTCGTATTTGGTACAAAAGAGTATTTTTATTTATATAAGAATAATTATTTTGTTCCACGTTTATTAAACTTGTTGAGAGAGACAAAAGTTGACTAACCCTTTAAAAAGCTAAAAATAGATATATAGAGAATCACGTGAAGTGCCCGGGGTTCGTTAGGCGCGAAAGTCAAACATCCTCTTTGGTTTCTGGCAGTCAAACCAGAAAGACGCACTTATTCAGGCTCGTGAAAATCACCATAAGATAAGTAAAGATCACCTTTTTTTTTCAGATATTAAATCTCTTACAAAAACACATACACACCTTGTATGAACATTTCATATATATATATATATATATATATATATATTCAATTGCTGTTATATGAAGACTTATGTGGTTATTTTAAACTTTTTTTATGTGTTTATGTTGTATTGCTATTCGCTTTGTTAATTAATCCAATAGCACACTTTCTCGCACAACAAACTTATAGAAAAATTTCCGGCGAACATTTGTTTGTTTTAAGCTTTATTTATAAGTCGAAGCTTTCCCGTCGGCATCACTTTTCCACACTGCACTTGTTTTTGCTTCAAAAGTGTACTTAAAAATAAATCTCAGCATTAAATGAAATGTTATCCAATTCAAGATATTTTGTAAACTAGCTGATCGTCGCTTGTGATACGTAGTCTATTGTTTTATACCATATTGAATCATATTAAATTTCATTCTCCTTTGATTTGTTTGTTTAACGGCATATCAACTCTTTAATGGTCATTTAATGCCGAAATTTAATTCTCTTGTGAGATTTAGCAATTTCTTTTACAAAAATGTATGGCTGGTAATTTTTACTTTTTACGAAAATAAATTGCTGGTAATGTTTTTACTATGAAAATATATTGCTGGTATTTTTACTACAAAAATGTATTTTTATACTTTCACAGAGTTTTGATCACAATTTGGGGGGGGGGTAATTATTTATCCATAGTTGGAACCCTAACAGGTGCTACTATCCCGGGCCAGGTTTGACCTAGGGACAACACAACGCTCCTCAATACCTCCCGATCAGAGGTTTTGCTGTCGAGTGTATTTTACATCGCTATTTTCCTGTGAAGTGGTATGTATATTTGCCGAGGTGGCATCTATACCACGAAAAAGGTTTTCAACAAAACGATGAAGACCGAAAAGCAAATACACAACCTATTGAACTTTTATCAAATATTTATTCCATAAAGTCGGATAGAAAATAATAAAAAAATCTGGCTGCAGAAAAAAAGCTACACCTTTCGATAACAGCAAAAGTCTACACATCAGAATAAAAAAGTACGACTTGCTGACCGACTGGAAAAAAGCACCTCCCGTTATGAATGTGACTCTACGTATCAAGCGAAGGAAAGTAGAAGAAAGAGTTTCTTTTGAAGACACATGTTTTTAAAGGTGCATGTCAGCTACAACTACAACATATCTTCTCTACAACCGATCACTTGTGTCGTGGCCTAATCTCACTACACTTGCCAGAAGAATTTGTCTTGGCCACTTAAAAGCACTATATGAACTGTATGTCTGTTCAATCCGATTTCCTTAATAAAATAATAGTATAATTATTGTTTATATATTTGTTTTGAAACGATATGAAAGTAACTAAAATGCTATTAAAATGTTAGTCTTTTTCGCATTATACCAAAGTCAGCACAATGAATTGTCTTATATTTGCTTTATACGATTTCAAAGCACCTTAAAATTGTTGTGGTAAGAGCCAAGTACCCTCCTTACTATCATGAATGGATCAGTCCATTCATGACAGCAGTCCTGGTTAATTGTCTAAGGTGGGATATAATACTATTGTAGGGACTGTCTATATTTCTGAGATGAGGTATTATGTACACTATTTACATTATTCGGACTATTGTCCTCATCTTTGTCGCCATATTTATTACAACGTTTCATCTGAAGAAGGCCGGAACGTACAACGAATAATTTAAATAGTGTACTATTGCAGTGACTTGTCTAGCTGAATATTGAATGCTACTTATCACGACTGACTCTGTCGAGTTAAGTGTTATGTCTTGCCAGACCCCACATGACAACAAAAATACTTCTGAAATAATCTTAATTTCTAGTGTTATCATTAGTTGCATTCTGACTAACGTCCTCATTTTTGTTGTTACTATGACAGCGTTTCTGCCATTATGTCCTCATGTTTTCTTCAGGTGTCTGACAATCCCCTATCCTTCAGAGAATTTGGAACTGAACCCTTTATTTAACCTACGGGGCATATTGTTCTCGTTTTGCTGTCCGTGTCTAGGGATATCTCTTGTTCTCATATAGCACTGCTCAGTTATTGCTGATCTTGTTTCCACTAAATCTAAGTCTATACTCCCCTGCCCACAGACTGATTACTGTGTTCCCAAATTCACCAACCGGCGCTTTAATCCACGAAACTTGAACATGGAATTTTGGAAATTTAGATCAGCCGTTTTGATTGCTTGCCTATTGTTTCCTTCGCTACCGCTTTTCTTCCTTACTGCTAATGCTACTGAAGCCTTGCTGCTAATGCTACTGAAGTCTGGCTGTAAAGCTTGGATCCCTCTGCTGTCGTTTCTCTCTCTTTATAAAGCTTATTCGAAAATCTGAAGACGGTCAGAAAAGCGCATGGGCCGAAACGATATGATAATAACAAAGGTGAGGACGTAAAACCGAAATTGAATAATGTAAAAAACATGTTACAGTTAAGGAGTATCTATCTAAAAAAAATAGTAACTGTTATGTTTTGCATGCCTCTCTGTATAGTATGGAATATTGGTAAACCTATGTCTTATTGCATTTCATTGCTTAGAAATGTTACCGAGCTAATGGTTTTCTTCCATTGGTTGCCTCGGAATATTGGTAAACTTATGGTCTTATTGCATTCATTGCTTCGGAATGTTAGCGAGCTAATGGTTTTGTTTCATTGTTCTCTTCGAAATATTGGTAAACCTATGGTCTTATTGCATTTCATTGCTTTAGAATGTTAGTGAGCGAATGGTTTTATTTCATTGGTCACTTCGGAATATTGGTAAACCTATGGTCTTATTGCATTTTGTTACTTTGGTATGTTGGCAAGTCAAAGTTTTTATTGCATTTGATCGGCTCCGAATGTTAGTTGCCCTAGGTCTTATTGCATTTTGTTGTTTTGGAATGTTAGCGAGCTAATGGTTTTGTTTCATTGGTCGACTCGGAATATTGGTAAACCTATGGTCTTATTGCATTTCATTGCTTTGGAAGGTTAGCGAGCCAACGGTTTTGTTTCATTGGTCGCCTCGGATTATTGATAATCCTATGGTCTTATTGCATTTTGTTACTTTGGTATGTTGGCAAGTCAATCTTTTTGCTGCATTTGGTCGGCTACGAATGTTGGAAGCCCCAGGTCTTATTGCATTTCATTGCTTTGGAATGTTAGCGTGCTAACGGTTTTGTTTCATTGGGCGGCTCGAAATATAGGTAAGCCTATGGTCTTACTGCATTTCATTGCTTTGGAATGTTAGCGAGCTAATGGTTTTGTTTCATTCGTCGCCTCGGAATATAGGTTAACCTATGGTCTTATTGCGTTTCATTGCTTTGGAATGTTAGCGAGCTAACTATTTTGTTTCACTGGGCGCCTCGAAATATAGTTAAGCCTATGGACTTATTGCATTTCATTGCTTTGGAATGTTAGCGAGCGAATGGTTTTTTTCATTGGTCACCTCGAAATAAAGGTTAACGTATGGTCTTATTGCACTTCATTGCTTTGGAATGTTAGCGAGCTAATGGTTTTGTTTCATTGGTAGCCTCGGAATATTGGTAAACCTATGGTCTTATTGCATTTCATTGATTTGGAATGTTAGCGACCTAACGGTTTTGTTTCATTGGTTGCCTCGGAATATTGGTAAACCTATGGTCTTACTGCATTTCATTGATTTGGAATGTTAGCGACCTAACGGTTTTGTTTCATTGGTTTCCTCGGAATATTGGTAAACCAATGGTCTTATTGCATTTCATTGCTTTGTAATGTTAGAGAGCCAATGGCTTTGTTTCATTGGTCGCCTCGGATTATTGATAATCCTATGGTCTTATTGCATTTTGTTACTTTGGTATGTTTGCAAGTGAATTTTTTGCTGCATTTGGTCGGCTACGAATTTTGGAAGCCCCAGGTCTTATTGCATTTTTTTTGTTTTAGAATATTAGCGAGCTAATGGTTTTGTTTCATTAGTCGCCTTCGAATATTTGTAAACCTATGGTCTTACTGTATTTCATTGCGTTGGAATGTTAATGAGCTAATGGTTTTGTTTCATTGTGTTGTCTCGGAATATTGGTAAACCTATGGTCTTATTGCATTTCATTGCTTTGGAATTTTAATGGAGCTAATGGTTTTGTTTCATTGGGCGCCTCGAAATATAGGTAAACCTATGGTCTTATTGCATTTCATTGCTTTGGAATGTTAGCGAGCGAATGATTTTGCTTCATTGGTCGCCTCGGAATATTGGTAAACCTATGGTCTTATTGCATTTCATTGCTTTGGAATGTTAGCGAGCGAATGATTTTGCTTCATTGGTCGCCTCGGAATATTGGTAAACCTATGGTCTTATTGCATTTCATTGCTTTGGAATGTTAGCGAGCCAGTGGTTTTGTTGCATTTGGTCCGAATGTTGGAAAGCCTATAATTTTGCTTTTTTTTTTGTTTTTTTGTTGTTTTTTTTTGTTTTTAGTCTCCTTGGTAAAACGATGGTGTTATTGCATTTTTTGCTTTCGTCTGTAGAAAAGCCAATTATTTTGTTGCATTTGTCTGCCTTGGAATGTTATGAAGCCTCCAATTTTTTTGCATTTAGTCGCTTTGGAATAAGCCTGTCGTTTCAGTTGTATTCATCTAATATCAACAGTTGCTGACTATTTGCTGATATTGTTTATTTGGAGCAGGTTTTATTTTCCAATGTCTTCGATTTGTAAAACATTTGGCCGACCATTTTTTCCTGCTGGTCTCCGAAAAATAAAGAATGAGCCTTAATTATGCTTCATTTGATAACTTTTCCCATTTGAAATGAAACTACTGAAAATTATACCGATTAAGGTGATTTTCCATGCATAGCTTAGATGTGACACAAGGTCAAAAGTATGGGGTACCAGTGAGGACTGAACTCTCTAACCAGACGTAACTGACTTAGCGAGACAAGCTTGCTAACTATTGCACCACGTCAAAGTTCCCGATTATGCAGGTGAAGAGTTTACTTTTGAAAATACTACCAAGATTTTTTTCCCTTTCTTCATCTCATAATTTAGCATTAATTAAATTATGAGCATTAATTTTGACTAGTTATATTATGCATCTCATGGCTTCCATTTGATATCAGCCATTTGCAATAAATTACCCACACTCCCTTGCCACTGGCGCACACTCCTTATCTTTATCTGCCACAGAAGAACGGAAACAATTCCCTTCGGTTTAATTCGAAACAGGACTCTGAAGCAATACCAGTCAATTTAATACTAAGTAATTAAGCGAATAAAATACAAGTAACTAACAATATAGTTGCATACAGTAGCCTTCCGCAAACATCATCATCGATATATTTTCTGCCCTTGAGATAATTGAATCAGATATTTTTAGAAAAGGTATGATATGCAGCATCTCTACTAAAATGCAAAATCCTTGAAGTGTTAATAAAATTCTTGAAATAACACGTCTTATAAATACGCTAACGGAAAATAAAATTTTGATTTGGGTAGAGTATATGTGTGTTAGGTTTTAGTAGTTTTTTTTTTTGTTTGTTTTTTAATAGAGTTCACCCTAAGCAAAACGGTAAAACCGCTAAGACTCAACATGTTACTGATGTATGGAAGAGTTAGTAACTGAAACATTGCTAGGGAGCGAGAACAAAAGAAGAGTAAAACAAGATTACACTAGATAGCAATTGACACTGCATTTGAAGATTAAAGTTGGCTGGAAAGTATGGAACCGGAAAGGCGTCCCACAAGCGAGAAGTGCGAGAAAAAATAATTGTTAGGATTGAAAGTATGGTTACATCTAGCCAACTCAACTGTAAATTGATGAGATCTCATCGTCAGTCTAGTACTGCGCTTAAATCCAAAAAGTCTAGGTACCATAGCGAAGAGCTCTTCCAAACAACTTCCATGAAAGTATTTATAGAAAAAGCACAGAGTGGCAACCGTACGGTGGTGAGAAAGTGAATGAAGCCGAGACGCTAAATCCAGGCCAATAATATTGCTGATCTAGATAAATTATGGGAGCGCCGGACAAGATGTGGCCGCAATATTGTAAGCATAGACGAATGGTAGTCTTATATAGATATGCAAGATAGATTCTGGAGAGAAAAATTGTCTAGCCTGACACAGTGAATCCAACTCTCTTAGCAGCTGACCTATCAACAGATTCAATATAATTTTTACATTTCATGTCAACTGAGAACGTTAGCGCAAGAAGATGCAACGAGCCACTCTCCTAAAGATCAGCGTCAACTATACTGATGGAATGCAGAGAGAAGTCTCTCCGATGATTTATAGGGAGCGGTTTGTTTTTCGGAGGTGTTAAAATTAACAAATCATCCTTTGCTCCAGTTAACAACAGACTGAAGATTGTTTTGGATATCAGCAGCCATATTGATATTCAGAGAAAATGTTCACAATATTTTTATCATTTTGTGACATAGTAACGCACATACCAGTGCACTCTCTGTGTCCGTTTTAGACAGTGAAATATGCTGCAACAAATTTCAGTAGGGTGAAAGAATTCAGTGCTAGCAGGTGTTAAGCCACAGAAACAAACAGTTGTTACTTTTCATTAGAGCTGTTTGAGATGAGTCGAATTGTAATATTTCCGAGAGGGTGGATGGTCACTTCGAAGAACTGTTGCACGTTTGGTGTCGGTGGTGCTTCGATGGTGACAACATAGAGCAGGTTCTGGATAGTCACGCAGTACATACGCTAGCCGATAAAAGCAAATACGGCCCCAGGAGTGTCAACACGGGCGATTGAGAATCGCTTAAAACAAAAGCAGCTAACCAATTTTCCTTTTAGGTTACACATTTGTGGTATAGCGAGAGGGTCACCAGAGAAATTCGATGGTGCACTGTAGTGTTTCGAGATGAGAACAGGTTTTGGGCAGTAGTACAGACGATGGCCAAGATCAACGCATTGTCATCAGTCAGTTATGTGCCATGCGTGATACGAGGCAGATTTTTCCCGCAGTAGGTTGCCATTTCTTTCTGCGGTAGACCACCTGCCATCCAAGACTATAGCACCCGGTCTGAACTGCTATTTACCCATAGCTGGGGGGGGAGAAGAGGAGGATTCATACCTTGCCCAAGGGTATAGTACGTAAGTGAATGTAATGGATTTGAGTGGAATTTGAACTCGGCTCTCCGATTCCTCAATCCGAGCCGCTATCCATTACTCCACCGTTTGGTAAAGTTTAAGCTTCGTGCCCGAAAAGAAATGACGATTTTTTTCGTTTGACACCGGTATTACTCTAATCTATCTCGACTCCTCGGCAATGTTCATTGATTTGTAAAGTGATGATTAGAACAATCAATGAATTTATACATTTTCTTTGTTCTTGAGATTTTACAAGAAAAATATTACATCTTATTTATTCATTAGACTGTTACTTATAAGAATCATATTTACAACGTTATAAAAAGATGCGATCCAACTAATACAATGAAATGTTTATCATTTACCAATTTATAACGAAATAAATATGAAAACAATTTTTTATTCATGAATTTATAAATATTTACTAAATTATAAAAAGTATCCGAACCAAGATTTCTTCATCAGTCAGCACTTAGCTGACAATAAATAATCTACTGGCTGATTTTTCTAAACATTTAAAAATATAGCAACTGTTATGTTTTGCATACCTCTCTGCGTAGTAGTACAGTTCTCCGTGTCCTGAATAGCAACCGGGTTTGCTAGGTATAGCCCGTACGTTCGCCAATTGTTCTCTATTTATACTTGTCTATCTAATTTGCATACGATACTACAGCAACGATTGAAAAAATCTTCAAAATTATGTTTTTGAAAATAGAGTAAGAAAGAGAGCAAACTATAATTGCTTGAGTTTCGGGGATTTGATTTCTATTGATTAGGTTCTTTGATCCAAGATCAGCCAGTCAGTCATGTGCCATGAGAGATATACGCTGAGGCGATCATGTATGTTTCGATACATGACTAACAAAGATTTTTTTCCAGCAGTAGGTTGCCATTTCTTTCTGCGGTAGACCAATCGCCATCCAAGGCTATAGAACTCGGCCTGTCCTGCTATTTACCCCTAGCTGGGGGGAGAAGAAGAGGATTCATACCTTTCCCAAGGGTATTAGCACGTAAGTGAATGTAATGGATTCGACTGGAATTCTGATTCCTCAATCCGAGCCGCTATCCATTACTCCACCTAGCACAATTAAAAAAAATTATAAAACTAAAACAAAAAGTAATCTGAGATATAAAATAATTTAAGAAGAAAATGTATAAAATCCGGAAAAAGCATGTTTATTTAAATTTTCATATTCTATACTTCATAGATATTTTTATAAGATTACGAATAAAAAAATTTTTTTTTTCATATTTATTTATAAAAGGCTAAATAATAAATATTACATATTGGTTCACATATTTTGATAATTTTGTAAGCTTTATTAAGTATTTGAATAAAAAAGATTTTCTTCATAAAATGATAATAAATCTTTATAAAAGGTAAATAAAAAGAAATATAGTATTAAGGTTTTCTATATTTATGGAATAAAGTGCTCAATATCAGAGATAGAGGGTATGTAAATATAAATATAAAAGTGAACTTTGAAGTCAACATCCAGAGGCGACAGGCTGTTTCATGCTAGGCGCAATCGTCAAAAGGTAAATAATAAATATCGCTTTGTACCTGGTTCACATATTTTTATAATCTTGTAAATATACATTGACGAGGGAGTCTTGGTAGTATACAGTAATAGCAGTGTCAACAGACAAACTCTCCTTTTGAAACACCGTTTCTTTGTGGCTTCAGGCACGAAGGTTAAATGTAGCCCAGTAATCACAGCAATATGGACCGATGGGAATCGTTTATTTGCAGTAAGATTACGGACACGTTTGTCTTATAGACTCCCACTGCAACAACAACAGTTGCGCATATCTCCAGTTGTGTCACTGGGGACTGAACAGCACTCTGTGGTATTAAATGAGAAGAGCATGTTCGGTGGTGGTTTTCGCATGTGACGTAAACTTGGGAGGCGATATCTTCCAGATTGCATTCGTCGAAGACCACATAGCCCTAATCTTTGTTACCATGATGTAGTGCATTGTCTCAGAACTCTCGCTCACTTTTAGTATTTATGGAGGGGATTTTGTTCAACATCATGTACTTCCAGAACATTGCTCAACCTGTTCTGCAGACATTCCTGGAGTAGCAAAATTACATACTGGTTCGTCAAGTTAATGCCCGCCTACATTATGCTCAGGTTACTCAACATACACTGCAAAATTTTTTACAACATCCATAGCCAGTACGAATGTCACATTTTTCCTCTATTGAACGTGTTTCGAACATGATGGGGCGTTGCATGACTCTTTTAGTCAGACCACCTACAACTCTTACTGTATTGTGTCAATAGATGCAAGAGATATGGAATATATAGCATGATCGTATTCTCTAGCTGTACGATAGTATACACGCGGGAATATAAGGCTCAAGGAAGACATTAATATGGGGTTTGAATATAATTGATACATTCCTTAATTTGGATGCAGTGCATGTATTTATCTGTATATTAAGATAAAGAAAAGTAAATAGAACGCCAAGAAGGCCAACTAATTTTTATATTAAACAAAAAAAGGTTTTATTATAATGTTACTGATTATGGTCAGTGGATAAAAAGGAAAAGACATAAAGGCTTACCGACAAGAAGTTAGATATACTTCAAAATAACTACAGTCGGGAGTTGCTGGGTTTTTGTTGTATAGTTTACATGTCAGGTCAGCGAATGGTAAACAAACTGCCGTGAAACAGATTTCTACAACAACTGACTTCGCCAGCCAACTCGTTTAATTTTGGCGCCAAGCAACGAATGCGAATACACGGATGCATAGACTTCCACTTTGTAAGGTTATCCAACCACATCAAAGAGTTCTTTGAAGTCATTTATCTAAATAACTTAGAACTCGGTGAAGTTTCTTTCATAAAAATAGATTCTCTTAACAGTTCACATTTACTGTAATCCAGTGTGATTACTTGGACATTAAAGCCGGAGTTAAAAGATTTTCTTCAATTATGTTCGATTCTGAACAACTAGAAAACCAAAAAGACAAATCTAAATTCGCAAACAAATGTTTCACATGTTACGTTTACACATACAGCCACTCTCCATAAGGCGCCTCGCTTGTCTAATCGAACATTACTACTTGACTGTTACACACGAAGGTGGATTCATAAATGTGTAGCCACGCATAGTTATTAGCTAAGTTCTGACATGAAATTTCACAATAATGTTCGATCTATTCAGCATAGAATTAAATGTATGCACAAGGAAGGAGATTAAGGCAAAAATGAACGTTTGTGCGTAAAATAAATATTTCTTAGTTTTCGTCTTTAGAATATTGAGGTATTTAGATAGATGTGAATAGATTGAGATAGATAGATTTAGTGTGGGGGGCTTCCGAGTTTTTTTTTTTTAAAAAAGGCTAAAAATAATGGACGCATTAATAATAATAAAAAAAGAAAAATCAACATTCAATAATATCAACTATGAACACAGCCACAACGTGCTGAGCGTGTTTAGAAAATAAAATAAAAATTCCATCACTATAGATATACATATATAAAAATTTACATATTCAGTTAAAAATTTAAAAAAAACATCCTTGATAATGTTTAATAGAATAGCCGAAAGCACTCAGATATATAGAACATTTGAACATTTATACGACCGCAACAAAAATTGAATAAAAAACTTAATCGCAGCACATTGTCATTCGTCTTTAATAAAACTTCTATAAAAGGGGGATTTCTGCCGAGAAATATATATATATATATATATATATATATATATATATATATATATATATATATGTTAATGGTTTTTTTTTAATCCGACATATTTTTATTACTTCAAGCATCCAGTATCAGAAATCAAGACTGTCTAAAATATCGTGCATATATGAATAGAAAAATATGTATGTAATGCGACAGAATGATTAAATAAGGAATAAATAAGAAAACGTTTGTAAAATTGACACGTTTCGCTCGCTTTAGTGCAACTTCATCAGAAATTATGAAAAAATTTAAAAAAAAAACTTCTGATGAAGCAGCAATAAAGCCTGTGAAATATATTAAATTTATAGGTGTTTTCCTATTTGTTCCTTATTTAATTATATATCTATCTATATATATATATATATATATATATATATATATATATATATATATATATATATATATATATATATTATATATATATTATATATATATTATATATATATATTATATATATATATATATTATATATATATATATATTATATATATATATATATATATATATATTATATATATATATATATATATATTATATATATATATATATATATATTATATATATATATATATATTATATATATATATATATATATATATATATAACAGACTACATAGCTAACCACTCTTCGTTAGATATATATATATATATATATATATATATGTGTGTCTAACGAAGAGTGGTTAGCTATGTAGTCTGTTAGACCACAACGAGTATAAGACAGTTGATCTTTAGCAGGTACCCCACTGTCCTGGGCTTGTACCAGATATTTTTATTTACTGATAGATCCCCCAATACAAGGCCACATGACTGCTCAAGTTAGAGGGTTATTGAGGGAGATTGTAAGGGAAGGGGAAAGATGAAGTAAGTTTCGTTTGGTTTGATTTGTTTTACGGCATATCAACCTCAATTGGTTATTTAATGCCGAGAAGATTCTTATTGCTGGTAATATTTTTTTTTCAAAAATATATTGCTGTTAATAATGTACTGCTGATAATAAGTTTTCTTCAAAAATTTATTGCTGGTAATAAAATCTTTTACAAAATATTTCTGTTATTAACACCTATTTTTACACTTTCATAGTGTTTTGACCCCAGTTTGGGTGTTTACTATTTACCCATAGCTGGAACCCCTAACAGGTGCTACCACCCTGGGTCAGGGTGGACCTGGGAACACCAGCCATTAAGTGGTGGTTCCACGCTCCTCAAAACCTCCTGATCAGAGCCCTTGCTGTTGGACGTAGTTTATCGCCTTACCCAGGACAGGAGCAAGTAAGAGTATTATGAGGACGAACAGGATAGATATCAGTTGACCCTTTCTAGGATTGCAGGGTCGAGAATAACTTATTACTCACAAGGCCGCATAAGCGCTTTTGAACACTGTCGATGCTGGACAGTGAGGATTGGGCAGTAGCAGCCGAGATATGGCAGCATACTCCATTCTTGGTCTGATCTGACTCTTGTAAAGATTAAGTATGGCAGCAGGAGGTAGGGTTTTTTACTGGGGCAATACAAGAAACTGACCATTCTTTCAGCATCTTTTGCGATGGCACGGATATACGAGTTCCATTTGAGGTCTGTAGTGAGCGTTAGCCCCAGTAGGCGTTTGAAGCAAGGGGTTTCTTTGAGGGTATGACCACTTATCAGGATTTGTTCAGCTTTGGGATCTGTTCGGTGGTGAACTAAATGTTACTAGTTTAGTTTTGGATGTATTGAATGATATCGGCCAATCTAGATCAGAGTAGAGATCAGCTGATAGGATGTTTAGCAAACGTAGGAGAAATAATTATGGTAAACATACCCCTTGAGCTTGGCCACCTCCGCGTGGTGTAATGCTTAGCAAGCTTGTCTCGCTAAATAGTAAGTTCGATCCTTTCGGCCTTGTGCCACATCTAAGCCGCGCTTAGAAAATCACTATACCGCTTGAACTGGGGCACCTCGAAGCGGTGTAATGGTTAGCAAGCTTGTCTCGCTAGAACAAGTACGACTGAGTAATGAGTTCGATCTTTACTTGGTTTCACTACTTTCGGCCTTGTGCCACATCTAAGCTAGGCTTGGACAATTACTATACCGCTTGAATTGTATCGATAAATAAACGACTGTACTTTTGTGAGTGCAAGTAAGGAAATAGATTGATTCGAGGGTTTAAGGCGCCGTTTACCTCAGACTACGAACGGAAACAGTACAGCACACATGAATCTGCTTTTTCAAAAAAAAATGATCTCTGAAATAAATTATGAAATATCAGATTGTTTACGACACTTGAAAGACTTGCTTAAGGTCTTGAAAGGTGCTTAAGAATTAAAACTTTTTATTAAATTACGAGCCACAGCGCCCGCTCGTTAACAACAGATCCGTTTCTCTCAAAGAAAAATGTGTTTTCTTTTAAATTTTATTTCGCGCACAAGATAGATATAAATTCTCTTTTGTGAACGTTTTAAATATAAAAAAAAGCATTAAGCAGCTTGTGAAAAACTCAAGCAAGAAAACATATTGCTTTCGCCAGATTCGTAAATGCCTTCATAAAATATGACGTTTACAGCTGGTTTATAATTTAAGTAGCTTAAATCTTCATTTGCATGACAGAGAAGAGGAGGAATGAAGAAAAACAAGGAACAAAATAAATGTGTAAAAAGACACTAGACGGCAAAATATGGGAGATTTTTCCTCTTGTATTTCTAAAAATGAGAAAATAATTAAAATGTTGGTTGGCGGCTAGTTGGCAAAATTTACATGTACACCCAACTACTGTCATAGACACTACGCGCACTCATATATATATATATATATATATATATATATATATATATATATATATATATATATATATATACATACATACATAATTTACACAAAAACTATCACATGAAGTAGATAACACACTTAATGCCTGCACCAGAGTTAATCACACGTAACTCTCAAACGTTAAGCACTCGGAACCAGCTGACAAGATATCTCACGAGAAATTTCTCTGTCCGAGGTGGGGGGGATAACGGGTTATTTCATCGATGTGGCGTCACACGTTGCTATAAATAAAAGTGCCAAAAATAGAGACATCAGTACACCGGATGGTTTTGCTCTCACCGACTCCAATAGAAATATATAAAAAGTATGTGTGACGTAATAGGTAAAGAGATAGTGTAGCTGTGGCAGCCATGAAATGTTGACCAGCCTCAACGCTGGTGCACTTTGTTTCTATGGTGGCAACTGTTGTAGGTTTTTTTTTCTCCAGCGACAATTCCAGGCAGACATTAACATCCCATGAAAAGAGCGCCACTCATAAGAACGCGACTAACAAGGAACGCGACCGCTAAACCAATGGGAACATTGCATCAGATTAAATCCCAATTCAATGATGGTGCGGCTCAACCCATCGGTCGACATACTGTACAGTGTATACTGCACCCCGTGCTGTTTCATAGTCGTTTATCAGCAAAGTACTTTTATTGCCGCAAAGATAAGGAAAATATTTGAGGCAACAAAAATGTTGTTCTACAGAAGGATGCTGAGGATACTATGGGCCAAGCATGTGAGCAACGACGAGGTTTTAGAGAAAATGGAAACAAAAAGGAAACTTATACTTAACATCAAGAAGAGGCAGTTGAAATTTCTGGGATACATAATGAGGAAGGAGGGCTTGGAAAATCTGATACTCACAGGACAAATTAAAACAAGAGGGACAGAGGAAAACAGAAAATAACATACTTGATGGGCTTGAGGAAATGGATGACAGAACAGGGTTTAGGAGAAATAACTAAAAGACAAAATTTATTAAGCGCTACAAAGGGCAGGAAATTGTGGAGAACCATGATCGCCTATGTCTTGAGAGAGCACGACACATAAAGAAGATATGATTAGCGTGCCTCACCTGAGCCAAAGTACATTGCCATTAGATCTTGGGTGAGTCAGATAAGATATGTTTCCGGCTAGTTCGAGCAGACGGTCAAGTTCGTGTATGGAGTAAAACGCATGAGAATATGAACCCAACTGGGGAGAAAAGTGTGGCGCAACCTGATGGTGATGTGTACTGTTGGAGTTCATAAGGACCTCTAGTGAAACTACAGTCTCCCTTGACTGGAGTGACAGATCATGCTGCAGACCATTTCTGCCCCTTTTTTAAATTATTTTACCCCAAGCAAGGCAATAAAGCCACTAGGACGTAAGGGGTTACTGAGTGTTAGAGAATATGAGAAAAAATTACTATCAAGGAAGACAATAAAAGAACAAGAATTAAGAAGACAGAAAAGAACGACTGACATTGCATTTAAATTTTTGAAGATCAAAGTTGACTTTTATGCTCGCTAGGTTTCCTGGCTCTAGTTTTTTTGCTTGTTATTTGGGAAAGGGGTGGGTTTCTAGCAAGATAACGCATCCTCACATCATGCGCAAGTGACACGGAACTAATTCTAAAGAACACTCGGCTAACTTCCAGGTACTCCATTGGTCTCTATGATTCCCAGATTTAAACTCCATTAAAACATTTGGAGACCACATTAACTTATCTGTAGACACACCAAACAAGCACAACTCAGTCCTAGAATGTGCTTGGATAAATAGACACCCATAACGACTCCAGCACCTCGTAAACTCTATACATCATTGCGTTTTTCTTTCTTTGTTATGTCATGTCCCTTCAGGATGTACGTGATCGTGGCTTACCGCGGTGTCTTTTTTTCTGGATTGGTACATTTTGGTACCTCGACTTTCCGAATTTAAGCGCGATACTGCCAGTCAAGTTTGATCTTCAAAAATGTAGATGCAATGTCAATCGTTATTTTCCGTCTTCTTAATTCCTGTTCTTTTATTATTCTCTCTCCTTAACAATGTTTTTCTTTTTCTCAGATTCTTTCACACTCAGTAATCCCTTACATCTTAGTGGCTTGATTGCCTTCCTATGGATGCAATGATTAAAAAAAAAAGATTATCTGTGAATTGTCATGGCTAAGTTAATGGAGTGATTTGCCGTTGCCTTCTCCATGATTCTGAATTCTGATTAGTTCTCCTAGACTGGTTGCTAGCCAAGGTTGTCCTATGTAATCCATAGCTGAGGGTGGGAGAAAAGATGGATTCATGAGTTTCCCAAGGGTATTCGTGCGAAATTTAAAGTCACAGACCAGGCCAGAATTTGAACTCGGATCGCCGATTACCACCTTCCGCGCCTAAAATTGTTACACTACTTGCGCGTCCACTTGCGCAGCCGTGGATATTCAACCGAAGTGGGTAATAGTCTTTAATTTGGGAGCGTTATAGTTTAGTGGTAAAAGTGGCAATTTTGAGTGATTTTTTCCTGCTTCCCGGCTATTAATAGTCTGAAAGCAAAGTAAATATATTTTTTTAAATCATATCCCAACCTCAACGTTTCCAGACATAATTCTTGCGAGCCCTTAGACACGTAGATTCTTTCCTGGGTTAACACTCAAGCACTTAAACATAAATAATTTTCCAACAGGTAAACATTAATTAACCTGTATGCATACGTTATGTTGTTGGTTTACACACTACTGCAAAGTTATTGCTCGCAAGATAATCCTCCGGCATTTGCTGGTGCAACGTGTTCGATCTTCGCTGGTAACTCAATATTTTAACACTGTTTCGCCAGACGAAACCAAACCCACGAAATATCCTCACCCAAATAGATAGACGTACTAATATAAATAGGAATCAAGCAGACAACGGCTAACAGACAAACCAATACATAGAAATACTTACAAATGTCATACCTTCGAACACTAATTACTGCGCTATTCTGGTAAAGTATTATTACTTTAGAGCATTATAAAATAGTATTATTTTATTACTTGGACTATCAAAACGGGGAACGCAATCAAGTCTCTCACGCTCTCAAAACTTCGCCTCTTTTTATAAGTTCGCCAACCTTCTGTCCTTCGATAAAGACAATTTGCTTTCTGTATTTGTCGTATGGCCATTGACAAAATGATTGGAAAAGAAGCTAGATGGCAAATATACAAGGATGCTGCGTGTTACACTGAATCTATCCTGAAGATAGCACCCTACACAAAAAAAATATGTATGGCCATCTACCGCCCATCTCACAAGTCGTTCGATGTGGAAGAACAAGATTTGCATTGCGTTCCCGAAGAAATAAGGATGTTTATCAATGATGTCCTGTTGTAGGCACCAAAACATGGACGAACTAGCAGTGGCCATCCTTCAAAACCTACATCCAGCAAATATGGCGATTTTCTAAGCGAAACCTAGATGTGGCACAAGGCCCAAAGTATGGGGCACCCAGGGAGAATCGAATTCACTATTCAGTCGTAATTGTTCTAACGAGAAAATCTTGCTAACCATAGCACCACGTTAAAGTGCCTAAATGATGCACAGTCTTCTATTTCCAGTCTCGATAGAGTCCAAAACCGTCTCCGCATCCTTGTGGGTGACAATTTTCCACCCTACAACCCCTTTCTCACAGACGAAACGTCGCAAACTTCTCGCTGCTCTATCGTTGTTTCCATGAAAAGTGCTCAGACGAGCAACATTCTTCAGTTTCACCATTCTTTTAGTTCCACCTTTATGATTAAGACCTGCCATGCTACGTACACTGTAGCGAACCACCAACATTCCCTTCGTATTCCAATGGTGAGATGTAAGTTCCACTCGATCAGCTTCTTCCCGCGAGCCGCTGCTCTCTGGAACCGACTCCCAAGGGGATGCTTCCCTGATCACAACAATCTTAATCTTTCGAAGTCTAGCGTTAACCGTTATCTTATCCACATATCCGTATAAACTGTGCGTCTTACAATGTAACCCTCTACCTCCAGAACATCATTATAAAAAATGCTCATTCGGAATCCCACATCTCATGCAGGTAGTTTGCAAGATGAATTTATTGCGTTCTAATGACGCAGTATCCAATAGGCTTTTGGAAATCTTTTCCCTACCAAAGTTTTGGGTATTCCATGGCAAAAACTTTTGCTTCTCCCATTCTGTTATATAGGAATAAAGTGTCGCTGCCGACACTTGAGTTTGAACATAGATCGCCAGTTAGCAAACACGGGCGATCCCATTATTGAGTTAAGTGGATCACGTGACTATAGAGGAAACACATATATAAGAAGTCGCGTAACCTCTAGATTGATCACCTTTCTAGTCTATCCTCTATTACTATACTATTTCTTTATTCGGATTACTATTCGAGCGGGTATTATCGAGCAAGTACTATTAGTGCAGGTGTTATTCGAAGGCGTCTGACACCAGCATTGTTCAACGACGTACTATAATTACAAGTCTCAACTACAATGAGCAATACGAAAGTGACAACGTGTATTCGTTGACATTACAAAAGTGTCAAATGAGTGTTCGTTGATATCACAAAACATTCACTTATCGTTGGGAAGAAGGTTTTTCAGTAATGTGTATAATCAAAACAAAATTTCCTTTAGGGGTTCCCTTACGTTGTTTCTTATCGTCATCAACGACCTCCCTGATATCATCAGCTCCCGACTAGGTATTTATGCAGATGACACAACTGTAAATAGTTGACAAGTTCGATAAAGTAAAAATAGCAACTGCTCTTGAAAAGGACCTCCAATCAATGATTAACTCGAGAAAGAAATGGCTTGTAAATTTTAACGCCTCCAAAACAAAACTGCTTTAATTTAATCACTATAGAGAATCTTTTTGCCTGCCATCAGAATGGCGGGTGATACTACCCCTGCCCCAGGGGCGCAACTCTTTGCGCTTCTTGAGCTCACGTTTTCAAAAGACGTGAAATTGAGTGATTATATGGAATCAATTGCTAGACCTAGTGCTAGAAAAGTTGATCCACTGTATCGTGCCAATTTTTTTCTCGTCAGAATTCATCTGAATCTAAATTTCGTCTGTGCATTAAATATTGCTGCCATATCTGGTCTGGTGCTCCAACTATATATCAGGATATTCTTGGCAAAATTCAAAGAAGGCTTAGTAACGTACCTTCAGTTCTACTCTAATAGTTTCTTTTCTCGCACTTCTCACCTGTGTGACTAGACTTCTTCGTCCCCTGCCACCTACAATCTGCAAAAAAATTAAATACAACCGAAAGCTGTTCTTTAATTGTCCTTTCTGCTTGTCTTCTCATTCTCTTTTACTCCCAGTAATCCCATGTGTCATGGTGGCATTATCGCTTTGCTTGAGGTGAAAAGATTTTTTTTAAATGTCTGTCAGTTTGAAATGACATGCATGTGTCTCTCTGAAAGATTTCCCAGGAATTGACTTACCTTTTGAAATGAGCCAACCTCGCCCATGTCATTAAATTTGTAACAATGTATTACATAAAATGATAAATACTACTAGTTTTTTATCTATTCTATGATATCCATACATTTTATACCATATTATTCTCAAAAGTTACACCAAGACAATGGTATTGAACGAAAGGGTACACTGGAGAAAGAAGTTTGGGAACACCTGGGTTAAAGAGTTCAAAAGATTTTCCCTTGAACCGGACAAAATTTTAGTTCTTTCTAATAGACAACTCTGTATATACACCATCTCATACTTATATTGAATACTAGCTTAAAAGCTGCACTTCGTGCAGACTTTTAAACTAGATCCTGTGGAAGGCTAATTGGGCCTCCGGTCCAAGACTAAATGGATCTCTGGTCCAGCTTAGAAAGCAGCAATGATAATTTTGAAGAAATAACTTTGAATTCCTCAATTCACTCTACGGAACTTCAAAACCTCACTTTAACTCTGATTCGGGCTAAAAGTTCAATTCAGATCGAAAGTCCGATTCGGGTCGAAAGTCCAATTGAGGTCGAAAATTGTGTTCTTCAAATCCCAAACTCTGCAGAACTTCAAACCATCACATCATGAAACCTCTCACTTTAACTCTGATTCCTTGGCATTTTGAAGAAATAAAATTGATTTTCTCAAGTCACAAACAGATAGAGATATTTTAAACTTAATTTTAAATTTTTTTTAAATTAAATTCCGAGTTTTCACAAAAAAATTAAAATTCACAAAGTTTTTTGTTTTAAAAACAAAAAAATTTGTGAATTTTAATATAAATTAAAAACTTAAAATCGCTAATTTTTTCAGTTATTTTAAAATTTGAATTTTTAACTGTACCCTCCTCATCTGGACGCAAATCTCAATGCTGGACTTTTAAGCAACAAATGAAGGGAAGATTTTCAATCTCGAGATTATCCTAATTTCAAAAAGGTATAATATGTATAGGTAAAGCAACTGTGGCCCGAGTTAGAACGGTTTCAGATACACGGGCGGACAGACAGAATTTTTCGTTTATTTATTTATTTAGTGGATAGATAGATATAGATAATTTTATAAACTAAAATCCTATCACACACAAAACCGAGGGATAGACTTATTGACCAAGCTCATCTTAGTCTAGGCCAGTGTTTCTCAACCTTTTAAGCAACGGCACATCTAAGAGGAAATGAAAATACCACGGTACACTTAGACAATTTTTAAAGGGTATACATTTAAATGTTATGAAATAAAATCATAGATTAAAAAAAAATATACACACACAAATATGAACTTATTTTATTTCAATGTTTCTATTCAACTGTGTTTTTTCACGGTTTCTTCAATGTTTGGTCGAATGGGCGATAAGCAAACCGTCATTTATTCTTCAGTTGGGCGTAGTCTTTCTAGCTTCTTGTTTTTTTTATGTTATTTAGGGTTGAGAAGCTTAATTTACATAAATAAGCCGAAAATTGCAATAAAACAGACAAAGCCTTTTTAGCTAATGCGGGATATTCCTTTTGCATTGAAATTCAGAACGTGTCAATGGACACCGTCGAATGTTTTATTTTCAGCCCTCGATCCCTAGAAATGCTGACCAATTCTTCTTCTTCTTCACATAACTGAAGTTCAATATTAGAAGGAACATTTGTGATGGGATTTCGTATCCGATCATATTTTTCTGTGTTCAATGACATAAAATAATCGTCGATATTTTCGTCGAGCGCTTTAAGATAGGTAACCATAATAGGGATCATGATCACTCTCCGGATTACTTCAGAGGTGTGCTGGTCGAACTCTCTGCCTCCGGGCAGAGAAGAAACCCAGACGAGTCTATGCCGAAGGACAGTCTCGTCTGGAGTGGTAGACAGCTACCCGACCCCGTTTCTACGGGGAATTTTTGACCGAGTCTACGGGCTCGGATACTCCACAATAAATTTGGCCTTGTGCCGCATCCGACTGCGTAGGGCGGTAGGGGAATATCCCATAATAGGGATCATTTCTTTAATGCAGGTAGTACGCATTGAAGGAAACATATCAAAATTACCCGACCTTGCTCTATTATTCCAAATCACAATAACATAATCGAATAGTGAAAAGAATTATTTGAAAAAAAGTTTAATACTTATTTGTTCAAATACTAACGCTGTACCATTACTACTTCCACACACACGTATATATACATGCCATAACAATATTTTGTGACACACTAGTGTGCTGCGGCGCGGCGGTTCAGAATCACTGGTCTAGACCAAGGTTATAGTATTGGAACGGACAGTCGAGATTGAACAAATTTGCCTGCAAGACAAGCTTACTAACCATAGCGCTACAACAGGCTAGTGTGCTGCGGCGCGGCGGTTCAGAATCACTGGTCTAGACCAAGGTTATAGTATTGGAACGGACAGTCGAGATTGAACAAATTTGCCTGCAAGACAAGCTTACTAACCATAGCGCTACAACAGGCTAGTGTGCTGCGGCGCGGCGGTTCAGAATCACTGGTCTAGACCAAGGTTATAGTATTGGAACGGACAGTCGAGATTGAACAAATTTGCCTGCAAGACAAGCTTACTAACCATAGCGCTACAACAGGCATCCGAAACCCCATGTATAAACTTTTACTAAGAAGCTGAAGAGTGGGCGTACACGCCTCCAGATAAACGTAACGAATGCAGAGAATTCTACATAGACACATGTCTTTCCTTTTCACAATTCTTTTAAATTTGGATGCACAATTTAGGACTTACAATTTGGTACAAATTTATGACCATGTCAAAATTCTTCTTTCTGACACAAGAGGCCAGATGTCATCAACTCTTAACAGACAAAACCATATGAGCAGTTTCCTTAATTCCGACAGAGTGAATTAATAATTACTGCCAACCTTTGAGCTATAAAATAAATAAAAATACCACCAGAGGCAACAACAAAACAAAATAGTAATCTTCGAAATTACTTCCGGAAATAAAGAAAATCTATCCAACTAATATATATTTGTGGGAGGGGGAATCGCATTCCTCAAATGCGTGGATTCGTGTTAAATGAATGTGAGATAACCGGACATAACAGGAAGATTTTTCATGTCTTCGAGAGGATGAATGTTCGACCAATCTCTGCAAGCCTTTAGCAGAAAATAGAGAGAGAGAGCAATTGAAGTGGACCAATTATTACGACTTATTTTGTTTGCTACGACCATTTTTGCTTTCTTAGTGTTACTGGTTGAAAGTTCGAGTTAAAATGAATTGATTAAATATAAGCAAAGTGTACCTTTGAGGCGATAACGGAGGATATGTAGTCATTTTGTTCGTCTCTGTATCACTAGGAAAATCACACTTTCGATCAAAGTACGTCTTGTATTTTATAAGACGAAGTTATGCAGTAAGATTTACCAAGTATGAATACAAAATCGTAAAATCAAAAAATGAAAAATTTCTTGACCCATTGTTAAAAAAAAAAAAATGATAAATATTTTTACAGTAATAAAAACAAGTGTTCCTTCTTTAAAAATATATTATTATTAGAACAGATTTTTTGTATATGGCATTGCTGCATTATTTAATTATTAGGTTGGTGCAAAAATAATGTCGTTTTTTGACGTTCAACTTCATGTGAGAAAACGACATTATTTTTGCACCAACCTAATATATATTAAGAAGTACTATCGAGTGAAAATCACACATTGTATAAGCCATTGTTGTCTGCAATAGTTTCGCTTTTTAACTTATGATTCGGACCTAAAAAGATGAATATCCAGTTTTAATTTATTTATAATTTATTTATATTTTACAAATTAAGGCAAACTCTTTATAATTGATCAAATATTTTTTTGTCAAAATTCGCACTATATAATTTTAGTTTATTAATTTTAGCATCAATTCTCAAAAAAAAAAAGTTTCTATTTTCGTGGAAAAGTTCAACTTTTGACTTTATTTGCAAATATTTTGAGACAATCCAAATCGATTCCAATTAATAAAGCTTCTTACAATGAATACGATTATTTTCCCACAGACCTTTTTTGGCATTCGAATTGCCAATCGTTAAAAGTTGATAACTTATGTAAAACTTTGTAAATGCCCCCAATTGGATATTCCAATATATTCCAATTTTTCCACTCCTCCCCAACTTCTCTGTATAAAAATGAAGCAAAAAAATTATTCAGTAAACTGTAAAAATGCAACCAAACAATTTCCAACGTTCAGCTTCCCAAAGAATAATTGAGTATAATTAAGGCAGCTCTTTATTTCTCTTCAAAAAATAAATCCAGAACTCTCAAATTTATATTTCAGAAAAGATAAAATTTGATGAGATAAGTTCCATGCAATAAATTTCCAAAAGTGTGGATATTTGGCAAATTTCTATCTACAACTAAATATTGAATTTGGTTATTATTCAATTGAGATATTTCCTTTTTTCAAAGGTGAATATATATATATATATATATATATATATATATGAACATATTTTTTTTTTACTATATATATATATATATATATATATATATATATGGTCAAAACAAAAGTAATACTCCTCTTTTATCATAACACCAAAAGTGGATGGTAGGGTGTGGCAGTAAAGCTTGAACCAACCTGCCAATAACCCATTCCCAACCTCTGAACTAAGAACTGAGTGGCAGTCTCACAAAATAGCATCTGACATGTAATTGCATACAAAGCAGAGAGGATTTCTTTGAAGTCTTCCATGCCATCCACTGACATTCACCAGTGCTTGCTGAGGTTTATGGAGATTAAACAATGGATATAAGCACAGGCTGTGGGTAAATCATTTCAACAGTGGTGACAGTGATGTTTGCAAAATAAGTAAGTTGCCTCTACTGGTGCAAATTTTTACAAGTCCAGCTTCAAGGTTCTTGCTGGCAAAAACACACAGCCAGTGGGTGTGACTAGTTGGCAAAAAAAGTGTTTTGTAGCAGTAAACTTGCTCTATCCAATGGTGTTGTTATGCTCACTGTACCTGTTGCAAATTCTGTGGAAATAGGAGGCATTACATTTGAAGCATCCCATAGTGTATATTTGGGCAGCAAGAATTTATTGGAACTAGTTGTATTAAATTCAACCAATGAGATCTGTTTGTTTCCTTTTTTTATTGTATTATTTGAATTTTCAAATAAGTTCTTGTATATCTAGATCAAAATTGTGGATAAACAGGCCAAAGGTCAATGTTTTCACTCTGTTGTTGCCAGAGTACTTTGAAATGTCTCAATCCTTATCAGGAAGTCAATATTGTCAGTATCATAACATTCCAAAATATGCCAGGATGGAGCTAGCAAACTCCTTTCTATGATACTGAAATTATTTAGTTCCTGATAATGACAAAGACCATCAATAGCACTTGTACAGAAACAGAACAAAAATATGAACTTTATCAACAACTCTCATATGGACAAGCAACAACTTATTTGAAAAATACAATGAAATATTATAAACTGTGTGTAGTTAGAATGTCTTTGTTTGCATCCTTATGTTTTTTGAAAAGCTGGATGTTGGAAATGGTCTAGAATGACATGTGTAACGGCTACTGCAAACAAGGCTGCACAACTTCAAATGCAATACTCAACACCTTATATGAAAATTAGAAAAATACAATAAAGACAAATTAACAGACATACCTTGTCAGTTCTTTTTAATCAAACTTTGTGTATATATATATATATATATATATATATATATATATAAAGATTTCAAGTTCATCTACAGTAAATTTGTGCTGTGGCTCTTACATTTCCCCATCCCTGTCAGATTTTCTATTATCACAGTGTGGGATAGCTACTAACAAAAGTGATGGAAAAAAAAAAGAAAAAGACTAATTGAATACGGCTAGATAATTCTTAAAAAAAAAAAATTCTAAAATCCCCAGAACACTCGTTCATGCATATGTGTAGTTATACCAACATAACAAATTTATTTAGATGAGATCCAGAAGAATGAAATGTGTCACAAGTAAACTTTTTCCATTTTGTTATAAATTTTCCCCTACATATATATATATATATATATAAATAAACAAACAAGTTTTAATCCAAATATATATATATATATATATATATATATATATATAAACAAGTTTTAATCCAAATATATATATATATATAAACAAGTTTTAATCCAAATATATATATATATATATATATATATATATATATATATATATATATATATATAAGTTGTAATCAATATATATAAATATATGTCGTCCAGTTGCTATAAAGAGTAAAAGGAAATATCATTCATTAAGTTTTAATTTTGTCAATTCTGGAATGTACAAACCTCATATCATGCAATAAACATAGCATTACAAATATTTAACATCTTTTAATTCTTTTTATATTCATATATTTAATAAAATAAAAACAAAAGATTTCATTCAGAATTAAATTCCACTCATCCACAGTAATTTTACTTCAGTGTATAATATACAATCAATGTATTGCTAATGTCAAATTATTTTAGGGATATTATCCAAGTAGAAGAATGTCTGTTCAGCTCTGAATTACTGAATGACAAAAAAATACCTGTCTCGGCCTCTCCCAACTCGCTTAAATTGAGCTACTTGGGCTGAACCCATCTCAACTAGCAGGGGAATCAGGTTAATCCAACGAAGCATTAGTTTTTATTACCTGAAGGATGTAAGTTCAATCTCTATTTGAGGTAACAAATATTGTCCACAGAAATGATGTTAACACTACAGACACCTGAAACATTGTGGTAGATTAGGAAGAGAGGATGATTTCAAATATCTCTTTGTTAATGAGTTTGGGCTATGCTTTTTGGTTCAATAATAGTTTCAGAATTTGTTCTGCCAATTCAAACCAGGGTCAAATCTAAATTTATATTCCTATTTTATCACAACACCAGAAGCAGATGATGTGGTGTGGCAGTAGAGGTTTAACCAACTTGCCAATAACCCTTTCCCCACCTCTGAACAAGGAGCTGAGTGACAAAATAGCATCTGACATGTAATTGCATACAAAGCAGAGAGGATTTACTTGAATACTTCCATTACATCCATTGACATTCACCAGTGCTTGATGAAGGTTTATGGAGATCAAACAGTGGATATAAGCATATCTTTGAATATGTAGGGAGAAGGGGGAGATTTAAAAACAACAACAATAAAACAAAAACAAAAGTGTTGGGAAACTGATTGGATGAGCTGTGCATGTTCACACAGATGCCCCAAATTTTTTTATTAAAAATTTTTAATTAACATTCCATCAGCATTTCTCCTCAGTGCATATGTTTATATCTCCCCCTACACATACCTACATATATATAATTCTATCAATAAGAATATTACGTTAGTCTGAAGTTTTTTTTATAGAATGAAATATGTTACACAAAAATTTTTTCCACTTTCTCATTTATTTACCTACTACTGGTCAAAATCTTAAGACCAATGAAAATAAAGAAAGAATATATATTTTGTGTTATTAGAGTCAACCACTTATTTGAGTAGAGCTTCGAAAAATGAAAATAAGAAAAGAAAAAATATATAATTCTATTAATTTATTTTCATTTGTCTTAAGATTTTGGCCAGCTGGATATATATATAAGTATATGAGGAAAATCTTTTTGGACAACATGTTTTGTCCCTTGAGGAACTTTATCAAGACAAGTGTGGAAATTTTATTTAGGAACCTCATACATAGAAGTAATGTAGAGAAAAATAAAATGGCATTAACAGTTCTAATTTTGAATTAGGGAGTGCTCTAAAATATTCTAAAAACTTACTGTATAAGGAAAAGATAGATTATGGAGCATGCTAAGTGAAATAATTTATCAACTTATTAACCAAGGTGATGTTGTTGATATTGATTTTTTTTTATGCAATTATTTCTTTTTATGCATTTTTATTTTATTTTTTTTGTTTATTTATTTTTATTTTGCTTATTTATTTTCATAGATCATCAGTTAACAGTTTTCTTTTAATTTTTAAAACTTTTTATGGCTTGGAAAAAGGAGAATTTCTTTTAAGAAAGGAGATATTTGAAAAAATTCTGGGCATAACTTAACATTTTGGCAAGAACTTTTCCTCTAAGTTCTCTTTTAATAAATACAGCATTTTTTAGATAAAAATTGGGGTTGAAATTATTTCTGTGTATAACTAACACATTAGATAAATCATTTCACAGATCTTTATTATGTTCATAAATAGAATTTCTTGAAATTTCTGCAAGTTTGACCAATATATTATAATGAACAGCTGTCACAGTTTATTTTATATATGCCTGCTTCAGAATTATTGTTATTATGGACATTTTTAAAGTTTACAGAAAATCTATTTCTATTTAAATGACCTCGTAAACTATTGTTCTCACAATTGTGAAAAAATTTCTCAAATTTTATTTAAGAGCGCTAAAAATCTGCAGCCACCAATATTTTCTGGAAGAAATATCTATTGAAAATATTTAAACAAAGCTTCAATATCCTTACTATTTCATCCACAATGCTAAAAGAAAAGCATAGAAAATTTACAACCACTAAAAATAATCATAATAATAACACCAACAACAACAACAATAATAATGATAAAATAAACATATTAACTACCAACTCTTTAACATTTACTATTCATAATGATATATCCAATATCAATATTAAAGATTGGATATATTATGAAAAGAAAACATGAAATGAAAATAGTTTATTTAAACAAATAATTTTTAAAAGAGCCATTATTTTTTCTTGCCAAAATGTTAACCTATGTCCTTGTTTGTTTTTTTTTCAAATATTGCCTTTCCTAAAAGAAATGCTATTTTCAAGCCAAAATATTTCTACATGACCATAAAAAAATAATTAAAAGAAAACTGTTAATTCATGATCTTTGAAATTAAATTGTTTAAATAAATAAACAAAATAAAATAAAAATCAATAAATACATTAAAAAAGTCAACAACAACATCTACTTACTTTCATTTAATAGTTAGACAAATTATGGAGGGTGTGATGGAATTTATCTTCATGAGTTATCAGTCCAACTCACTTTCCAAAATCTGATCAAATGATCAAACATCAGGATTTTTTTGGTCAGGATTTCTTGGTAAATGTATAACACTTATTATTTTTTATAAGATTCCCCTATACAGAGATGTGTGAATTTCTCATCTCTATGTAGTGATGACAAAGTAGAAACAGAGAATAGGATATTTTGTTAAACTTGATAAATAAAATTTCCATTTTTTTTTTCAAAATGGTAGCTAGAATGTTGATTGTTTTGTTTAATATTCAATAAATATTGAATATAAACAAAAAAATTCAGAATAACAAAGTTTTTGATAGGTACAATGCAATTGCAAAATTAGTTCAATACATTATCATTATTGACAGCATGAACTATATATATATATATATATAATTTGTGACACCCAAAATAAAGAAATATTATCAAGTAATTATTTTTGTTTTGTAACTAGTACACATTTATGCACAGAAACACCATTATTATTTTAATAGTATATTAATATGAAAAAAGCAGATATTGTTCATAAGGCACTTGTCTAGTGAATGTTAGACAAGCAAGTAGTGATGACATTTAAAAAAAAAAAGACTGATTCTCAATATATTAGTTCAAAAAGAAGAAACATATGCATACATACACATATATATCATTTCAAAATTTTTGGAGAGGAAAAATGTCTTCACCAACAAGAGCAAAAAACATTCAATTTCATAAAATTTTCTACAATAGAAAAAAATGCTAAAAAACTTTTTAGAATAAAAATTTCTGCTAAAACATTTTTTAATAAAATCAAAGTTGATTAACAAAACTTCAAAAGGAATGTTTAAAAATCCAGAAGTCTAAGAAACAAAATTGAATACAATGGAATATTTCCTCTTGTATAAAAATTGCTAAACAATAATACCAACAACATTAAAGAGTTAAAAAGAATTCATATAATTCATACTGATGATGTATGTGTGTGTGCATATATATATATATATATATATATATATATATATATATGTAGATAGATATATAGAGAGGTGTGTGTGTATATAGTAAATATTTTGCTTTAAACTTGATTAAACACATTTTACATAATTTTTCAATATTTTCTTTTTAAAAATATTTTAGTGCATAAGCCATATATGAAAACTACAATTAGATGCTAAAATTCAATATATGTCTATATTTCTGAGATGAGATATTGTAATTATTTACATTATTTACATTGATCAGACTCTTTATTGCCATATTCACAATATTTCAGCCGTTGTACACTGACCTTCTTCAGGTGATTGGAATTTGGAACTGAACCCTTTTTTCATCCATGGGTGTAGATTGTTCTAGTTCCACGTGCCATGCCTCTTCTGGATGTCTCAGTTATCTCCCTTTAACTCAACTCTCCCAGTTTTTGTTCACCACTAAGGTAGCCAGATATTGAACTCACAGCCCTTTGGGTCAAGTCACTAAATCCAACCAACGCTTTTATCCACTGGGCTATGTGTCCTTGAATTGTGAGTTCAATACCTGGCTACTACAGTGGTGAACAAAAACTTGGAGAGTTGTGTTAAAAGGAGACAACTGAGACATCCAGAAGAGTCATAGCACATGGAACTAGAACAATCTACCCCAGTGAACAAAATAAAGGGTTCAGTTCAAAATTCCTATCACCTGAGGAAGACTGGAGCATACAAGGGCCAAAACATTGTAAACAAGTAAATATGGAAATAAAGACGAGGACAACAGTCCGAACAATGTAAATAATGTAAATAAGCTAAGATAAAATTAGCATTTTATGAAGTGTTTAGATACTGCAAATGGCAACATTTTTGCTATCCTTTTCTCGTCCGTTAACCAATTAATACCCACAGTCCAATTTTGGCATCTGTGACCGTTAATGGGCTAGAGATAAAAAAATCTATAATTAATACAGAATTTTTTTTTTATTTCTATAATTAATCCCATTTTTTGTTGGAGAGAGAGCTATAATTAATACTGTATTTTATTTTAATTTTTATACCAGATTCTAAGCTGGACATTAATGGGTTAATCTTATAGCAGTCAGACTAATCATTGCAAAACACTTAAATACAAATTCAGGTGACTTATTATAAAACCAATACTGTTACTGTATCATTTTTGCTAATATTTTTTTGCTTGGGGAAAAAAAAATGAACAAATCTGAAAAAATTAAATTTTTACTAATAAAAAAAATCTACTAAGTAAATTCAAATAAAATTAAGTATTTCAACAGATATTGAGAGAATAATGTATACTATTTTCTTTTAGTACTGCTAAAAACCAGCCTTATCTATTATTTATATACAGTAACTGTATTTTAAGAAAATATATCTTTATTTTAACTTGGGCAGAAAGAGAAACAAAACAGTGGATAAGATTGAACTTTAAAAGCCATTTTTCATTGTCTCATACATACAAACAAATGTTTTCCAGTGTAGTATATTAACATTTTGAAAATTCAAGAATTATTTCTACTGAATAAGCATTAAATTTAAAATTCAATATATCAAACTGTTCAGTTCATTAAAAAAATTAAATATTAAGATAAAAGAGCAACAAATACAGAAATTTCAAAATATATATTACAATAGTAACAACAAAATCAATTTCTCTCCACAATAGCAAACTGCCTTTCCAAATATACATAAAAATGATCACAGAGGTTATTTGAGAAGTCTGTCAGCTACAATAGCTTCTGTTGACTCACTTCTGTAGAAGTGAGTAAAGTAACATAATAAAACTAGATAATAAAAATATTTGTGCAAAAAATCTTACTGATGACCTTAAGAGAACACAACAAAAAACATTTCATTCATGAAAATTAATGATTTTTTTTCAATGTCATCAGAAGTATTAAATATAAGAGGGAATTTCCTCAATATGGAAATAATTAAGTAGTTTTACATTTCGAATTGGCAGTGATTTTTATTTTAATAAGTTGTTTCCCAAATGAGAGAAAAAATAATCAAAGATAATTTTATTACTTATTTCTATTATTGTTTTCCTTTTTCCAGAAAAAAAAAATTAATTTAAAAATTAAAAGTTACAAGGAAATTGGTGCCAATCTAATCAAATATTTTTTTGTTATTATTTTAAACTCGGTAGCACCACAAAATCTCTTATACTGTGACTAACTGACAACAGTTTCAGAATAAATGAAAACCTATTTAATATTTTTCTCTTAGAATATTCATATTAAATAAATACTATTTTACTAAACAAACCCAACCTATCATACCCAGAAATAGTGAAAATTAACCAACTTGGCTATAATTTTTTTACTCCCTCAAACCCCATATACTTTGGAAGAAAAATCAAATATTAACAGAAAAGTAACCACAAACTTCTTATAATCGAAGGATACAAGAACCGGCCACCAAAATCAGTAGGCTTTAACCTTTAGCACTCTGCATTATTAATATTACTTCTCTTTCCACAGCATTCTTTTTCATGGCCTCTCAATGGCAGTATCCTTATTGTTAATTTCACTCAAAGTTGTTTTTTGTTGCCATAGCAGGATATGACTACACAACTATGAAATTCATACAAATTCAAAGATCAGTCACTTTGTGGCAGAATAAACTTTTCATACAACAAATTAAGTCACATACAGAGTGATAAAGGCTAAATAAGTTGTTTTTTTTTTTATATACCTTTCCCAATACAATGAATAGTTTACAACAGCTGAATCAGTTTCATCCAAACAACCAACATTCTTTTGTTACCAAACTTTTCTTTTGCCAAACTATCTTTCTTTGTCATTCTCTCATTCAAACATTTTACCTGTGGTGTAGCACATCAGTCTTTTGTTTGTTTTTGATATATTCAATTAATTAATGCTAAAATTAAATTACTTTCTCAAAGATATCCATCGTTTTAAGTGATCAGAACAAAAACAACTTATTGCTAAAAGGAAACAGATTCAAGTTCTCTTGTGAACCTTTACAGTTTGTTTTACTTTCATAAATTTAAAAATACAATAAAAGATTGATGACTTCTAAATGTAATCATTTTCATGATTGCTTACATGCAAATATTTGCAACAGCAAATCATTAGCTTCATTTAATTACATAAAACTGTGCTAACTTTGGTCAATTTTTGTCCATCACATAATTTTGTAGAAATAAATGTAAAGTTTTCTATACACTAGACAGAAACAGAGGAGAAAAAAAGTAAAAAAATAAGAATAATGACAGTGAGAGGAGTATTAAATTTTAACCAAAGCTGTCAGCCATCTTGTTTGGATGGAAAGTAGAAAGACTCAGCAAAATAAAATTGCAAGGAAATAATGAGTCAGCTTACTGCATGCCCAAACAGTGACTTTACTCTTTTAATTACACTGATTATGTCTAAAGAAACAGAGTTTGTTGGATTATGGATTAGAATCCTGATTGTTATTGTGTGTTGCTATTTATGGATGGATCAAGTCATGAGAATTCTCAATATATATTATACATACACATATGCACATATGAAATTTAAAATTGATCACTTCTCAAATAACTGAGGCAGAAAAAGTGTCTAGTTTTGTCCTTCTGTCGCTCTCTTCAAACGGGCAAGTACCCACACAGGCTGAAAAAGAAAAAAAAAAAAAGATTAAAATTTACATTTTGAAAAAATAAATAAAATTATATATATATATATATATATATATATATATATATATATATATATATATATTTTCCCCACTCACTAATAGCATGACTCAGAGTTTTTGAACAATAGTTCCTTGGATACTGAATACTAATTTCAGATGCTATGTTCCTTAGGAGATGGGCGATCATGGCTCTTCACAACTTCCTATCCTTTATGGCTCTAAGCAAAATTTATCCCTTTACTATTCCTCTCTGTCCTTGTTCTGCTTTCCATTTACACAAGATTGACAAGTAGGTTACTAGAGGTTTCCCTCTGCACCTCCTGTTTCCAATATGTCCTGTGAATGTCAAATTCTCCAAGCCCTCTTTACTCCTTATGTCTCCTAGAAATGTTTTCTCTTACTGATCCTGAGTAAAAGTGTCTTTTTTCCTTCCATTTTCCTTAAAACTTCCTTGTTGCTCACATGTTGAGTCCATGGGTTTCTCAGTATTCTTCTGCAGATTCTGTTGATTCAAGTTTCCTCTCCATCTTTGAGGACATTGTCCAACATTAACTACCATATAGGAGGATTGATATTATATAGCAATTTAACACTTTGTTTCTGTTGAAATTTTCCTCTCTTAATACTATTAGATTTTGAAAGGCATCTTTCACTATTCCAATTGCAAGCCTGGTCAATACCTAGATGGGTGACTGCTACAACCAGAATACCAGGTGCTGGAAGCATGGATGTGAAGGTGGTGTAATGGATAATGGCTCAGAATTGAAAATTGAAGGGCTAAGTTCCAATTCCAGTCTGATTTGTTATATTCGCTTATGTGCAAATACCCTTGAGAAAGGCATGAATTCACCTCTCCTCCTCCTACCTATAAGTATCTGTAAGTCAATGGACTACAGAGTCCAGCCGAAATCTTTCGGCTGAGCGATTGAACTCTCTGCCTTCTCTACCTCCCTGAATGAGGCTCTGCCCTTCGGCATAACCTCGTTCAGGGAGGTAGACAGACTCTGAACCCATTTATACGGGTTCAAAGGGAACATTTTTGGCCAAGCCTACGGGCTCGGAGATCCTACGTGAAACCCGGCCTTGTGCCACATGCGACCCTCATGGGGGGGGTGAATATTCCAGCTGAAATCTTTTCAGCTGTTCAGTTGAACTCTCTGCCCGAAGGCAGAGAGGAACCCGGATGAGGCTTTGCCAAAGGGCAGAGTCTCATCTGGGGTGGTAGACCGACTCCGTTTTTTATGGGGTCGACCAGGAATTTTTGCCTGAGCCTATAGGCTCACATACCCAACGTTAAATTCGGCCTTGTGCCACATCCAACCGCGTGGGGCAGTTGGCAAATATTCTAGCTGGAATCTTTTCCAGCTGTGCTGGTCGAACTCTGTGCCTTTGGGCAGAGAGGAACCCAGATGAGGCTATGCCAAAGGGCAGAGTCTTGTCCAGGGAGGTAGACAGACCCAATCCCGTTTATGCAGGGTCTACGGGCATTTTTTTCTCGTCTCGGAAAACAGCTACCCAATCCTGTTTTATACAGGGTCTATGGGGAATTTTTGTCCGAATCTATTGGCATGGATTACTCCACGGCCTTGTGCCACATCCTACCTTGTGTGTGTGTGGGGGGGGGTCTGCTGGTAAATATAGCATTGGTAAATATGGGATCTGTTGAGTACAACTCAGACGAGAACTACTGACATTTCCAATAATAGCACTCACTGCTGGATTTACTTGCGACAACCTTTTAAAAAAAAAAGTGGGGTATAAATATTTAAGTTAAAAAAAAGAAATAAATTAACTATTATGCTGTTATTTTGCAATAATTTGATTTACAACCAGGATTGAAACCCCAGTGCCACTTTCATTTCTGATGTCCGGTTCTTTACAATCTAAAGCTTTTCCACCAAGTGCCACACACATAACATTATTATTCTTAACCTAAAGCTGTTAACTGAGTGTCATATCAGAATTTATGTATCTGAACTGCAAGTAATCATAGCAAATAGCAGGGGTTGTTGTGGTTTACTATTTATTGTTACAACACATGCAACAACCTTTATACTTACAGTGACAAACCAAGGAGAATTGACTTTGAATATTCCTCGAGGTAGGAATGACATTTGACTTTGCGGTGAGATGACATGGAGGTGCAGGTGACTAACACTGTGGAAAGGTGGCCAATGGAATCCCATTCTGAAAAAAAATTTAAATAAGAAAAAAATTATATCAATATCAAATTTTAGCATTAGGAACAGTATTTGTTATTTCAGTCTTTAAACCTATTTCATTCTTCTTCTATGTGCTGTGTCACCTCAGGACATGGGTGATCATGGCTCTCCACAATTTTATGTCCTTTATACCTCTTGGTAAATTTTGTCTTTCTGCTATTTCTCCTAATCCCTGTTCTGCCAAACATTTACACAAGCTCATTAGGTAGATTATATGATGCTTTCCCACTGTGCCTCTGGCCTTCAATATATCCTGTGAGTATCAAATTTTCTAAGCACTCTTTCCTCAATATGTGCCCTAGAAATTTCAAATCCCTCTTTCTGATGTTAAGTATAAATGTAGTTTTTTGTTTCCATTTTTTCTAAAACTTTGTTCTTGTTCACATTTTCAGTTCATGATATTCTCAGCATCCTTCTATAGAACCACATTTCTTTTGTCTTAAGTCTCTTCTTCATCTACGATGAGATTGCCCGGTATTCACTGCCATGTAGCAGGACTGATATTACATATCAGTTAAGAACTCTTTTCTTTGTTTCTAATGAAATTTTCTTGTTTCATAATACTTTGTTTAACTTTTGGAAGGCAACTTTCACTTTTCCAATGTGCCTCCAGTTTTTGGTGTCACATTTTCAATCCTCCATTAAAAGCGTTCCTAGATATTTAAATTTTTGTACTAGCTTGATTTCGGAATCTCCAATTTGTAATTCACACGTTGAGCTCTTCCTTTTGCTAGCAACCATACATTTTGATTTAATACTAATTTGGATTTTACAACCCACAAACCTACAAACTCATGGTACTATATAACCCATCTAGAATTGTTAATGTGCCAATGAAAACCAAATCAATGCTTGCAAAAAATGCTTTAACCCTAGATCATTAACCATGGGTATATAGTACCCAGTGCAAATGACGTCATTGAGTATGTGTATGGTTCCCGTGCTCTGAGGGGTCCCAGCTGCTTAGTAGCTTCAGTTGCCCACATGACAGTGTAGGGGAAGGTTGCGCCATCTCACTCTCTCTCTACTCCCCAGCGCTGTAGGCCTGCGTTTGGGTAAGGTATACCTATGGTTGGTGATACGCGGTGTTGTGCATGGCGGGTATAGCCTACCCAGGATAGTGTTTACATACTATTTTAGTGATCAACGGTGGAATGAAAAACAGGATTATGAGGCTGTGTAAATAGTGATTGTGTGTTACTTACAAATATATTTTACCCTTTCAGATTACAGGTTTATTCAAAATGGCTTTGAGTAAGAAATCAATTACAGACAGTGAAATAGAGGCTATTTTATGTGAGAGTTCTGATGATGAAGTGGACAATTTAGAGTTTGAAGAATTATATGACAGTGACATTGATGCTGAATACGTACAAGAACCTAGTGACAATAGTGACTTGGAGAATGTACCTCCAAGAAAGAAAAAAAAGTAGTGTGTGTTAGCCCTGCCTTGCCTGTGGTAGGCCCTTCTACTGCACCTGCTACTGCTCCTGTTGTTGCCCCTGCTGCTCCCTGACAATGCACTGTACCTCAAACAGATCATGATGAGCTTGTTGTACACTTCAACACAGCTACTATTAGATCTAGAAAAGGCTTTATGTGGAGCACTAGACCAAATGCAGGAGCAGTACGTACTCCTGCAAGAAATATATTACATGGTGTCCGGCCTGGCCCCTCCCAACAAGCTTCCCAAACCGACATCACAGAGAAGTGTTTCTCTTTGTTGTTTGTGGATGAAATCATCAATGAAATTGTGCAGTGGACCAACCAAAAAAAACATTGATGCAGCAAAATACAAGCATCAGAAGGCCACAATACAACCTACAACACCTGAGGAGATACGTGCCATGTTTGGGGTCCTCATTTTTAGTGGCTACAAGAGAGATAACCAGCTCTCCACTAAGGAAGTATGGAGCCCTAAAGTTGGTTCCAATTTCTACAGGGCAGCTATGTCTGATGGGTGCTTTACTTTCCTCCTCAACTGCCTATGCTTTGATGACTCTAATACCAGAGAACAGCAAAGAGGAACCGACAGGTTTGCCCCAATCAGGAAGGTGTGGGTATTTTCATCGAGGCCTGTGGCACCCATTATATCCCACATGAGTTCCTGACTGTTGATGAGCAGTTGCTTGCCTTCCATGGCCGCTGATCCTTTCGCATGTACATCCCAAATAAACCAGGGAAATACAGTATCAAGATCGTCATGGTAAATGATGTCAAGAGCAAGTACATGCTGTCAGGGATCTCCTATCTTGGGAAGCAGGGGACACAGGCGACAGACGGGCAAAACCTTGGCCACTCCTTCACCAAGGACCTAGCACAGTGCTACCACAACACCAACAGGAATGTAACAACCAACAATTGGTTCACCTCTGTGCCCCTCATCCAGGATATGCTGCACAATTGTGGGATGACACTGATTGGGACAGTCAGGGGAAACGTCAGAGACAGAGATACCAGAAGAGATGAAGGACAAGACCACATGGGCTCCAGGTTCCAGTGCCTTCCTGTTCACAAAGGTCATGACACTGGTGTCGTATGTGCCCAACACCCCTTCCAGCAAGAAAATTGTCCTCCTCATGTCTTCAATGCATGGAGATAAGTCCTTTGCCAGTAGTGGTAAACTAACCATCATCGAGGACTACAACAGGACGAAAGGAGAAGTGGACACTTTCAGCCAAATGTGTGGTCAATATTCGTATGGAAGGAAGACCAAGAGGTGGGCACTCTGTGTGTTGTATGGCATGCTGAATGCTGGGGGTCATCAACTACTGGACATCCATGGGGAAAATATGCAGAAAACAGGTGGCAGACAGATGAAGAGGAAGCAGTTTATGCAGGTGTTGGCTAAGGAACTGGTGAAACCCTGGGCAGTGCATCGCCTCTCAAGTCACACTCTGCCGAGGCAGCTCAAGGATCATATATACACTGTTTTTGAGCTGCCCACTCCCCCTGGACCTTCAAGAGTTTCTGGACTACCTGCAGCAGACATGAGGGAGTCCATGGTGCGCTGTGTTGTCTGTTCCACAAAGGCAAACAAAAAACACACTTCCGGTGTGTGTGCTGTCAATCAGCTATGTGTCCCAAGCACTATTACACCATGTCTAGCAACTGTATATGAGGCTGAGGTAAGTAGAAATGCACCTGAAGACTTTATTTACTTGTACATAACAAATAAATAGTCAGTTGCTACAGTCATTTTAGTTAAGAAAATTATTAGTGTAAAAAAGTGATTTTTGCGGTAGATAAAATAAGGCCTTTTTCCATGTCTCATCCCTACAGAAACCGCAGCAGCTCAGGACCAGTACCCCCTTCAGCAGTGGCTCACAGGACCTGGAAAGCCATATGAGGAGTTTGAAAGTCATCGGAGGATAATTTTTATTTATTTTTTTTTATTTTGAAAAATTTTCCTATTTTTAATTACAATTTTCAGTACCTGATTTTCTTATCTAAATAATGTTTTCAGGTCCTATTAATGTTAGCTCAAAGTACAAAGTTTGAAGTGCCTGCATGTAAAATATTTCAAAGAAAGATTTATATTTAATATTTTTTTTGATATTTTCAAAATCAGGTATGATATACCCATGGTTAGAAGTGGTGTAACTTTAATTGGTGGTTAGTGTTCTAGGGTTAAAAAGATTTTTTTTTATATACAACAGTATTTTGAAGTGAAAATTTTTACTCAACCAATTCTTTTTTTCCTTCTTCTAGGAATCATGTTCCTTTCGGTCATGTGCGATCGCGGCTCTCCACAACTTCCTATCCTTTGTAGCCCTTAGCAACATTTGTCTTTATTATCCCTCCCAAACATTTACACATGCTGGTCATGTAGGTTATTCACCCCTTTTCTCTGCCCCTCTTACCTTGAATATGTTCTATAGGTGTCAAATTTTCCAGGCTGTCTTTCCTCATTATGTATCCTAGAAATTTCAATTGTCTCTTTCTGATTCTAAGTATAAGAGTCATTTTTGTTTCCATTTTCCTTAAGACTTCCTTGTTGCTTACAGGCACTCTCCCTTTTATTCTCTGCATCCTTCTGTAGAACCACATTTCTGTTGCCTCAAGATTCCCCTTCATCTATGATGCAATTGGCCAGAATTCACTGCCATATAGGAGGATTGATATTACACATCATTTCAGTAGTCTTTTTATTTTATAGCGATATTTTCCTGTTCCTTAATACATTGCTGGGATTTTGGCAGCCATCTTTTGCCATTCCAATGTGCCATCTGACTTCGTCATCACATTTTCTAGCGTCTGTTAAAACATTTACCAGATAATTGAATGTCTCTACTTCTAACGTCTCTAATCTGTAGCTTGCATCTTCAGCTGTTTCTCGAACTGACAAGCATACATTCAGTCTTTTTACAATTAATGGTCAGTCCTTTCTTTTCACTTTCCTTTACTACCTTTCCTTGGAATTCCTGCAGTTTCCTTTCCATTTTTGCTACCAGCATGACCCATTTAAAAGCAAAATAATTCAACCACAATCAAAAAAAAAAAAGAAAAAACAAAATAATAGTTGAGATTGAAATTAATATTTGCAGTTGGTGAACTGTGACCAAGCTGTTTGTCGCATGATACAAGTGGTTCAAATCTTAATCATTTCTAAGTAAAATAGGAGACCTGAGAAAGAAAAAGCTAAGCAAGTACATTACCTGATGTCATCCACATTCCCACCATTGTTCTGCAAGACTTGCTTCCCAGTATTCACCATTTTCTCCACTAGAAGTAGAATAATAACTCAATAAATTTTATGCAGACAGTTTGGTCAACAAAATCATTTAATTTACACTATTTACATTGTTCGGACAGTTGTCCTCATCTTTATTGTCATAATCACATTTCAGCCATCGTATGCACCAGCCTTCTTCCCCAATGATTATTTCAACCAGCATGAAGGACACATGGGCCAGTGGATAAAAGCGTTGGTTGAAGTAATCCAGTGACTTGAACAAAAGAGTTGTGAGTTCAATACCTAGTCACAGCAGAATTGCACAAAAAACTTGTGGAGTTGAGTTACTAAAGGGAATTAACTGAAACTGAGACATCCAGAAAAGACATGGCACGTGGAACTAGAACAATCTACCCCAGTGAACTAGATAAAGGGTTTGGTTCGAAATTCCAATGTATATTCCCTGAAAAAGGCAGGAGCATACAATGGCCAAAATGTCAGGATTATGACAATAAAGGACAACAGGCCAAACAATGTAAATAATTACAATACCTCATCTCAGAAATATTCACTCAATGAGTGCCAAAGGTTTCCTGTATGGAAATGGCTAATCTCATCAAACAGAAAAAAAAATTGCATTTAGTAGATTGCATTTAGATTAAGATATTGATGACTGTCCTGGATTTGGCCAGGAGTTTTATTTCAGATTCTTGCAATAAATCCATTTTTCAGTAAAAATAATTATCTTGCCCTAAAATGATTTCTTTCCGTGTTGAGCAAAAAGAGAAAAATAAATACTTAAATCCTAACCAGTATGTTTTCATACATTCATACAAAACTCAGTTTCCTAAATCCTTTTCTCTGCAAATGACATACGGCAGCTGATTGGCCAAACAATAAAGAACTGATCAAATTTCAGACACTTCTAAGATCTTTGTAATATTATGCATTTTAGAAGAGTGCACAAAAAAATTAAAAAAACAATTTAAATCTTAATTTACACAACTGTGAGGATTAGTTGTCAGTTAGAAATACATTTACATTAAGATTTGTAAATTTATAAAGAGTATATAAACAAACCTTCACTATCAAATATCAATGATTAGTGTACAGGTTTTATTAGCCAGTAATAGGGGGATTTAGTCTTTGTTGGTTTGCCTAAGACTAGACCTTATGTCAAACTTAAAGATTACTCATTTTAATTATTTGTAAAATTCACAAATTATAAGAGAAAATCAAAAATAAATTGGGCCACTCACAAAAGTGTCAGATGGAGATCACATATTTTTTATTGTGCCCCACAGATCCAACTACATATATAATCCATAACTATTCATTCACTACAATATATTTCTTTTTCTTGAATGATCTCTTTTCATGAAGTCTTAAGGAGAGACTTTTCAAGTGCTTGCCTTTTAGCAATTATTTAGGCTGACAATGATTTTATATGACACATTAACGTGTTTCTTTGTTGTGCAAAAGCATATATATATATATATATATATATATATATATATATATATATATATATATATATATATATATATATATATGTATATATGTATGTATGTCCATATATACACATGTTTATTGGTAGGACATGAACTAAATGAACAGTACATTTTTTTTGTTTACATAGTCTGTTTCAAATATCTACAAGAAAAAAATCTTTCAAAATTGAAGCTTTTTCTCCCCTATTTCCTGCAATATCTTAACAATAGCCAGAACAACTAAGAGCTCTTCCAGCAGACGCCTCCACATGAAGAAAAACAAACTTCTTCAATGATTTGAAACACTTGAATGACTTATATTTGCCAAGTTGCTTATATGTCAATTATATGAAATAATTTTTTTGTTTTGATGAGAAGAAAAAAGAAAAGTTGGACATTGTCAGAAAATTTTGATTAGTCTAGACAGCATCTCAGATCCATGACTGGCATAAAATTGCAATTAAGGCAGATGAGAACAGTTTTTCTTAATGTAAAGAACAAAAGAAAAGTGATAGGATATTTTTTTCTTAAAAAAGTAAATAGAAAAAATAAAATGTTTATCAAAATTATTGATTTGAATCTAAAAGGATTTGACAGTGTAGAAAATATTACTGCAAAATAAATCATAATAAGCAAATATGATGAGATTGGGGTTGGGTGAAATTGTTACTGAAAATGTCCACAAAAATAATTTGACTAAAATCTGTCCTAGAAATAGATATAAGATATTTTTTGTTAGAATTTGAGAAAAAAAAAGGACATTTTTTTTTAATTAAAGAAAAAAATAATGGCTTGTTTAAATTCAGTTGGCCCATCTAAAAGTAAAAAAAAGTCAGTTTCCAAAACCTGTCTGACATGTTAAGCAACTTTCTGAGCCCCTGCTTTTTCTTTATTTATTTTTTTGTTTCTTACACTATAACAATTCATGCCATTTATTTGCTATTTACTAAATAACATAAAATAAATGTCACCACTTTTCTGTCAAAGACAATGTTAAGTAGTTTGAGGATGGATATAAACTTTTATCATTATCTCATCCATAAAGTAATAAGGGTTATAGCCGTATTTAGTCTATGTTATATTTTTTTACATTTAAGAAGATATTTCATTTTGCTTTGGTTGGCAAAGTTTTGTTTTTTGTTGTTTTTAACTTGCTAACCAAGGATAATGGTATTGACAAAATATCTCTAACATTTTTTGTAGACATAGATAATCAAGTAAAAAAAAAAACAAAAAAACTGAAACATAACTACAGTGTAACCCGGATATAAGAGAAATCCGGATATAAGAGATATTTTCTCTGGTCCCAAATTAGAGCCATACTTACCTAAACAAAATAGACCAAACCCGGATATAAGAGAAACCCGGATATAAGATACTTCTTCTCCGGTCCCGACAACTCTCTTATATGCGGGTTACACTGTACTACAATTACAAAGTACAATTGATAAAGTGACAGATTGAAAGAAGGTGAAAAAGATACAAAAAGAAATATGTTGCAAGTTTAAGATTATATCTGTATACATTTTCCAAATAATGTTTTTAAAGAAAGAAAGTCTCATTAAAAGTATTTCTGATGGAGGTTTAAAAAAAAAAAAAAAATACAGAAATTACTGAACCAAGAAAGAAAATAAAAGACAGAAGTTTTTAAAGTATAATTACAAAATTCTCCCCAGGTATTAATACAGCATCAAATTGTGGTCATAAAATTTTTAAACAAATTGAAACTTGTCCATTCAAAGTGCACTATATTCAGAAATATATATTTTTTTAAAGTAAATAATTAAAATGAAATGTAAAACTTTTTCTTTAATTAAACTGACTAAAAACTTTGTTACCTGACTGGCAGCAAATAAATCAGAATTGGCTTCTATATTTCCTAAATCTGTTTCAAGCACATCAACAATGTTTGTATAATAAAGACCATTTTCTCTCTAATCAGACTCCTTTTCATACCACCCTACTCCTTTTCTACCATCCCTTACCAAGGGTCTAAATTTACAAAAGAGTTCCTGCTATGTCATTATCTAGTCAAATAAGAGTTGCCTTTGGGCTGTGTGTATTTTTGGTCCAACCAAAGCGGTCCTAATACCAGATTTTAAGCAGCACTAAATACTACTGACTCCTGCTTGTCATTCAAACAACCTCATTACTTTTTCATTCTTGATTCCAGTTACTTTAACTTTCTGGGGTTTGGAGGCCTTTTTAGAATAAAAATAGAGGAAGAAATAAAAACATTGCAGGGCAAAAGAGAGAGTGCCAGACGATAATTCCAGACTCAATTCCAGTCAATAAATAACTTAGAAAAACTTTATAAAATTTTTAAATAATCTCATTTGGCTGTTTTGTGCCCCTTCTCAGATCACACCTAGAAAAATGTGTGGAGTGGTGCAACAAAGAAAGAAGTTGAAAAAAGAAATGGAAGAGTAAAAAAAAAAAAAAAAAAGTGAATGAGTAGAAAGCAGGAAAGTTGAAAAATGTTTTAAAGAGATGAATAATACAGAAAATGTGGGAGAAGGAAAAAAAAAAAAATGGAAAAGAAATCAAGAGAGAAAAACAAGTCTTTGCCAAAACTTTTCCTTTAAGTACAATTTTAAAACCTCAAATTTAAAACCCACAAAATTCTTTTAAAAATTACATTGTTAATCATTTTAACAGAAAAAAAGATCCATAAGCAAACGATATTGTCCTTATCTGTCTCTTCTCCAATATCATTGGTTTATTTTTTCAGGCTGTCTTATTTCATTTATAGTAAATAGCCTGTCTGTAAATTATAATAATAGATGTGGGAATAAGCTTGAAAAAAATACATCTTTAGTGTAGGAATTTAAGAATTGTTGACACTAAATATCATACTTGCAGAAAAATAATTTCACTGAAATATACTTCAATTCGGTAATGGCAGTAGATTTTTTTTAATCTTTTGAACAGATTATATCTGAAAAATGGGAAGTTTAGAAAACAATCTACAATATGACATCACGTGTTGGTTTTAGAACCTGTTGATTAAAAAAGTTTTGTTTATTTTAATGACAAACACTGAAATAAAGATTCATAATTGTTCCTCTTTAAATGGATATGGAAAGTTCTGCCGAGTTGAGACTAACCACTTACCAAGTTCAATATTTAGCTCTATAAAAAAATATCTAATTCACAAATATTAAAGTATGATTAAGAGATTATGAAAATACATCTAGGATTGTTATGTTGCATTAAAGTTGATATTTCATTATGCAGAATGAAGTGAGAGATTTATAGAAACCACTTAATTTTACAAGATAAAGAATCCATTTGTCATCCATGTATATTTGGAATGTTTCAAGACTACAGACAGTATGGCATCTGGCTAGTCTGAGATTAATTAACACTAATGGCAAGGTAGATAAAAGAAATATATGTTCCCAAAATTAAACCAAATTATCAAACATCAGAATTTCTTAAAATTCCTTCTTTTCAGTGCAAATATGATTAAGCAAACAAGTAAAAAAAAAAAGAAAAAAAAAAAAAGATAGATAGACAAGACAAGAATGCATCCATCAGGGAAAACCACAGATCTGGAAACCAATGTTTCACAAACAAAAAAAAAAAATGACCAACTTTCCTTTCCTTAAATGTCACACTTTTCAGCTCAGTCTTATTTTGAATTTTCAAACCATGTAATTCACATCTACTGGCTTGGCCACTCGAGAGTCTTAATAAAGAAGATGTGCCCTTAAACCAAAACATCCCTATTTGGCACATGAATCCTTTGATGACCTCAAAATGAAATATATATGATTCAGTCAGTTATGTGCCATGCTTTCGATACATGACTGACAAGGCAGATTTTTTCCCCGCAGTAATTTGACATTTCTTTCTGCAGTAGACCAGTGGACATCCAAGGCTATAGAACCTGGTCTGTCATACTATTTACCCATAGCTGGGGGGAAAAGAAATGGATTCATACCTTTCTAAAAGGTATTAGCATGTAAGTGAATGTAATGGATTCAACTGAAATTCGAACTCAGCTCTCTGACTACTCAATCCAAGCCGCTAGCCATTACTCCACCGTGAATGTAAAAATATTAAAAATTTACATACCAGTGTTATAAATGAAGTTTTTGTTTTTCCTAAATATTTCTAAATAAAGAATTATAGGTGCATGATATATGGCAGGGAATATAATTGTTTATGTCAATGTTCATGTTTTTTTCAATAAATTCTTAACAATAAAAGTTAGAAGTACTCTTTATTTCTAACCAATCCCATATATTATAGCAAAAATATGTTTATTGTTAAAGACATTGAAGGTGGGATGGAGGTAACAATCCCTTGTACTACCAGAAGTTTTATGAGTTTGTTACTGAATTGTACATAATTCATTAGTTTGACTTACAATATATATTTCATAATACTTTAACTGCAAGTGACTGTGACATGTTGTAACTATGAAAAGTACCTTCCAGCAAAATAATGACAAGGTGATTTCTTGATGCAGAAGTGAAAGATTAGAATGACTTACAAGCCAGAATAATCTCCAGTAAGGAACAAAAAAGAATATATTTTTCATAATTACATCATATCTAGTTGAGAGATCCATATGCAGAATTGCTGAATCCATGTAATCCACATAACGGCTGGACACTTTAAGAAGCCAAACATTAAAGTCAACATTCATTAGTCATGGGTTTAGTTGCTCAAAAGTCAGGATCATGCCATCTGAAGAGCAATGATCTATCCTGTCCCCAGCACATACTCTGTTAACAGACTGAGATATGCATTTGATTGCACACAAAAACATATGCACCAACATATTTCATATAAATAAACTTATATCTTCTGTACACTAGAGAAGGTTCATTATCACTCAAGTGTTATTTGAACTATTGAACCCAGTCTTTTTGTCAATAATGCATTCCTAACCAACGCACTATAAAGTTTTAAGAAAAGGAAGGTCTATTTTTTGTTTTTTTTTTATGGAAAATATAGTAGCCAACTCAGTTCATTCATAGTAGAACTTTTGTTTTCTGCTAACAAATATAATACAAGAAATCCCATTAGTTTTAAATACGTGAATACTTTCCAATATCTGTCTATATTTCTGAGATGAGGGACTGTAACTATTTATACTATTTACATCATTCAGACTGTTGTCCACATCCTTATTGTCATATTCACATGACCCCGTGGATAAAAGCATTGGTTGAGTAATCCAAAAAGTGACTTGACCCAAAGAGTTGGGAGTTCAATACCTGACCACAGCAGACGGAACAACAAATTGGAGAGTTGAGTTACTAAAGGGAATTAACTGAAAATATCAAAAAAAGGCATGGCACATGAAATTAGAAAAATCTACCCCCATGGGCTAAATAAAGGGTTTGGTTCAAAATTCCAATATATATCACCTGAAAAAGATTGGAGCATACAACAGCTGAAATGTTGTGAAAATGGCAAGATGTAAATGGTGTAAATGGTGTAAATAAATACTTTTTCTGACAGTTTCCCCTGCCAAGCAAAGAAATTCACACAGTAACAAGTGTTGTATACAAAGACAGTGAATAAGAGAGTGAACATCAGAAGCGTCAACTCCGTAGCTACAATAAGAGAAATGACTGAATGAATTAAAAAAATATGTGGACATTATATAAATCGAAGTGGTTTTCAATTGTACTATTACTCTTTGCAACATCCTTACTACAATTGTTTTCTCATGAAAGAAGTGAATGACAAAAGATAGAATTTATAACATCTCATGTAAATATGGAAAAGATCCTAGATTGAGCACATAGATAAGGTTCCCTACTGAAACATTTGAAGAATATAAGAAAGTCACATCCAAATGCATAGAAAGTAAAAGTGGATGGAGAAGAGTTCATATCTTGGGGACCAAGTCTAAATAAGTCCCAGAACATTGCTGAACTTGATTTGTTTTTTGTTTTTATTGACTTTTGCATGTTATTTAAAGCCAGAAAATAATTTTGGGGAGATAATAAAATTTTTTACTGTTACAAGTTCTACTAATTAATCCATAGTTAGTGGGGAGAAAAAGTGGATTCATACCTTTCCCAGGGGTATTTGCATGTAATTAAATATAACAAACCCAAATGAAATTCAACCTCAGCTCTCCGTTTTCCACTTCCAAGCCATTATCCATTACACCACCCACACATTCAAGCTTACAGTACCTGAAACTCCCATCTATGTATGACCAGTCTTTATATTGCTTAACTTTGGTGATTGTATGAGAACAGACATTTCAACATGATATGGGCATAAGCCGAACATTGCTAGAAAATGAGAAAACAAGGAAATTATATCAACAGACAAATGTATAAGCTCATGTGATAAGAATTTCTTTGCTTAGCAAGTAAAGAATTGAAGAGCATCTGTACGTATGAACAACATATAGTTTTCTGGGTGACACAGATTCCTGAGATAGAGACTGACTGGGAATGAGCCAAGCTGATTTCTGTTTGGTGCCATTTTCTAGCAAAATGGTCTCCTCTCTTACTTTATAGAATGGACTCAATGAAAGCAAGAAGCAATAAAAAAAAAATTGGTTCAATAATTCAAACAGTTTTTGGAATAGATAATTTATTGTTCATATCATATCAGTTAAAGGAAAGAAAAGTTCTCAGGCTAATATTCTCTGCTGACATGAAATGGAAAGACTATTGAATCCATTGCTCGATCAGCTGCTAAGAAAGTTAGTTCACTGTCATGCTAGACAATTTTTCTCCCCAAAATCTATCCTACATATCTATAAATCTATCATTCACCCATGCTTAGAATATTACTACCACATATGGTCCAGTGCTCTAGTTATATATTTAGATATTCTTGATAAAATGCAAAGAACCAGCAATATTCTTAGTCCTTATCTGGCATCTCAGCTACAGTCACTTTCACAAAGTTTTAAAGTTGTTTCCCCGTGTTATTTCTATAAATACTTTCATGGTAATTGTTCAAAAGAGCTCTTCACTGTGGTACTTTGAAGTCTTGTCCTTTTATTTTCAGACCAATGGAGTTTCAAGTTTTTGGTCCAAAAACTGTCTGTTAATTGGATTTATTTTTACTTTTTTATTCAGTTTTGTTTGAATTTAATTTTTTAATTTTTCTTTTCAGTCTTTTTATTTTCAGCTTTTCTGTTGGCTTTGTTTGCCATTTTTATTATTTTTCTGGTTTAACATAAGTCTTACCAAACTACTGTTTTTGTTTTATTCTATTTGTGTTTAATTTATAGTTGACTTTTATTTATTATCTCCTTTATTTGAAAGAACTTACAGAACTTCTTTGAACAGAAATCCTTTTTTGTTAATTTCTTTTAATATTTTAAATAGTTAACTTTCTTGTCAGACATTTAATCTTTTCAGTTTTCCCTCTTCGGTTTCAACTGACGTTTATTTTATTTCTCTAGGTTAACTCCTGGTTTTCCCAGACTTTTGTTTTTGTTTAATTTTTTATTTAAGGTTTACTGCTTTTAGTTTTAACTTTTTTTTTCTCATCTTTTGGGCGAACTTCTGTTTTTCAGCAAGTTTTATATTCAGTGAACTATAATTTTTTTTTCGTCTTTTGGCAAACTTTATTTTCTTGTTTATTTGTCTTTTTTCAATTTAAGTCAAACAGTTTTTTCTTTATTAAATTATATTCTTTTATTTTATATTGTTAATTTTTGTCATCTTTATTTTGAATTTTTTATTTGATTTGATTTTATAACTTCTCTTTGTAAATGAAATTATTTTGGGATTTAAAGTTTTATTATTTGTTGGCACTTTCCTTCCTCTCCCTCTCTACAAACCACTTTAAATATAATTTATTTCAAGAAAATTTTCCCTGCTTGGCATTGCAATATGGCCAACATTGAGGAAAGACCTTTTCCAGTCTGCTTCTAAGGTAGACCCACCTGCTAAAAGAAAAACAAAATTAAGCTTGTGGGTCAACCAAACTATCAAAGTAATGAAGACCAGAATAAGGAAAATAACAACAAAGACAAGAATGTGCCTATTTCAAGTGGGGCACCAACTAATACAACCACTGGGGACTCACCAATGTATAATTAACATCACAGAATTTTTGGAAAAGCCAAAAGTTATGAACATCTCATAAAAGATGTGCTTTTGGAAGACCTCCAAGAATTACAGAAGTTCAAAAAGAAAAAGATATCAGTTTTCATGGTGGACAAGCGTATGTACAAAAGTTGTTCCTCCACAAGACACAGTGATACAATCATTGATGTACTTGGGGGTCAAACCTCAAAGAGTCATTAAAGGTAGTTTTTTCATGTGGGACATACTGCCGCCAACAGCTGAAGATTGTGTCAAGGTCACCAGCCATGAGCTGATAACCAAAGACCTTATCTTACAGACTGAATATCAGAGTCAGCACAGGACCCCTGTAACATTATTAGAGGTCCCTCCTAAGGTAATAGGAGAGCACCTAGCTGCCTACCTTATTCAGTATGGACAAATATTAGGGGCCACCTCTGACAACCTGAACAGGAGATGAAACTTCAATATCATACTCAATCATTTGTTCTTCATCTCCATCCCCAACTGTTTGAAATTTTGCAGCCACAAAATGCCGGTTATCGTGACTGGTAGAAAACTTGTTGGAAGTGTGGTCATATTTCTTTCTCCTGTCTAGAGAAAAAGGCCTCTGGAATCCTATCCAATACTGATAGTTCTGTAGTGACTGTAATGAGCCTACCAGCAACTCAGACTGATGCAGTCAAATGCCCAGTTGGGTCTTGTCCCACATTCCCCCAAAACTGACACCTTCCATACGTATTAATAAGGAAAAGGAAGAAAGGGAATGGTGTGTCAATGGTAGTGGTAAAGGGAAGAGCCAAACAGCAAGGCCACAGTTCCCTGAAGCCTCCAGAGTAAAAGTCACCAACAGCCCCACACCAAAATGCCATCTTAACGTGCCGCCTAGTGGCTATTTCAATAATGAAAACATTAAAAAGTTAGAGCAATATTGTGCTGAGAGGCTCTAGCATTTTTGTTCAACCCCCCCCCCCATAAAGAGTATAAAAACTAACGTTTCCTTTGGACATTGGTGGTTTGGACCCTGATGGCATCATAATGGGTCAAGAGTCAATAGGACAGGTCACTGACATCTTCGTCCCTGCAATGTTCAATGTAGAGGAACTACCCTAATCAGTCTGATAATGTTTCTCTGTTTGGCTGGGACCTGAGGTTAGAGTTTCACAGGGCAAAGCTTACTCACGACCTTCAGCATCTCGGGGTGAATATATGTTGTGAACAGGAAACCTGGTTTTCAAATCTCAACCGTGAAAACATTCTGTCTAGAGGGCTTGCCCTCTATTCAGCATGTTTTGATGGACACTTGAGAGGAGTTTCCTGGCTGGTGAGTAAGTCTTTGGATGCAGTATGTGCTCTTGTCTTTACAGATCTGGCAAGCAGGCTTTTTAGCAGGTGATTGGAATGCTGTCCTTCATCCAGACATACATTGTATAGGGAAAAATTGGGTACTAACAACCAAGATATGAAACCATTTCGGGACTTTATCAACAAGTTTGATATTCTCAATAAGAATCGTAATGAGCACCCCCAGGAGGTAGTGTGGACTTGGACAAATAGGGGTGGCTCGGTTATGGCGGCACATTCTACCTACCTCAACTGAGTCCTGGTTAAGAGAGTTGATGTAAGTTGTCCAAGTTTTCATTGGATAGCTTACTTGGATCATAGGCTCATCCGAGTTCATGTAAACTTAGATAAGCCAAAGGATAGGATGGCTTGAACACATCATTATTTGATGAGCGGGATTTCCAGGACCATCTGCTACTAATGCTACTAATGCTACAGCAGGAATTGACGAGGACGGTGGTTAGAAATATGTGATGGGATAAATTCAAATCCAAAATTAGGTTGTTTACTGCTGATTATAGTCATTGACTCAATATAATTTAACAGTGCAAACGGAGTGTGAGGAAAAAGTTGATCAGGCAATTAAATCCTGTGATAGTGGGAAAGACTTGGCCTCCTTGCTTATCAAGAATGATCTAGGTCTGGTAGTTAGAACTCGGTTAAAAAGAATGTCTTCCAAGGTGACAAATATGGCCGCTGAATTGCATGCAGATGAAAATTGCAAAATGTGTCCCATTGACATGTTGCGTGCATCACGTTGCTGGATAAACAAATCGTGACTACAAACGCTGGCATATGTGAGGCTTTTTGTGACTACTTTCAGGATCTGTTTACCAGGGAGCCCCATCTGAGCACTGCTCAGTTCAATGCCTATTTGGCTGACTTTCTCCTCATTGAGGTGACTGAAGTGGCTAGATGTGAGGGTCCTATTACAGAGTCAGAAATCTGGGAAGTGCTGAAGCTGGTTGGCCGGGATAAATCTCCGAGATTAGATGGTTTACCCTACGAACTGTACATGGAGCAGTCACCCGTCTTTTTTTCTTTGCTGCAACTGATTTTCAACTGGATGAAGCTGGGGTCTATACCTCAACGCCTCACCAGGGATGTTATGAAGTTGCTACGTAAGGACAAGAATGGTAGGGATGGGATGGGTAACTTTCGGCCTTTAACAATGTTAAACACAAAGATTTTAGTCAAGATCTTAACCAGCCATTTGCAGGCTGTCCTTTCTCATCTGATTGGCTCTGAACAGACTTGGGCTGTGAAGGGCAGGACTATTCAGGACAATCTTCATATGGTATGCTTGATCATTGAGCAAGTCAACAGTGAAGCCTCACTGATCAATTTAGATCAGTCCAAGGCGTTCATAGGGTTGACCAATTTCTGGAGGCTGTCCTTTCAGCTGCCATTTTCAGGGCGTACTTTCGCACCTGGATCCGACTGTATGGGTCTCCCAGGGCGTTGATGGAAGTGAATGGTGTTTGATCAGATCCTTTCATATTGTCTCGCTCTATTCATCAAGGTTGTCTACTTTCACCTTTACTTACATCAGAGCCTTTCCTTTGCAAGTTAAAGACAAATCCGGTGCTACATGGAGTTTCCTTACCTGGTGCTACCACCTCAGCTAGGTACTCTGCCTATGTTGATGACATTTTATTCTTGTATCAAACAGAACCGAGATTAATGAAATTGGCAAAGAAATCAGAGGGCACAAGACAGAGCCAAGATCAACGGTGATAAGTTTGTTGCGGTTGAGTGCATGGAAGGGAATTTCTTTTCCTGAGCCTTTCCTCTGGATGGACAGGCTGATCAAGATACTCAGCATCTGGTTCAGTCCCAATCCCCTCTTGGAAATGAAATCTAATCTCATATTTTTTGGTAAGAATGAACTAAAGAAAAAAAATATCCTATCATCCATCATTCCTAACTTTGGAACTTTTTTCATTACAAAATGAAATTTCTATTTTACAAGTATTCTGGTTAACTATGCTTATTAATTGTTTCCCCACAAGTCTTTTGAACAGGAGTAGAGGTTTATCCCTTGTTTTCTGTTTAGGATTAGGTTTGCAGTTGCTTCTAAAGTCTTTTTCATTCTCTTTCACTCCCAGTAGCCCCTTGCGTTTCAGTAATGTCATTGCCTTGCTTGGGATAAATTGGCTAAAAAAAATATAAAATAAAATAATTTGTTAGCCAAAATCTAAACATGCCTTCCAGAGTATGAAATTCCCACCTGCAAAAACAAATTATACAAAACTCAAATCTGAGCAATTTCTGTTTGATACTTGAAAGCAGAAAATTTCTGTTTTACAATTCATGTCAATTTATCATATTTCACATCATATAACAAGAAATTATAATTTAATAATTTAGAATAAATAAATTAAATAAACAATATTCAATTGATGATTCATGCATTATCATACAAGGGCAATGTTGAGGTGCTGAAAAGTTATTGGCCCAACCAAGAAGCTCTAAAGAAAAAAAAAAAGAAATATTCCAATGTTTAGAATCTTTCCATGGTTGAAATTGCCAAAGACTTAAGTTGTTAAATCTGAAAGAAAAATAAAATCTTAAGATGCTTAAACTTAATTCACATTTAAAATCAGTCCAAGTTATTGGAACACTCTTTATATAAAAATATAGTTTTCAGGTATGCTATATTTATGGGTTAAAGTTCTCGATAACAGATATAGAGTGTATGTAAATATAAATGTAGACATTGAAGTCAACACCCAGCAGTGATAGTCTGTTTCATGTTTAGACAGTCATCAGGCCATGATAATTGCATTTAAGCATGAAATAGACTATTGCTGCTGGGTGCTGACTTCAATGCCCACTTTTATATTTATGTAAGTGGACATTGAGGTCAACATCCAGTGGTGGCAGGCTGTTTCATGCTTAAGCACAATCTTCAGGCCATCTTAAACATGAATCAGACTGTCGCTGCTGGGTGTTGATTGCAATGTCTACCTTTTATATTCACATACGCTCTATCCCTTTAACCCATGAATATAGCATACCTTAAAACTATAATTTTATCATATATATATATATATATATATATATATATATATATATATATATATATATAGAGAGAGAGAGAGAGATTGAGAGAGATTGAGAGAGATAGAAAGATAGAGATTTCTATGTTTCTTTTCTTATGTATACAGGAGTGCTCAATCTTGAATACTTTTAAAAGAACTTTTTAATATACATAAAAATAACATTTTTTGATTATTTACTCATTAACAGACTAATTCACACCTTTCGGTACCTTTTTCAAAATGGGCATTTGATATCCTTGGACACTCCTGTGGACACACACACAGAGGAGATGCTGAAAAGTTATGAACCCAACCTACTTCGCGGAGGTGGAACATAATGAAAAACATTAAAATTACACAGGAGTAACAAAAGATTTGTCAGTTATGTCAAGAAAAGAAGCTGGCAATTTTGTTGTTCCCAAGACTCAAACAACTGTTAATTAAATGATCATAGATACTATTCAGGTGTGCACATGGCAAAAAATAACTATCAGGTAATATAGTACCATCATCAAGTCTATATTGGAGTTCGTCAAGAAAAACATTTTTGGTTTCTCTATTTAAATACAAAATTTGTGGGCGCACATTTAAAATAAAATATATTCACCTGGCCTGATGAACCCCCTTTACAGGGTTAAACTTGAGTAGCTGAGGTAATATTTTTCACACACACACACACACACACAAATATACATACAAGGAGATGCTGAAAAGATATCAACCTGACCAACTTCACAAAATCTGATCGAATGTCTGTTTTTTGTTTTGTTTTTAGTAGGTTCTTGGTCAAGTGTATCATTTGTTTTGCCTTTTATTTTAAATTATTTTGATTTTTAATCATAATTGATTCATTTATAATCACGTATTTTATTTTGAGAGTCACCAGGATACTACTGTTTCAAACAAGGTTGTTCAGGTGTTGGTCTAGTGCTGAGAATCCAACCATTGTAGAATTAAATAAGGGATTTTTGGAGAAGTTTGTTTTGTTTTTTTTGCTGTTATTTTCTTTTTTTAAATGTATCTTATATGGCCTGAAATACAGTAATTTGTAAATTCATTTCTGTGCCAAATTGAAAGACAATAACACTTCCTGTTCTTGTTATTTAAAGGATTTTACTGAATCACTTAGCTTTCTGTCATGTCTGATGCACTGAATAAATATGAAGCCCTTATGATAAAAATAACATCTCAAAACTGTGAATTGCATCTGAATGAATGTGTTTTTCTTCCAAGAGAGATAACTCCAAAGGCTTATTACAGTGAATTTTAAATAATTTAACACATTTTGTCATGAAATCATAAGATCAAAGCAGAAGCCATTAACAAAATAGTTGCCTCACCATTACATAATAGTGAGCAAGATCTAATTTTACAGATTATTATTACTGTATTGAGTTAGATCCACGCTGGGCACTCCACATCTGTGACTTTGTACCAGACTAAGCTAAGTTTACTAGATAGATATAAACAACAAGAGAATATCTTACAATATGTTTCTTATAGAAAATGCATTAGAGTGAATGAAGTTTGAGTATAGGAATTAAGTTGGCTGCCTACTTTAAATGAAACTTTGTCCCAACAGCAACAACATTTTTTCGTTCTTGTGTTCAATCCTGTTGTAAAGCTCATAATACCAAAAGATGCCTGGTGTTAGAACAAATAATGATCCAGTTCAGAAAAGCCATGATGAACACAGATTTTTTTTCCAAAATGGTCATAAGATTATTTCAAGTACAGGTGTCACTCCTACATGGAACCAGATAAACAGGTTAGCAACTCCCCAAGAGACAAGATATATATACTCAACTCACCTGCATATTGAATTATTTGTACTCTGTTGAGGTCAAGCTAAACAATTCAACTCTCAGAAATTTATAAAATGTTTTACTATTTATAGGAAGACAAGAAGAGACTGAATTTAAGTACTTTGAAGCTCTCAGCAAGAAAAATATTATTATTATTATCTACACCATAAGATATCTAATTAAAATGCAGTAAGATTATACAGCTATGAACTTCACAGATCATGTTTTCCATATCCTTCTTTGTTTCCATAGCTGAAGCCATGATTCATTGTTTTTCCTCGGGATTATTTTTTTAACAGCCAGTTTATAAAGTAGAGTTCCTACATATTATTTTTCTAGAGAAATTTCATATTGTTAATTATATATCGTTTCATATTGTCAATCACTCAACAGAATTTGTTCACTTCATTTTTTGTAACAAATCTGGCATTATTTAAACTATTTATTTTCCCTTAAATCCACAGGGGCTGATGACTATTACTTTCCCTCCATACATGACAAACCATGAAGTGAAAATACTGGACAAGGAATAAAATTGGAGAGTTAGACATCTGAAAGAATCAGCACATATGCTAGGATATGAGAACCTCTTTAGTTGGCCTAACGTAGAAATAAATACATTATAGGAGCTGCTAATAAAGAAAGATAAATGACAGCAAGTCTTCAACAGCAGCAGCAGTCAAACATGACAGAGAGCAACAGTACAACACTAATCAGCAGTCAAGTTAGGTTTAAGGCTCCAAGTTCACAACAGAAAATTATCCTATGGAAGCAATAGCCCAGGAGATTAAAGTTCTTAAATTTTGTGACATAGTAATTGTGAGTTCATTTGTGGCCCAAGCAGTGTGGACTTGGACTCAGTGGAAACAGGTGAGCAATAACTGAGCAGTTCTAAAAATAAGAACTAGACAAGATATCTCTAGACATGGGCAGTGGAATAAGAACAGTCTATCCTGTAAATTAAACAAAGGGTTCAATTTAGAATGTAGGTTGCTTCGATCAAAATACACCTGGTGAAGGCCAGAGGGCACAATGGCCAAAACATTGTAATAACAACAAAGATTAGGACAATAGTCTAAATGTTAATAGTGTAAATAATAACTCCTCATCCCAGAAAGGCAAACAGATAGGCTAGCATTACTCTTTAAAAAAAAACTCCATAATGATTCTGACAAAAAATCCTTTTCAAACAATAATTTAAATTTAAGAAACTCAATTCAAACACCACACTTTGAAATGGTAATTAACATGCTGATTCCACAGATCATTATTCATGATTAATGTCCATCTTGGGTATGATGATAAACTACATCTGCATCCTGGGTAAGACGATAAACTACATCTGCGTCCTGGGTAGGATGATAAACTACGTCCAACAACAAGGCCTCTGATCAGGAGGTTTTGAGGAACATGGAACCACCTCTTAATTGCTGGTGTCCGCAGGTCCACCCTGACCTGGGGTGGTAGCACCTGTTAGGTTCCCAGCTATGGCAAATAGTTAACCCCCAAACTGGGCTCAAACACTATGAAAGTGTAAAAATAGGTTTTAATACCAGAAATACTTTGTAAAAAAATTATTACTAACAATACATTTCTGAAAAAAAATATTACCAGCAATACATTTTTAAAAAAAGAAAAAATATTACCAGCAATACATTTTTAAAAAAAGAAAAAATATTACCAGCAATACATTTTTGAAAAAAAAATATTACCAGCCATACATTTTTGAAAAAAAAAATATTACCAGCTATACACTTTTGAAAAAAATATTACCAGCGAAGAAAAATTATTACCAGAAATAGAATTTTTGAAGGAAAAAATATTACCAGAAATAGATTTTTGGAAAAAAATATTACCAACAATGAAAATTTTGTCAGCATTAAATAACCCATTGAGGTTGATATGCTGTAAAACAAACCAATCCAAACCATGATTAATGTGTTCTATGATTGTGGTCTTGTACTAAAACTATGCTAAGCTAAATAACTTTGAACAGCATTCTTTAGTCAGTAGCTATAAAAAAAATCTTTAATGTATAAAAATAACAAATGGAAAATGCAATATCATTGAATGCAAAAAAACTAAGAGCTATAATAATTTCAATGTTCAAGAAGGTATCCATTTCAATATCCTAATTTCAAAGAAAGTAAAACAATTGGCAAGGCATAGATTTAAGTTCACCAAGTTTGAAAACTGTCAGTCTCTGTTTTAAAAAATAGAAAACATTTTCCTGGTTACTGAATGTGTTCTACAATTCACCTACCTGGACTCTAACCAAAAACTTAAAAATATATTAAATAGGAATTACACACATATGCTACAAAGGACTAACCACCTAATAAAAGAGAGAGTCTGTAAACTGGCTCCTATGTCAAATCTAAGAAAGGAAAGGAGACTCAGATTTGTGAGATACTAATGGAGAAGCAAAAGAAAGCTGATTAGTAATACATAATAGTAATACTCTAGCAACCATCTCATTACATAATAGTAATACTCTAGCAACCATCTCGTTACATAATAGTAATACTCTAGCAACCATCTCGTTACATAATAGTAATACTCTAGCCACCATCTCATTACATAATAGTAATACTCTAGCAACCATCTCATTACATAATAGTAATACTCTAGCAACCATCTCATTACATAATAGTAATACTCTAGCAACCATCTCATAGACATAATAGTATTGAATGCCCTTCAAAGACATACATTGACCAATTTGCTCAAAATGCAGGATGCAATATGGATGAACTGCTAATTGACAAGTATGTGTTATGATCCATCTCCCCCATTAATGGATCTGTCCTGAACACACCTATATTCAGGAGACCTCTGCTGATATGCAGAGTATATTAAAGCTTACTGATAAGCAATACATATTGTCTAGAACAATTTTACTACAATATACTCTCATTATTAACTATTTTGAAAATTACTAATTTACTCTGACCAGAGAAACCTTATTTTTGACCCCAACTCGTCTGACACCAAACTGGAATATTGTCACTTGAGAGTAACTTTCATGAACTTCTTGACCACATACTGCAACATTTTAAACTAATTACAGACCAAAAATCAGTCTCATGTTCAACCTGAAAACAAGCAAAGTTAAAAATGAGAAGATAGCCAGGTGGGGAATGGTATTCTCATGTTACTTGTTTGATGTAACGTATCGCCCTAGTAAAGAAAACGCAGCTGTGAACGCCTTCTGCTTTCAAAGAAGAGCTAAAGAAACTGCATAGAGAGTTGCGCTACCCAGGTGTTACATGCATGGGTCCATATGACGAAAATCAAAACCTTCCCTGCTCAGAAGAGGATGGGAAAGAAATCACCAAATCATCTAAGTCCTGTGCTGAAAATAAACTTAGGCTTTACCATCCTAACACCAGCAAGGTCATAAAAGTCATGCAACCCTATGAAAGAATCGTATTGGATTTTAAAGGACTGCTTCGTTCAAAAACTCCTAACAAATATATGCTAACAATGCTTGACATATTCGCAGTTTCCTTTTGCAATACCTGCCTCGATGTATCCTCTACAACAGTCATAGAAGCATTTTGCTCAGTTTTTCCCATCTTCAAGCTACCCACATATATTCATTCAGACAGAGGGGTTTCATTTATGTCCAAACACATACGGCAGTTCCTACAAGAGCAAGGAGTAGCCATAAGTAGAACAACTCCATATAACCCTCAAGGTAATGGCCAGTACGAGAGGCATAATGGAATAATTTGGAAAACTGTTGATCTAGCAGCTGCTGATAAAGGGGTAGCTTTAAAGAATTGGGAACAACTACTTCCAGAGACCCTGCATGCAATTAGAATGCTGCTATGCACTGCCACTAACGCAACACCCCATGAACAATTCCTCCCATTTCTTAGAAGTTTGACTGGAGTGTCCCTACAATCTTAGCTCTCAAAACCAGGAGTGATATCACTAAAATTACACATGCAACTGAATGAGAACAAACCACTGGTGGATCAAGTGGAGGTTCTAGATGCCAACCCCCAGTATATGTGTGTCCATTACACTGACAGATGGGAAAAGACACAAGGGACTTGGCTCCAGCAGGGGATGAATCAGGACCCACAAGCCTAAGCAAGGGCTGTCTTCATGACACTTCAACTGACTATGAAGAAACATAAACATGGTCTCTTTATGAAGATTTTAGGAATCCTTCAGCTCTGCTCCCTCAAGTGTTGATGAACAGGTTTCACAGAAGAGAACCCACCCACCTACCAATACTTCAGAGGACATGCAAGCCACTCATAGAAAATTACGAAAACACAGCCGGATTGAATCCAGTTCTAGCCAAAAAGGATAACCTCATCATGCTCCTGGCAATTTGCCATGGCCTCACAGACAGCAAAGGATACCTGCTCAATTCAGGTACTTCTTACCTCCTGTATGAATAAGGCAGGGGAGAACATGGTATGATCCATCTCCCCCATTAATGGATCTGTCCTGAACACACATATATTCAGGAGACCTCTGCTGATATGCAGAGTATATTAAAGCTGACTGATAAGCAATATATATATTGTCTTGAACAATTTTACTACAATTTAATATACTCTCATTATTAACCATTTTGAAAATGGCTAATTTAATCTGTCCAGAGAAACTTATTGACCCCAACTCATCTGACACCAAACTGGAATATTGTCATTGGAAAGTATTAAAGAATTACTGAGGTACAGTAAAATATCCAGGAAATGCAATAAGTTCCCAATTCAAAAGCAGTTGCATATGCAGAAGCTTTCATCCAAATAAGGTCCAAAATGTTTGAATACCAAACAGAAACAATATAAAGTGAACATCTTCCAACTGTTTTTATAGTATTTTCAGTAATCTAGTGATAATTTTTTAAAAGAACTTTTCACTGTTGATGAAACATGGTTACATTGCTAGGATATGGAGACCAACCCACAGTTCATGCAGGGACTCAAAGAAGTTAATGACCAAAAAGTCAGCAGGAAATGTTATAGCCATGACTTTTTGTGGGGGGAGGGGGTATTTTAATGACTGGCTTTCTTTAGTAGTGCCCAAAAGTCAAATACTACTCAATATGGATATGTTGATTAAAAAAGGATTGCTTGTGGTATGATCCATCTCCCCCATTAATGGATCTGTCCTGAACACACATATATTCAGGAGACCTCTGCTGATATGCAGAGTATATTAAAGCTTGCTGATAAGCAATACATATTGTCTAGAACAATTTTACTACAATATATAATTGAGAAGGATGGAATTATGAAGTCAAGCAAATCACCATAATCTATCTTATATATTTATAGTTAGTTGATTTTGTTTAGTGGCATATCAACCTCTATGGGTTGTTTCATGCTGAAATCTAAATATTTTGAACACAATTGTATATCTTCAACTACAAATAGAATGTATTGTTGGTCATTTTACTATAAATATGTATTTTTATAATTTCATAGTGTATTGGAGATACTAAAATCAAACAAGTACAAAGATTTAAATATCTGGAAAGTGTTCTAACAGAGTACAGAAAGTGAGACACTAAGATCTGAAAACATATTGGGATGGCCAAAGATGCATTCCAAAAGCTAAGCAGAGTATAAAGAGACAGAAAAAATTCATTAGAGATGAAGAAAAGAGTATTGAACTGTTACATGATATCTGTCCTCCTATATGGAAGTGAATGCTGGACAATCTCCTCAAAGATGAAGAGACTTGAAACAATAGAAATGTGGTTCTACAGAAAGATGCTGAGTATATCATGGACCAAACAGGTGAGCAACGACGAGGTTTTAGAGAAAATTGAAGCAAAAAGGAAACTTATACTTATCAGGAAGAGGCAGATGAAATTCTTGGGGCATGTAATGAGGAAGGAGGGCTTGGAAAATCTGATACTAAGAGGACAGATTGAGGGAAAGAGGAAAGCAACATATAACATACTTGATGAGCTCAGTAAATGGTAGAACAGGGTTTAGGAGAAATAACAAAAAGACAATGGACAGAAGATGAAGAGGGCCATGATCACCCAAGTCCTGAAGGGACACAGCACATAAAATAAGTTTTGTTTTTGTTTGGGGCATTCACTATTTGCCTATAACTGAGACCCTAACAGGTGCTACCACCCCAGGTCAGGGTGGACTGAGAACAACAGCAATTAGGAGGTGGTTTCATATTCCTCAAAACCTGCAATCTCCCGATTAGAGACCTTGCTGCTGGATGTATTTTATTGCTATATAGATATTTATAAGTCTACCATTAGTCCATGCTTTGAATATTTCTGCCACATATGGCCCAGTGCTCCGCCTATATATTTAGAGATTCTTGATAAAATCCAAAGAATCAGTAATATTATTGGTTCTGACCTGGCATCTTGGCTTCAGTCACTTTCCTGCCACCATAATGTAGCTTCCATGTATCTTTTCTATAAATATCTTCATAGATAATCATTCTGATGAACTTTCTTCTATAGCACCTAGACTGTATGAATTTAAGCACAGTAATAGTTCAGTAGTTAAGTCTCATCATTTTACAGTTGATGTAACTGTAAGT
>OZ038483.1:59630780-59633280 GCA_964036315.1 Acanthosepion esculentum | reverse complement strand
TATATATACATTCACATATATCCACATATATATATATATACATTCACATATATCCACATATATATATATATACATTCACATATATCCACATATATATATATATACATTCACATATATCCACATATATATATATATACATTCACATATATCCACATATATATATATATACATTCACATATATCCACATATATATATATATATACATTCACATATATATATACATTCACATATATCCACATATATATATATATACATTCACATATATCCACATATATATATATATACACATTCACATATATCCACATATATATATATATACATTCACATATATCCACATATATATATATATACATTCACATATATCCACATATATATATATATATATACATTCACATATATCCACATATATATATATATATATACATTCACATATATCCACATATATATATATATATACATTCACATATATCCACATATATATATATATATATACATTCACATATATCCACATATATATATATATACATTCACATATATCCACATATATATATATATACATTCACATATATCCACATATATATATATATACATTCACATATATCCACATATATATATATATACATTCACATATATCCACATATATATATATATACATTCACATATATCCACATATATATATATATACATTCACATATATCCACATATATATATATATATACATTCACATATATCCACATATATATATATATATACATTCACATATATCCATATATATATATATATATATACATTCACATATATCCACATATATATATATATACATTCACATATATCCACATATATATATATATACATTCACATATATCCACATATATATATATATACATTCACATATATCCACATATATATATATATACATTCACATATATCCACATATATATATATATACATTCACATATATCCACATATATATATACATTCACATATATCCACATATATATATATATACATTCACATATATCCACATATATATATATATGCATTCACATATATCCACATATATATATATATATGCATTCACATATATCCACATATATATATATATGCATTCACATATATCCACATATATATATATATGCATTCACATATATCCACATATATATATATATGCATTCACATATATCCACATATATATATATATGCATTCACATATATCCACATATATATATATATGCATTCACATATATCCACATACATATATATATGCATTCACATATATCCACATACATATATATATACATTCACATATATCCACATACATATATATATACATTCACATATATCCACATACATATATATATACATTCACATATATCCACATACATATATATATACATTCACATATATCCACATACATATATATATACATTCACATATATCCACATACATATATATATACATTCACATATATCCACATACATATATATATACATTCACATATATCCACATACATATATATATACATTCACATATATCCACATACATATATATATACATTCACATATATCCACATACATATATATATACATTCACATATATCCACATACATATATATATACATTCACATATATCCACATACATATATATATACATTCACATATATCCACATACATATATATATACATTCACATATATCCACATATATATATATACATTCACATATATCCACATATATATATATATACATTCACATATATCCACATATATATATATATACATTCACATATATCCACACTATATATATATATACATTCACATATATCCACATATATATATATATACATTCACATATATCCACATATATATATATATACATTCACATATATCCACATATATATATACATTCACATATATCCACATATATATATACATTCACATATATCCACATATATATATATACATTCACATATATCCACATATATATATATATACATTCACATATATCCACATATATATATATATACATTCACATATATCCACATATATATATATATACATTCACATATATCCACATATATATATATATACATTCACATATATCCACATATATATATATATATACATTCACATATATCCACATATATATATATATATATACATTCACATATATCCACATATATATATATATATACATTCACATATATCCACATATATATATATATATATACATTCACATATATCCACATATATATATATATATATACATTCACATATATCCACATATATATATATATATACATTCACATATATCCACATATATATATATATACATTCACATATATCCACATATATATATATACATTCACATATATCCACATATATATATATATACATTCACATATATCCACATATATATATATACATTCACATATATCCACATATATATATATACATTCACATATATCCACATATATATATATACATTCACATATATCCACAT
>OZ038483.1:59626804-59629304 GCA_964036315.1 Acanthosepion esculentum | reverse complement strand
TCTGACTATTATTTAGGTGGGAACAGTTTTTAATTCATCTATTTAGGTTGGTTATCTTTATTTGTTTTTGTTTTGTTTTGTTTTTTAAACGGCTAGTTTATCGTAATCGGTTGTTAGTTTATTTATATATTTGGATGTGTTTAGATCGATTTATTATACTTGTTATTTATTTGTTACACTATATCTTTTTGGCTTTCGGTTTTTAAGTAACGTAGTATATTATCTTTTATTAATGTTTTTTTTTTTTTTTTTTTTTTTTTTTTTTTTTTATTATTATTTTTATTTGTATAACAGTTATAACTTTCATCCGTTCTTTTGTTTTGATTTTATTTCGTATATTCTAACAGGTGTGGTTTTATGATTTGTTTGGAGTAATTTATTTTGCTTATTTTATTGTTGTTTGTTTATATATTTATTTATTTTTCTATTTTAAGTTACGTAGTAAAAATTTGTTTTCATGTCTACATTTTGAGATTAGCTCGGATCTTTTATTTAATAATTTATTTTCATCTGGGAAGGTAATGATAGCTATTTTTTCCTCCAAGCAAAGTTTGCAGGTTTTTGATAGGTTGTTGTAGGCTGATGATTTTTTCCTTATTTTCCAAGATATTTTTGGTGTGGTGTGTGTTTTGTTTTTTATTTCCCAGATATACTTAGAAAGCATTGTGCTGTTCGCATATTTACTATTTGTGAAAGACATTTTGTGTACATAATTTCTTTGTTTCCATGGTCCTTCGGTTACTCCTATATATACTTTTTCTTCATTATCTGCTGATTTTGTCGTGGCTTGGTAGATTACGTTGTTTTGTAAGCAATTACCGTTTAAGGGACATTCGTTTTTTATTCTGCAGTTGCACGTGGGTTTAATTTGTTCGTGTGGTTTGTTAATAATTTTTCTGTTGTGCTTTTTTATTATTTGTGCCATGTTCTCGGTGCAACTGTAGCTGATTTTTACTGTGTTTTTGTTGAATATTTTGTGTAGGGTGCTTGATTCCGGGAAGTGTTTGTGTAAAAGCTTGAAGAATATTTTTCCTATGTTTGTTTTTACGTTTTTGCTGTACGGTGGGTTGAACCATATGATATTTCTTTTTCTGTTGGTCTTTTTTGTGTTCTGTGGTGAGTATGTGAGTGTTGCTGGGAATCCGCTATCTTTTAGGGCTGTTTCGTAGTCTTTCTTGGCCTTGTTAAATATAGATTCATCGGAAGAATTGTCGGAAAGCCTGCGGTTAATCGATTTAGGTATCTGTTTGATTATAGAAGGCGGGTGGTTGGAGTATATATGTATGTACTGTGGTTTATCATTCGGTTTTCTGTATGGTTTGTGTGTGCCTTTTCTTAGGTTGAAGGTGACATCTAGAAAATCTACTTCGTTTAGGTTAGTTTTTATATCTATCTCGAATCCGTTATTTTTGAAAATTTTAATTATTGCTTTTCTAGTTTTATCAGTCTTTTGTTTGTTGCAGTTTCTTAAGATTATGAGACCGTCATCTCTGTAGAGCCCTGTGTCATTTCTATCTATTATTTTGCTTAGTTCGTGTAGTAAGTAAATGCCTACGATTTCGCATGTCTCTGCACCGTCAAAGCTTCCCATTGTAGTGTCAAATATCCCATCTTTCTTTATCCATGCTTCTTCATGGTGAAATAATAATGATTTACGTGAGTGCTTAATGATGTCGATTTCGTTTGGTTTTATTATTATTTGTTCCTGAGCTAAGTTGATGGCCTTATCTAGTGTACGTTCTGTTATGGATGGGTAAAATTCTTTTATGTCTAATTGTAGGAAGTGGCAATTTTGTTTGTTATTTATGCTGTTGAACCAGTCAATGGTTGTTTTTGTGTTTTTCCACTGGTTTACTCCTGACTTCTTCCTAAGTTCAGAATTAATTCTTTCTAGTATTGTTTTACTTATTTTACCTAGTTCGCTTTTGGCTGGGTTTATGAGTCTGCATGCAGGGTTGGTTTTGAAATTTTCCTTGTGGTCTTTTAGTGTGATAAAGGCTTGCGTCTTGCTCATGCAACTTATTCGGTCATCTAGGTCTAATTTTTGAGCGATTGCTTTAGCTTCTTTATTTATATCGTGTTCTATTGTTTTGGGTGCCTTTTTGTATGTTTTGGTTATGTTGTTCTTTAGTAATTTATTGTGCGTAGGAGGGGTTAGTTTGTATAAATTTCTTGTTTTGTCGGCTGCGTACACTAGATAAGGCCATCAACTTAGCTCAGGAACAAATAATAATAAAACCAAACGAAATCGACATCATTAAGCACTCACGTAAATCATTATTATTTCACCATGAAGAAGCATGGATAAAGAAAGATGGGATATTTGACACTACAATGGGAAGCTTTGACGGTGCAGAGACATGCGAAATCGTAGGCATTTACTTACTACACGAACTAAGCAAAATAATAGATAGAAATGACACAGGGCTCTACAGAGATGACGGTCTCATAATCTTAAGAAACTGCAACAAACAAAAGACTGATAAAACTAGAAAAGCAA
>OZ038483.1:59589304-59621804 GCA_964036315.1 Acanthosepion esculentum | reverse complement strand
TGGGAAAGGTATGGAGTCATTATTCTCGCCCCAGCTATGGGTTAATTAGGTCTTGTATTTAGAAAAATCATTAAAAAAACTATTAATATTTCCTTGCAAAAGAAGAAAAAACAATTGTTAAAAAATGTGCTTCGGCGTTAGCTAGTTTGCCAATGTTGATAAACTGTAAAAAGAAAAAAATGAATTATATTCAACAGAAATAAAAATTCAAACAGTTTGAGTGAGAAGAATGTTGAGTTCACTATCATTTGATATTTGCAAATTTTCACTCCAGGTGATACTTCTCAGGTGCGTGTTGCAAAAATCATTGATCGGGAAAAGGTAAAAAATTAAATTTTGTACTAATTGAAAGAGAGAAAGAAAATTTCGAAAGGAAATCATCAAGAGGATAAAAGAAAGGGAAATCATCAAGGGGAAAAAAGAAAGATAGAGAGAAAGAAAAAAAAAGAAAGAAAAAAAGAAAGCTCTACGGAATATATTTTAACAAAATCTTCTGGTTAAGTTGGTTATAGCAGACAAGGTTTACCTACAAATTTCGAAGGTAAGGATAGGGGTGATGGCAAGTAGAAGCTGAAGCCAAGAATGGTGTAATTTCATTGACTTCTTACAAGAGAAAAAAAAATTCAATTTCTAATACTACTGTCATCGACTTAGGTTACATCAACAATTTTCTTTTTCTACATAAAGTATTCACCTGGGGAAAGAATGGTTTCAACGCGTCGAGGAAAGAACGGTTCCAAGATACCAAAGACAGAATAGTTTCAAGATATCGTTGGGAAATTATAGCATCGAAACGAAGTTTTTAATTGTGATGAGCTGACGAAAATGATCCGTGAAATATAAAGACATTTTTCTATCTTAATCTTTAAGTTTATTTATATTACCGTGGATTTTACTTGAATAAACGAAGTCTGATGACTATCAATTATCAAGTAGATAAAGGACTCCATTTTGCATCCAAACTTTCATGAAACATTTGTTTTGGTTATGCAAGATGTTATCCAATATGTGATAAGCAGTTTGAATCTTGGACTTCAGTTCATTAACTTGATTAATAAAACGCACTAATAGAACTAACGAATAATTATACACTTTGTATAGGCTGACAAAATAAATAAAAATAGAAACTTTTAGGATTAGCGTTGGGAATTTACATCTGTTAACATATTGCGTTCGTTTACACTTCTAAAACAATGTATATGCCTTCTAGAAAAAAGATTTAGTAACGTAATCTGATAACTCAGCAAATACCAATAATCCCAAACATGGCTAAGATTAATTTTGGATTATGGCTACACAACAGAATAATGTTTTAACTGCATGCTTCAATATTGCGGCCCTGTACCAAATTAAGCAAAGCCTAATACCAACAGAATAGAAAGTTTCCGGAGAACATCCGCTATATATTTTATTACTTCAGACGTTACCATTGAGCGGATACTCATACATGAAATTGAGGCCCAATTTTTATTTTATTTTAAACAGTAACTGTCATATTTATAGATCTGGGTATTCGAGAAATTCTGATAAAGATGCTCTCCGGCAGGGATCGAACCTATGTCTCCTTTGTAGGGGAAACTTCAGTACAGTAAAAATGGCGGATTAAAAAAAAATCCTATAATGTCATTGGAATTTGTGAGACTTGATTATAATTCATTCTTTTTTTTTCTTTCATTGTTCACAAATCCACACGTACCGCAGTTAATTGTGAACACCATACACATTTCAATGGCTGTATAGTATGTACCACGATATGGCTACATACCGATTTTGAATCCAGAGATGCCATTTAATTTCATTTGCGCTGCTTTCCTCTGTCCCTTTGAGTCCACAACTACAAACCGCAGTTAACCGTGAACTCCAAACTCTTTTCAGTAGCTGTATAGTATGCAAATTGCTAGGGCTACATTCGCAATATCACAGGTTGAGTCACTTCCCTGATAAATAACTAGAAAATTCTCTCTCTACCGAAGAGGAGAAATGCCTATTTTTCAGGAGCGATATAAAATACTTGGGACAAATAATTTATGTATTTCTAGGGCTCGCAATTTATTACAATATTTATGTACCAAATATGTAGAAATTGAGATCACCTTTAAAAAAATTATTGACCCCCCCCAAAAAAAACTATACAGTTGAACATAACAACGCCGCCATATCACCCAAGATCAAATGGTCAGGCTGAACGTTTTGTTGATACGTTCAAAACGAGCCTTAAAGAAATCAAACGGGTAGGAGACGGAAAAAATAATACGCCAACAGTTTTTAAGACTTTATAGACTGACTCCTAACCCCAATACTTCACTGGAATCAATGACCGATGAACAGGGGTAGAGACTCCATCAGGATACGAAAGAGATGGAGACCGGGTATCAGGGACGCTGGAATACAATCATGATGGCTGATTACTGCTGGACTTTGTAGAGAGACACCCCTGGCGCTGATCATTCTAACGGTTAGAATTAACAGAATTTCAAGCCCTGAATCTTGAACAATGATGACGTAACATGCAATTGACATGTATTTACATTTATCAATGTATACCGTTCAATTTTATTGTAATCGATGTTTGTAACATTTAATTAATAAATTGTGTTAGAGAACTTTTTTCCTCGTAAAAACTTATTTCGTAAGAAAAATATTAACAAAATTCAATCGATGTCACAAAGATGTAATCGATTTAGTCAGAAAATCGGATTTTTAAAAACTTAGCACAAAAACATAACCTGATCGAGAAAAACGGATGTCATTTTCGGATTCAGCGGTGAAATTTTGTCCAGTCATAACTACTCGAACACATCGTGTTAGTAGAAGAAAAAGAAATCCAAGGGAAGTGTTGGAAGTGAACCCCAAAAGAAGAAAATACGTATCTTAAACAGGGAAGTATTGTGTAGAAAGACGACCGACCTTCTCTACACTAATTGTTGAACGTAGACTCATCAAATTCACTATGAGGAGGGCGCTGCTCATAAGAACAGGGACCACAAGGCGTAGTCGTACGCATTGCCGCACTGAACTACGGTTTTCGCTATTAATGTATTATTACTCCATGCCCCTCATGTGATTAAACCTTTTCTTCACTAATCTTTTGTTCAAATGTTTTCCATACAATATTATTAATCAGAAACTATGAGCATTATAACAATAACGTACGACACAAAGACCTATTTGAACTTTTTGAAAAGCTCGATTTACATGAGAAAGATGTTTGAGAAATGTGCAACCGCAACTGGGAACAAGCAGCCTGTACGCGGATAGAGAACAAGTCCCATGAATGCACAAAGCTTGCTGAATCGAGATCAAACAGTGGGTGTGGGCCCAATTCGGCCGTGGGTAATGCGTTTCAGCAGTGGCGACAGTAACATGCGAGACAAGGCGCGTTCCACGCGACACTGCACATAAAAAAACATAAAATCTGACTTGATTGTATAATGTTCATTGTTGTAAAATAATAAAAACACTGAATTCTTACAACAAAAAGTAATAATTATACTTTGCTTATTGCATTATTTTGTTTAACGGCATATTATTATTTTGAATATTTAACAAAAGGATGTAAGATGATTTTAAAAAACACTTAAATATAAAATGTTTGATATCAAACAGTTAAAAAGGTCAGTTTGAACAGATTTTATTCCAAGAGAGACAGATAGAAAAAAAAAAAGACAAGAGAGACAGATAGAAAAAAAAAAAGACAAGAGAGACAGATAGAAAAAAAAAAAGACAAGAGAGACAGATAGAAAAAAAAAAAGACAAGAGAGACAGATAGAAAAAAAAAAAGACAAGAGAGACAGATAGAAAAAAAAAAAGACAAGAGAGACAGATAGAAAAAAAAAAAGACAAGAGAGACAGATAGAAAAAAAAAAAGACAAGAGAGACAGATAGAAAAAAAAAAGACAAGAGAGACAGATAGAAAAAAAAAAGACAAGAGAGACAGATAGAAAAAAAAAAGACAAGAGAGACAGATAGAAAAAAAAAAGACAAGAGAGACAGATAGAAAAAAAAAAGACAAGAGAGACAGACAGATAGGGAAAAAAGACAAGAGAGACAGACAGATAGGGAAAAAAGACAAGAGAGACAGACAGATAGGGAAAAAAGACAAGAGAGACAGACAGATAGGGAAAAAAGACAAGAGAGACAGACAGATAGGGAAAAAAGACAAGAGAGACAGACAGATAGGGAAAAAAGACAAGAGAGACAGACAGATAGGGAAAAAAGACAAGAGAGACAGACAGATAGGGAAAAAAGACAAGAGAGACAGACAGATAGGGAAAAAAGACAAGAGAGACAGACAGATAGGGAAAAAAAGAAAAGAGAGAAAGAAAAAAGAAAAGAGAGAAAGAAAAAAGAGAAAGAAAAAAGAAAAGAGAGAAAGAAAAAGAAAAAAGAGAAATAAAAAAGAAAAAAGAAAGAAAAAGAGAAAGAAAAAAGAAAAGAGAGAAAGAAAAAAGAGAGAAAGATAGAAAAAAGAGAGAAAGATAGAAAAAAGAGAGAAAGATAGAAAAAAGAGAGAAAGATAGAAAAAAGAGAGAAAGATAGAAAAAAGAGAGAAAGATAGAAAAAAGAGAGAAAGATAGAAAACAAATCATAAAACAATTTGTGTAAAGCAACAATTTAGATGAGCTTCAGTGTCTATATATTCAACAAAAGAACATTAAGGACTCGTTCGAATGTCATTGTTTGTTGTTAACAATTAAAGCATATCAGACAATGTCTAAGAAATGTCAAAACCTTTGATGCTGACAAGAAAATAAACGTGCGTGAACATACACACACGGAATATCCATTTATTTCTTTCAAAAATGTCTCGTTTTGATGACAAGTTCGCCATTGGTGTTAAATTCATACTGCATCATTTACTTCAAAGTCGTTAGCTAGCATATTTTTATGACTTTGATACTTTCTTAATGCGAGCAACTCTGTGTTTATCGGACTATCATATTGTAGGTGTTTATATTTACGTTCTATGAAGGATTTTTGTAAAGATCAATTGTTAACCGAGTTCTCTTTCTCTCTCGTGTGGAAATTATACGTCAACTCATAAAATAATACAATAATCTGGTTTCGCGTACTGCTGCACTGGAAGATATAAACTGCTCGTCAGCACAATTAACTGGCGCCAATGTCAACACTAAAACCCCGCGCAGGAGATCAGCATAGTTAAAGATTTTAAGCTACTTAATTCAACAAGGCCATATAGGACCAGTGATGAAATTCTAAAATAAAGTATTGTTATAGTTCTATAAATTATTCAGGCCAGCATCGTCATCGCCAGAAATTTCGGCTATACCTGATTGCAAGTATCAGTTTCTCGATATTTACAATTAGAAAGAGACAGCTGAAATAATGAGGAAAGAAGGCCAGGTAAGTTTGACTCTTACATGACATGGTGAAGATTAGAAAAATAGAAGGAAACAAAGAGTTAAGTCAGCTACTTAATGCGCTTGAGTGAATGGATAAAGATTGAGCGTAAATGGCCGAAGAGAGCTACTTGGAGTAACAAAACACAGGAAGTTGTTAGTTGATTTGTTTAACGGCATATCAACTCCTTATGGGTCATTTAATGCCGAAATTTAATTTTCTCGGGACCATTGAAGTAATAAAAATATTATTCTGCTTTCGCAATTGAATACATGGTAGATGATACTCAGCTTTTCTGCATATTCAAGCTTGTGTGGACAATTACTAGAGGCAATGATATATGTGTTCCATGTGGATTAATTTACACTATTTACATTGTTCGAACTGTTGTTCTCAACTTTGTTGCCATATTCACGACGTTTCGGCCGTTGTACCCTCCGGACTTCTTGGAATTTCGAACAGTGATGAACAAAAACTTGAAGAGTTGAGTTAAAAGGGAGATAACTGAGACATCAGGAAAAGGCATGACAGGTGGAACTAGAATAATCTACCCAGGTGGATGAAATAACAGGTTCGGTTAGAAATTCCAATCACATGAAGAAGGCCGGGGCGTAGAACGGCCGAAACGTTGTGAATATGGCAACAAAGATAAGGACAACATCCCGAACAATGTAAATAGTGTAATACCTCATTTCAGAAATATATATATATATATATATATATATATATATATATATATATATATATATATATATATATATATAATGGATTAATGTCAAGAAACATCACGTTGGTTTATTTTTGTTTAACGGCATATCAAGCACTATGGGTTATTTAATACCAAAATCTAAATAATTTGAAAATAATTTTATGGCTTCAACTAAATATTTTGAACGCAATTGTATGCCTTCAGCTACAGATAAAATGTATTGTTGGCTTCTTTCTATATAAAAATATATTGCTGGTATTTTTACTATTAAAATGTATTTCAATACTTTCATAGTGTTTTTGTTAGGAGGCTTCACTATTTGCCCATAGCCGGAACCTTAATAGGTGCTACCACCTCGGGTCAGGGTGAACCCGAGAACAGCAGCATTTAAGATGTGGTTCCACGTTCCTCAAAACCTCTAGTCTCCCGATTAGAAGCCTTGCTACCGGATGTAGTTTATCGTCATACCCAGGACTTCACACAGGAAGTTGTGAAGAGAAATGATCCTACGTCTTGAAAGAAACATGATACATAAAATGAAAAAGATCACCCTATACGTTCACTTGTCTTCTTTGGCTGTATCTGTTATGCAGAAATAATTAAACGAACTCTTATTTATATTTTAGATTTCATGTGCAAGACGAATCTTTCTGCTCGGACCTCTTGTCTTGTTGGAGCACAGGCAAAGGTTAAGAAAGAAAGGAAGAAAAGAAAAATATGAACGGAATAAGAGATTCTGTTCAAAGATAACTGGATGATATATACACCTGGGTAAGGCCGATCGGTGTACAACCGTAACGCAAACACAAAAATCGGCTTACGGTTCATGTTGAAACGCCGGTATCCGTACGATCATCGGAGTTAAGCAACGTCGATTCTGGTCAGTACCTAGACATGTAAGCTTGGATGTGTGGATGGTGCAATAGATAATGCCTCAGAATTGTTAATCAGAAAGTTATGTTCAAATTCCAGTTGGATTCGTTATATTCACTTACGCGCAAATACTTTTGAGAAAGGCATGAATCAGACTTTTCTCCCCCAACTATGGGGGAATCAGTAAGACTTATTAAATATCTTAAAATCTAAAAACATTTTCTGGCAAGGGTTGATAAGCCGTAAAAAAATGAATAAATCAATAAAACAACAAAATCAAGAGTAAGTTTTTCATACGACTCCTTCGATCATCAAGTGACAAGAGACTGAATATCGTGCAAGGGTTTTTTTTCAGGTTTTATAGCAACAATCTTTAGTAATAAAGTTAGACAGATTATAGGCCGGTTATGAAATATAACATTGAGCCTCCGAATTTGTTGGGAAAAAAGTTAAAAGTACAGAAGAAATCTAATTATGTACAAGAACTGTTCCTGTATAGGAACGCTTGTGTGAATAGTCCGGGTTCGAACCCACTCCTGTGTATTTGTGTTAGAGTACTAGATAAATTGTCAATGGTCTGCGAAACGAGAATGAATAAATCTTAAAAAAAAAAAAAAGAAAAAAAAAGGTTATTTGCTCAGATTCCAGCACCACCCCATATAGATGAAGTTCTATCAAAAGTTTTAGGGTATTTGAAACACAGAAAAAATTATTCATATAAACATTTAATTTCAATTGTTTCCGCTAATAATTTTTTAAAATTTGTCCACAAGTAAAGCCAACTCAAAAATGGTACTGCTCAGGAAGGGAACCGGTAAAAGTCTGTATTACATTTGGTTCGTGTCTGCTGACTGTTAAAGACAAGTGTATGGTTGCAAGACAAATACGACAACAGCAGAAATAGATTTACGTGATTTATTTCAATAGGAACGTGTGGTTTTTGGACAGCTACCTCGTGGTAGAGTTCATAAGCCGGCTGCCGATCCCGGTTGATCTCTCATAGTAGTTCCCACTGGTTGGCGTGGCGTTCCTCCTGCTGACTGCCCAGACTGACCGTGACAGATCTCTTGATCGTGACAGTTTATTTGCCTGCAAATCAGTCGAGATGTGTCTTATTTTATTTCATAACAAGGCTCCCCCAGATCTGGGTCTGATTTACAGTGAGCGTTATTCGTGCATATTTGGGTGATTAATTCATGATAAAGTCTCTGAAGCGTGTGGGAAGTTGTCCTCATGTTCTTCTTATTGGCATTTGTTTTGGTATGGAGTTATTTGCTGAATTATGTGTCCCAGAGGGATGTGGAGGAGAATGATCCTGGTGACTGTTACATGGTGGAGGGAGAGGGATTGTATTAGATAGATGTGTTGGACGTGGAGCCAGTCGTCGGATATGTGCACGGTGAATCCAGATTGTATCACCTGACACATCATATTGTTCGTTTTTATAATGGTGTAATTTCCTATCCATGGCAGATGAGGGGATTGGGCAACAGTTGAGTGTGGCCGGTGAAGTAAAACCTTGTCGCCTACTTGTATTGGGTCCTTGTATGTGAGGCGATTTAAGTTAGTGGTCAGCTTTGTCGTTGGCCAGGGTGACGTGGTGGTGAACCTGTTTTAGCAGGGCATTAATTTGCATTCCATATGCTCCAGGATCGTCACTTGCGATTTATTTTCTGTGTAGTGTAGGTAGGCCGATGTTGGGGTGACGGCCAGTAATGGCATAGTGCGGGGAGACACCGGTGGCGCTATTGGTCGTGGCATTCATGGACGAAACGACAGATTCTAGAACGTCTGTCCATTCACAGTTCCTGTCTTCGCATAACATATAAAGTGCGTTCTTCATCATGCGATGTTGTCTCTCGATATTTCTTGGGCTTTGCGGGTGCCAAGGACAGTGAAGTTCTTGCGTGATTGACATCTGGTTACAGAATTGTCGATAGACTTCTCCAGTGAAGTGTATGCCTCGATCAGAGGATACTATGCGTGGAATCTCTCTGTGTTGAAGGAAGAACTGGTACAATCCGCGGGCGGCGTCGATAGCACGGTCTCTCGCGCATGGTATGGCTGTAAAGTGTCGGCTGAAGCTATCCAAGATGATTAGGATGTAGCGTTTCCCCTTTGAGTTGGGCATTGTGACAAAGTCTATAAAGACGAGATGGAATGGTCTCTTTCCTCGTTTGCAGTGGCCAATGGGCCAGTGGGTACGTCTACCGTAGTTGCCCTTGCACTTAGCATACGTGTCGCAAGAATCGACATAGGCCTTGATGTCGCGGTTTTTGAATTCCCACCAGTAGCTGGAAAGGAGTTCTCGCATACGGGTAACACCTGAGTGGTTGTTGCCCTCGTGTGCCTGGTAGAGGTATCTGGATCGTAGTTTGTATGGTATAACCAATCTCGGAGAGTGTTTACTGTCTCTTATCATCAAAACGGAGGTGCCTGGTTCTAGAAAAAAATTGGTGCAAATGTTTTTTGAAAAGTGTAGCTCGGTGGTCGTCAGGATCGATATGGGGTTCGCTTAGCGTGGGTGACTGGAGAGCGCTGATGATCTTTGCCAGGGCGTCGTCCTTTTGTTGTTCATTTGCGATGCCGAGGTGGTTGCAGATTCTCTCAGTGGGGATGGTGGTGGTAGAGTGATAGGCGAAGAATGCGTTGGTGACGCGCTTGTGGGTGCGGGCGTTTTGTGGTGTGTGAGTTTTAGGAATGAGTTGTAAACCGTTAAACACGCCGAGGCACCAAGATGGAATGTATACGCGGAGGTCTGAACCACTTATCTTGAATGTCCTACCTGCCGGTGTAGGGTCGTTCGGGGCTTTCATATTCTTATGTCTGCAACTTCTGCTGAGCATGTCAGCCCATACATTTGATTCGCCTTCGACATATTCTAAGACGAATTTGTAACATGAAATTTCTTCTTGCCATCGTCGTATTTTGGCATTATTGAACTCTCGTTGGTCCAGATATGTCAGCGATCTGTGGTCGGTGAAGATGACGAAGGGACGGTTGCAAAGGAAATAATCAATTTCAATATTGCCCACTTTACTGCATATACCTCTCGTTCCGTCGTGGACCAGTTCTGTTCCGTGGAGTTGAATGTATGGGAAGCGACTGCTATGATATCTTTCTTCCCGTTGTCGGCTTCTTGCATTAAGATTGCTCCACATGCGACGTCACTGGCGTCGGTGGTGAGCGGAAAAGTGATGACGGGTGGCGAAGAGAGACGGTACTTGATTTTTTTAAGGCTCTGTCAGCATTTTGCGTCCAGATGAACGGTTTATTAACCTTGTTGAGTTCATGTATGGGACCCATAAGTTTTGAAAACATATCTGACCTGATTTGTTCGTGAAGACGTGTCTCTAGGAATTGTCTGATCCACACTAAACGGCCGATAAGGCTTTTTAATTCATTTTTTGATGTTGGAGGTTTCATTTCCCTGATGGCACGAACGTATTCTGGAGCAGCCTTGAAACCTTCGCTGTTTACTATGCGTCCGAGGAATTTTGCCTCTGATGCGAGGAAGGAACATTTATCTGGATTCAGCTTGAGTCCGAATTTTCGGAGGGCGGTAAAAAATTGTTCGAGGGAGAGTACCTAAATGTCCTAGCGTGGACCAGGTTGTCGTCGATATAGGAAGAAATGTTGTCACGAGATGTGACCGTGGCTAGGGCTTCTGTTATGCAACGGGAGAAGATTTGTCCGGCAGATGTAAGGCCGAAGGCCAAGCGCGTGTGTTGATAGCATTGGTCCTTCCATGTAAATGATGTTTTGTATCGGTCTCACTTGTCGATCTCAATTGGCCTGTAGCCGCTGCGTAGATTGAGGGAAGTGAAATATCTGTTTCCTTTGCCGATTTTGTTGAACAAGTGGTCGATCCTTGGCATTGGGTAAGGGTCAAGATCGACCAAGACCTTGTTGAGAGTTATGTTTAAGTTAGCGACGACGCGAATCGATCCGTTTTTCTTGCGTACGGCAAATACAGGGCTATTGAAGCCTTTGGGGTCGCTGCAGTTTTCAATGATACCTTCATCGGCCATGCGCTTGATTTCGGTATCAATGTCTGCTTCCAAAGACTGGGCAATCGGGTGTTGTTTCTGGCTGCGAGACAGGCCGTTGGTTGGTATGCGGATGGGTCGGATGAATGTGCCTTTGCTGCTGCTTTCGGTGCCGATAACGTCAGCGTAGCGAATGAGTAAGTTTGCAGTGGCCTCTAGTTCGTCTCGGTTTGGGTGGTTTGGTAGCGATAGCCCCGTGCTATGCTTTAGCCAGGTTAACTTTTGACCCAGTGTCTGGATGTTGGGCTGTAGTTCCATAGTAGGCTGGTTTTGGATGACGTCGGTTTGGGCGCCATATGCTGGATCGTTGGTTGACGATGACGGTGATATGATTGCGGCTGTGTGTGTTGTGTATCCCGAGGAAAGTGTGCGTCTGAATTCTATAGTCGCATTTTGGTTGTCGATTAGATAGGAATCGAGTGTGTTGTGACATAGAATATTTTGGCCGATCAGGATCGGTGTGGTTTGGGTAGTTACCAGCACGTTAACCTTTTTGAATGTGGGTGAGTCTCGACTGCCGATGGTAATGTCGCAAGTCAGTTCGCCAAGGGCGGTGGTGCTGCCGTTGATTCCTTTTACTACGACGTCGGAACGGGTCATGTGTTTCTTGGCTTCTCTGGGTAACTGAGATATTGGTAAGATGCAGGTGGAGCATCCAGAGTCTAGCATTGCGACGCTAGAGAAGGTGATTTTCCTGAAGTTGAAGGTGGACTGGACGAGCGGTGAATGGTGAGCGAGTCCTTGAAGGTTGAAGGTGTGGTGGCTGACGTAGGAGCACGGCGAACGAGGCATCACATCTCGTCCTGCCCGAAGCGAAAATCCTGTTCCACATCATTTATGGCTTGTATATTATCATTCGTTGCGGCGATATGGGCCTGTGCCAGAGTGCGAGGTGGGTGGCGATATAGGCAGTTGCGTCCATGGCGGCAGGGGTGACCTCTGAGGTAGTTCTTGCACACGCTGATTCGTGGTGTGTGCTGATGGTTTCTGCGTGTCGGATGGTGGCCATGTTCGGGAAAGTTAGTGAGGCCCGTCTGCTGTGGGTTTGGTTGCCTGCTGGGTCGAAGTGGCGCGTTTCTTTGGTTTGACTGCTGTGGTTTCTGTGTGAAATACACAGTGTCGTGCGAAGTCGTGTCGTTGGATTTTACACCGCGATCAAGGTATCTTTGAGCATCGGGAGCTATGCCAATGGCTGAATAGTGGCTGTCTATTGTCCTGACAAGATGTGGGTAGAGATTTGAGTTCCAAATTTTCACCTTTTCGCTCATTAGCATAGCGCCGATGATGGAAATATGTCCATCGACTGTTAAGTTTATATTTTTGTCTTTTTTGTATTTGTTTTTTTTATGTGGACGGCTGCCTCTCTAAGGGTGTTTTCGAGTCGAGCCGCGAAGTCTGTTAATTTTTCCCTGTTTCAGATCCCAGGTTTGACTGAGGTGTTGGAAGTTAGTCATTTGGCTTCCGTGGGCTGCTAATAAGTATTCCTTCAGTTGTTCGAAGGTGGATATGTCTTTTTTTGAGTCAACCATCTGCTGAAAGATACTTTGGTCCAGTAAATCTTTAGCAGACTTGACGAATTCGCATTCCAGACTGGGATAGGTGCTGAGTTCTGGCGTGACGTGGATTGTGTATGCTTTAGAGCCGTGATGAATCGGTTCACGTCGTGTCCAGGGTGAAAAGTTCTCTCTAGATTCAATATGTCGCGTATAGTTTGTTGGCGCATCATTAAGCTGTAATCGCCGTTTGTTTGAGCGGTGGGAGGTGTTAAAGTAGTTGATTTTAGGGCAGTCAGCATGTAGTTTATGTCGGCTTGAATTTCTTGTATCGTGGCTTCGGAAGGCTGTGTTGGTCCCGTCTTCAAGTTGAATAGTAGTGTTTTCTGTTCCTTGACGAGAGTAAATAGTTCGGCTCGGGTGAAGCTCGTGTTGTAGTCGTCCATATTTCTCTTGCTGTACGCTTCTGATACCAGTGTTATAGAGAAGTGTATGGTTGCAAGACAGAAATACAACAGCAGAAATAGATTTACGTGATTTATTTCAATAGGAACGTGTGGTTTTTGGACAGCTACCTTGTGGTATAGTTCATAAGCCGGCTGCCGATCTGGGTTGATCTCTCATAGTAGTTCCCACTGGTTGGCGTGGCGTTCCTCCTGCTGACTGCTGCTGACTGCTGCTGACTGCCCAGACTGACCGTGACAGATCTCTTCCCCGGCCTCCCGTTGACTGCTTTGTACTTCCCCGTGTGACCCTTTTTATGGCGTTTTTTATGGCTTAACGGGCTCGAAAAACGACGCGAGTATAATTAGGAGGGAAGCATTTTTATTGGTCGAAAAATAGAAGCACTTTGAAATATTATTTTATTTTTCGACCGGAACTCGTGCGTCGGGCCTATGCGTAAACGATGATAATGGTCATTTTGTGACGGGGCCTTGTCCCGTTCACATCCGACTCTTGCTCTTGAGTATGTTAGTTTATTTGCCTGCAAATCAACCGAGATATGTCTTATTTTATTTCATAACATGACTGACAGACAGAACAAATCAATAACATCTATCAAAACGTGTAAAATGTTGAGAAATTAAAATATTTCGAGGCGAGCAGAACTTTGTCAAGAAAGTTCCCAGTAGAGAATTGGGGCAGCAATAGCCAGAACATTAATCAAAGTTTAATTGACTTATGTATAGAGCGACTTCCAAGTTTTGCGAACACACCGCTCAAATAAATCAAATATCTAATACAGTTTCAAACGACTTATGCATCGAAAGATGGAGATATAGATAGAGATATAAATGGAGACAAGAGAGGAGGTGGAAAGGGAAATAGATAGAAAGAGACCCTAGTTTGCGGCACAGTTAGAAGAGTCTGAAATCATACCACGCGTTGACCCAAGCCTTAGGAATTAAATTGGGTAAACGAAACTTTTCGGGGATTTGTCGATGATTGTGCTAAAACTAAGTCACAGGTCATCATGACTGAGGGTTTGAGTGTATTGGCCTTGTTCAATTACTGATCACTCAAGGTTATGCTCTCTCTAAGAAACTGTAACTAAGTTCCACTAAGCGTAGTTGCAGTGTAAACCACAGGATCGACAACTTTTCAGCATCGCCTCGTATACGTTATACATACAAATTAAATTGCAATAGGTGATTATGGATGCTACCTTTCTTTTTCAATTTTAAACTAAATGCCGTCTAATTTTTTAAAGATTTAAGTTCAATTTAGATGCATTATTTAAAACGGTTGTTTAAAAGAAATATGTTTAAAATAAAACATCTTTTTGTTCCATCCAATGGGTAATGGTCGCAGTTTTAAAAATTGGTTCAATAACAGGATCCTATGAAAGGTAGACGCCCATAATTAATGGGAAATCTTGACTTTTCAAATGCATTCATTGTCAACCTTACGACAGCGATCGTCACGCAAAGCTTCTTGGCAGTTGTCAGTCAAAACCGATTACAGAAATCGGTCACATGAGAGCTTTATATAACGAAGCTTCTAACCACATTACATAAAAGGTTACGTTAACGTTGGAAGTTTTTTCGGATTTTTTGCTGATGAAAGACAAGTAATTTAGAGTTAAAAAAACAAAATTTACCTCGGTGTCGCATTTGTTATAACGACATTTAAATCGTTAAATGCTATTTTTCTCTTAATTCATCAAGAGAGTTCAGAATGCTGCGTAACAATACAGAACTAGAAATAACACAAAATGCCTGCTTACTACGAGAATGTCGCAAAACAGGGGTGGTAAAGGGACAAAATTTAGAGCTACAAAAGACTGCAATGATCGTCCATATCCTGAAAAGACGAGATTTCATCTTATACCTTGGCTCCGTTCTTTGTCGAGTCCTTTCTATTGCTGTGATCGTTTTTGGATTGGTAAGATCTAACCTACCGCTTTCAAGGTATATGGCTACACTCATTAGAATTGTGCAGTGGTTGCACGTTTATACTTCATATATAAGCATTATGCAGCCATCCTTCGTTTTGACATGTCTTATTGAATAGAACAGACAAGGAAAGACTTAAGTTTCTCCTGATAAGACGTCTGATGTCAGGTGGACGCTTGTAAAAGAAACTTGGCAAATTTGTGTGTAATGTTTTGTGTACTATCTCTGTATATATATATATATATATATATATATATATATATATATATATATATATATATATTTGAGAAAGAGAGATCTGCGTATATTACATCAGTCAAGACAGACTTCAGTATCACTAGTGGTCCTTGTGAGGTCAAAGAGAACACATCTCATGCTACTGCAGAGCCAAAATCAGCATTTACACAAACCTACTCACAGGCTGGATCCATAGATTTATGGAGTCTCCTTTAGACACAAATTTGAAACAAAGTTGAAAATAGTGGAAACATGCTTAGTCTGATCAGAAGTTACGTCGCTGGTTGCCACAGAGTTTAGTGGCAATGTTCTTTGCGCAGATGAAACGTAGTAATTGATGCCAGGTTTTAAAAAATGTTAGTCGACCACTACGAAATACTACAGGATGCTTTGTATGTATATAGTACAGTCCGTTTAGTGATGGGTTGATCGGCACCAACTTTTAAGTAGTAGTTTCTCTTTCGGGGGCTGTTACAATCCCTATCAGTCGCCGATCCGGTGGTCTCGCTCTTATTACTCGTGGTCGCCTTCAGTCTTCACGTAATATGGAATTTCTAATTTCTTGGCACTTCAATTATATATAATTAATACGAATATAAAGTTTGTCACTTAGCTGATTGGTGTTACCTTCGAGATCCCGACTCCAGAGTTTTGTAAACGGACCTTCCAGCAACCACTCCGTCCATTCACTAATATATATATATATATATATATATATATATATATATATATATATATACACACACACACACACACACTTTTCAATGGCGCAAAGTTGATTTTTTTCCCTTTCATTACTATAAACGCTATATTTAGTGGATACACGTGTTTAAGAGTAGACATCTATATTTTTAAATAGTATAATGTTCGTCTATCGGCCTGGGTTTTGAACCTGTCTCCCAATAAAGCAGGAGAAAACCGCCTGGAGTGTTTCTAGACTGCTCATTTATCTGCAGGATAAAACAAAGCTTAATTACCCTTACGAAGGATTTTTCTTTCCCTGCCGTTACCCTTTACACTACTCACACATCTCTATATAATAAAAATATAAGTTTAAGATATGCTACGGTGGAGTAATGGATAGTATCTCGGATTGAGGAATCGGAGAGCCGAGTTCGAATTTCAGTTGAATCCATTACATTCACTTACATGCTAATACTTCGGCTATGAGTAAATAGCAGGACAGACAGGGTTCTATAGCCTTTGATCACAACTAGTCTATCGCAGAAAGAAATGGCAACATACTGTGGGGAAAAAAATCTGCCTCGTCAGTCATGTATCGAAAGATATATGATCACCTAAGCTTGTATCACATGGCACATAACTGACTGACTATATTTATGGGTAAAAGTGCTCAATATCATAGATAGAGCGTATTTAAATATAAACGTGGACACTGATGTCAACATCGAATCTGTTTCATGCTTGAACGCTATCGTCAGGCCATTCTGAAGATTGCTTTGAAGCATGAAATAGACTGTCGCCATTGTGTTGACCATAGTGTCCACTTCCGTTATATACATTTTATTTTTTTTAATCCGACATTTTATTTTTTTATTACTTCAAACCTTCTTTTTTTTTAAGCGGATATCCATATTTGAGTAAACACTCCGTTTTATTTTCAACGGCATTTATTTCGTCTACCGGCCTGCTTACACGAGAAAATTTATTAAATCAAACGTGTCACGAATCTTGCCAGAAGGCACAATTTCTTTAATAAGTTTTCTAAATAAAACACGCACACCCAACGGAGGGGAGAAAGTGCAGTAATGTTGTCCCTCCTTCCTGTTAGCAAATACTCTCGCACCCACTTCGAGAAAAACTTATCTGCCTCACGGTGATCTTGCCAATATAGTGACCCTCCTCGCTATTGAATCTTCGGTCGTAAGGTAGAGCCATAATATATTAGAAAGTATGCAAAAGGCTCTTGGCCGATTTTCTTCCTAAAATCTTAGGATATGAACAAGCATTAGATTATATTTTTGAAAGGCTTCTTGCTTGAATCGAGAATTTTCAGTACACTCCGGTGGATACGAAACATATCACGGTATAACCACACATCCCACGGTCTGAGTTTAACTTTTGAAAATTATTCAATTCCAATTGTATTTTCAAATTCTTTACCGCGTTTTTTCAATTAAAAGGGACATAACTCTCTAACTTTCAATAGCACATGTTGTAAAAATTTTGGAATCCCAAGTTGTCATTACTGCAATTGTTTTCGGTGATTTATCTACGTGACTTTTTTGCGACGAATTTTTTGTACGATAACAATTTTTATAACTTGGAAATAAATTCGGGAATAATTGAAATTAATTACGAAATCCAGAGAAAGTCACCCATGAAATAAAAATAATTGTTTGTACGGAAAGTAAGGACCTACGCGCATCAAATTGTCTTTCAATTTAAGTGGCGGCAGAAGAATTATCGTTGAACTTTTAAAAGGTAAGCTTAAATATTAATTCGATACTTAAATGCAGTGATCAATTTTGAGTTCTTCTGTAGTTTATTGTTGCCTATCGCATACGGCAGCAGTATGCCTCGCAAAAAAAAATCTCCACCAACAGAGGACCAGGTTGCAATCAAAAGAGACAAGGCTGCAGGAAGGAAAAGTCCGATGCAAATGAGAGACCAGATCAAACGGCAGCCAGGAGAGCTTCCAATGCTGACAATATGCAAAGACTTAGGGACTCTCAAACTCCTGAACAAGCTGAAGGGCGTCTTAAGCTTTATATATATATATATATATATATATATTATATATATAAGCTTAAAGATTTAAAGGTTTATTGACAGCAACATCTATAAGGGCCGATTCATTCTGCGCAAATACATACAAATGACAGGCTTTTGTATGAAATGTCGGTAATTTGACGTCTCAAATGAAAAGCTACGTTGCCAGTATAAAGCTTTAAAATTGGTTGTGATGCTGATGTAACAGACAAAAACAAATGTTTAATAACTGCAGAGCTTGCAAAACTTTAAACAACGCCGGCAATTGCAAAAATGATTGGAAAGTCTATCCGAACATTAAAAAAGTTCGTTGAAGATTCCAGAAAGAGGCGTTTTATGCACATCGTTGTTCATTTTAAACTTGGAAAAGAAAACAAAACTCAGAGATCTGAATAAAAATGGGTTTCAAAGACATTAATTTGATGATGTGGACGGCTTTTCCGATCGATTTTAACCCGTTTAAAAACTTGTAAGACATTCTCAAAAGAGAAGTTAATATTGGCAGTTTACCGGAAAAGAGGAACTTTGAAATGCTACTCTGGATGCTATACAATCTGTTTCATATGAAGAAAAGCAACAACTCACAAAATCAGTGGATAAACGACTATGATACTATGGACACCCACGCTGAAAGAGAAAAGGCGGTTTTATCTCGATCTCGGGTATTTCTATTTCATGGACCATTGGCTGCTACTTTTTGAAGATCGGCCTTCTAAGCAGCATCCTCTTTAAGCGAAGGGGAATGGGAAGTAAAGGTATGGATGTAGGGTTTGTGAGATATCAGGTGGTGGTCTATATTAACAATTATGCTTGGGATCGGGAGAGTTCTGGTCCACCCTTGACAGGAGACGGACATGTCCGTCGAGCGGTCCAGGAGCCTCCATTTCATATTACCAATCACCACATCGGGATGAGTAGATTGGCGAGAAGGTGGTAGAGAGGGGGGCGACATAGCAGAAGTTGCCCAAAGTAACACCTACCTACCCACTAAGATGCGCAGGCGAATCCCTGAATAAAACAACTACATATAATATGGGAAACCTAGATCACGTTTTTTTATTTCTCGAAGTGGCGTTTGTTTTTCATGGTGTTACCATGTGAGCATGCATCGCGTCCTTTCCCAGCTTTCGGTGAGATCGAAGATTGAAATGTAAAGTAGATCATTGGCCGATGGAAAGCTTGAGCGAAGGTCGCGTTGTAGGCTTGCACAACTTCTGAAACTAGTTTTCAGAACAGGAAACATTCATGTCACTGCAATGTTTTTGACATTGTCATCATTACAATGACAGTATTTTCAATTTTTTGGGGTACAAAACATTTCTCTTTGTATATATTTGCAGACGTTCTGTGATTATAATTTTTATTACATGCCAAAATCAAATCAATACGAAAATTTAAATATCTAAGTGTTTTAACAGAAGACGGAAAATGTGACAACGAAAACCGAAGTTGCATTGGAATAGCAAAGATGCCTTTCAAAAGCTAAACAAACTATTACCAAACGAAACAGTGCTAAACTATGTAATATGAAGCTAATGGTAGATAATCTCATAGATGTAGGGGAAACTCGAGGCAAAACTCGACACAATGAGGAAAATGGTTTAGAGAATTTGACACTCACGGGACATACTGAAGGCAAGAGCGAGTAGCCTAACAAACATGTGTAAATGGATAGCAGAAAAGGAAGTGAGAAAGATAGTGAATTAAAAAAAAGGAAGTTGGGGAGAACCATGATCGCCAACATCCTGAAGTGTCATGGTACATAGAATTTTTTTTTTTGAGATTTTGTATTCTAGCTAATAATACGAAACTTTGAAAATCCGGCAAAGAAACTGTTACCACAGCGTAACAGTAACATGCAGTCTACCATGAGTTATGCATACGTGAAATTATATACAGTGTAACCCGGATATAAGAGAGTTGTCGGGACCGGATATGAAGTATCTTATATCCGGGTTTCTCTTATATCCGGGTTTGGTTTATTATATATACATTAACACAGGCTCTAATTTGGGACCAGAGAAAATCTCTCTTATATCCGGGTTACACTGTATATATATATATATATATATATAGCATGTGATTGTATGCATTATCGGATATTATTTTCGAAAATACTTTCATGAACGTTTTTCCAAATGTGAATAACTTGTAACATATTTTATTTCTACCTATACTAGAGTTGCAAACATACTCGCACAAACATCAATACTAGTAAGTAAATAAAACTAAAACAAGTTCTGTATGTCGAATAAGCTTAACTATAGACATTTTTACATCCGTGTATTGTACAAACACACAAAGAAAGATGTTTATTGTAAAGTTATATGACCTAAATATCGCGAATATAAAATGGTGCACTATTTTGTACTGAGCATTAATCTCATCAACTCTCACGAAAAAATGTAAATGTACGTGTGCGCAAATTGCCTGGCGAATAACACTAAAAACTTTCAAGTAATTAAACCAGTTCTTGGAGGAGGGGTATAAATGATCGAGTGAATTTTAATACTTGCAAAACATTTGACGTCATACACAAACGTCACCTCTTTCTTACTTTCTTTTTTTCTTTCTTTCACAGGCTTGAATTGGTTTTATTTACTGTTTAATATTAAAAATGTGTCTTACTGTTTTTATTTTATCTTTCAAGAAAAACTCATTTTAATTGATGAAATTATTGTAAAGAATTTTTAACCACAAATTCTGAAGATATTACGTTTATAAATATCAAATATAAAAAGGTAGAGCTATTTACTGAGTTTAGTTTAGTACTATGTCGCATACGGAAATAAGAATCGGGAGCAGAGTTCAAATTCTGATCAAGTCTGTTACATTCATTTTTGCAGTAAATTCCCTTTTGAAAAGACTTTTCCCCTATCCACCTCCGTTATGGTTTAAATAGCATGGAAGTCTGGACTTCGAGCCTTGGATACTAACCAGTCTAAAAGAACAATTCTGAATTCAAAACCGTGGAGAAGACAACAGGAAACCACTCATGTCAATTCATAAATGTTAAAGAGTGGAAAGCTGTGGAGAGCTTGATATTACTCGCCATTAGTAACTATCTGCGAGATGGGGTAGCTAACCGTTAATCGTGACCTTCTGACAAAATCAGATTCGCAGAAGGTCACAGTAGTGAGGTCTAAACTTTCCCACATGTGGATGGATCTGAGCTGAGCTTGACAACCATCGCAACATAATAGGCGCCCTTGGTACAAATAATTGCAAGGCATCCAACGAAGATCCACTTCTCTAAAGTAGAATTGTTCTATAAGATTAGCCTGCTAACCACTGCGATACAACAAGGCGCCCTAGAGAAATTCTTATAGAGATGGGGCGAGCATGTGGTCCATCTGATGATTTTCTGCTGCCCGAAAGACTACAACAAATATTATTAGATATCCATAAAAAAACAACAAAAAAAAAAACAAAGATATTTTCGGTTATATGTTGCCCAAAATAGTAATCTATTTAAAACAGGAACAAAAGAAGACAGTGCCCCGTCGGCTGGGGCTTCAGCATACGCTGACTGCACCTCTAGAGAGGGGTAAAACCCCCAAATGAGGCGTCCAGGGCATGACGATAAACTACATTCATTTACTGGGTATGATGATAAACTACATCCAACAGCAAGGCCTCTGATCAGGTGGTGTTCAGGAGCATGGAAACACCTCTTAATTGCTGGTATTCCCAGGTCCACTCTGACCCCGGGTGGTAGCACCTGTCTGGGTCCCAGACTTGGGCAAATAGTTAATTTCCAATATGAGGTCAAAACACTATGAAAATATAAAAATAGTTTTTAATACCAGCAATACATTTTTGAGAAAAATATATAACCAGCAATAAAAAATCTTGTTGGCATTAAATAACCCATTGAAGTTGATATATATGATATATATTAATATATTATACTAGCCATTATCGTTGCTTTTATGGTTCAAGGGGAGTAACTCGTATTTTCCTTTTGTATTCAAATTTCAGTTAGCTTAAAAGTCCCCTATCGGGCGACATATAATCTAGCTCCTATGGAGGATTCTTGGTTTGGCCATCATCACAATAGCTAGGGTGGGGTAGATGCGATAGGCATCAATGAACTACAGAAGAACTCAAAATTGATTGCTGCATTTAAGTATTGAATTAATGTTTAAGCGTACCTTTTAAAAGTTCAACGATAATTCTTCTGCTGCCACTTTAAAAACGATTTCATGTACACAGCTCTTTATTTTCCAGTCAAACAATTTTTTTATTTATTTCATGGGTGATAGAACAGTGGACAATTTATAAGATAAAAATAATATAGTGCAAAGATGGGAAAATGGAAATGAGAATTAGTTATAAATTCAACATCTGAAGAGTTAGAGAAACTTAATAGCTAATTAAGTAAAACATGTATTATGGAATCTGTATGAATAAATGCGAAATTGGAGCTCAATTCTGAGATTAAAAAGCCCCAGCTCTACTTTATAGTAATTTGTATTTACTCAAGCAAACCCAGGTCAGGTTGTGACAGGAGTTCGGCTTAATGGGGAGATCCCGAGCGCGTACACCCAGTCTAGGAACAAAAATTGCCCGCAGACCTCGCAGCCGTCGATTGCGCTGGTAGATAACACCTGATAGTAAGATAAGGATATTATAATGTGATGACCCAAAATTAGGCGCTAAATAGAATTTAAGCGCCAACTGGAGATGCCCACGAACCGATGAGACGTGTATTCGGCACACTCCAAGAACAGGCGATATGAGCCACGAGCTAACCTGAATAATGCAAGGATAATGCAGCTATGTCATGACTTAACTGCTAAAAGGAATGTTTTTTGTAACCCTGTATTGTCTTTTTATTGCGTAATGTATTTCTTATTTAAAGTGTGCGTTTTAAACTGTTCTATTGTCTCAACTTTGTTCATGAAGCCACGACTCTGTTTGGGGAGTCGTTAAATTTCCCACAGCTTCACAAATCTCATTAGATGCACTAAATATTAAACTAATTTTTAATACATTTGTGCAGTCTGTTCAAAAATGTTTCCTAATAAGTAAATGTACAAATAACATGTGCAGTAGGATTGTTATTTATATTGTCGTTGTGGAACGCGTTATGACACGGCTAACTTTACAACAAGGCCGACAGTGATGCGACTCTTCATGAAAAGTTTACTTATTCTTGTTACAGAAGAAAAAAAAAAAACGATATAAGCAGCGATCCCCCACAACCGGTTTTTTACCATACTTTTTTGTTCATTACAAAAAGGTATTAATTTTATCCGGTAATTTTTCAAAAGCAGTTTTTCTTACTTTTCGTACAGATTTAAATAGTCCTATATACCAAATACAAGTGCCGACATGATTCAATAATTAACTAATGCCACACCACTCGGCACGGTGCTTATTTAGTACAGCACGCATATTCTTCGATGGTTATTTTTATAAATTGAAATGATGGGAAAACACTCTCCTAATATATATATATATATATATATATATAAATAAAATGAAAGAACAGTAAGATATAAAATCCGGTGTTCTTATAGATATTTTTATTTTTACACAATAGTGCTCAATGTAAATTTACATAGCATTAATATTATAAATTAATTGATTTAAAATGTTTTTTCGCTACACCGTGATAACCATGTTTCAAAAATGGAAGCTAAAGCCTTTGAATTTAATTTTGTTATTAAATTAAAGACATTACTTCCATTTCCTCGTCAAGCGAATTTCCAAAATTCGCTTGACGAGGAAATGGAAGTCATGTCTTTAATTTAATAACAAAATTAAATTCAAAAGCTTTAGCTTCCATTTTTGAAACATGGTTATCACTGTGTAGCGAAAAACACATTTTAAATCAATTAATTTATTTTGAATTTCAAGGAAATCTGTCTTTGCGCAGAATTATAACGAACATTTCCGGTTATTGTTTTTTCGTAAACAAAAAAAAACAACACGCGCCGTTCTAATAAGAGGGAGAAAATAGAAATGAAACACTGTCGTATTAAAGAAAGAAACCAGATATGAAACAAAAATAACATTTAATCTTGCAGCCGCCAACAACTGTAGTAAATAAAATGACCTGATTGCCTAGATGACGATTTACATCAGACAAACAAATGGAAGATTAAAAAGAAGAAAAGCAATGAAATTGCAAACCGTTTTTCTTTTCAGTTAGATTTGCTAGTTTACCTCTGGGTTTGTTTTTATTCGGCAAATTGCATTCAAATAGTTAAGAGCGTATTTCTAAAAAAAAAACGCATTCCTATACGTACGATCATTCACTCGGTTGGAAAATTTGCTCTTCCTCCAACTAAAAATGTATTGCGCACCAAACAATTTTAAAAGCATGAAAAATAAAAGTAACTCCGAAGAACATACATTTTACATAATCAATATTTGATCAATACACAAATGAAAATGAAATATTCTGAAAATGTTACAAGACAATCATTAAAGTAATAGCATGAATAAGCACACTTTTTTTTAAAAACGCTGATTACCACCATGTATGTTTTCAGGTTAGCGAGGATTGGTTTCAATCTTTTAGAAAAAAATTGTTTAAGAACAGAATGAATGATGAAATTGGCATCAAAGGGAAGTAAATTTATTTCTCTTCAAAATTACGAGGCTTGATTGATGGCTAACATCTATAAGTCTTTAAAAATGTTTTAGACCAGATAGAATTTCCCAATTTCTTTTTCAAAATTGGCACTACCGTACGACGTATTTTTTCTAAACATTCTCTCCATTTTTTTTATTACGCCCTTGAAAAAAAAAAGGGGTTTCTGCTTAAGTTTTGTTTGATCCACTTGCGCAAAGCAACTTCAGCATTGAATGAAGTTCCGGGACCAAAAAGAAATCTGACGGTACCAAATCAGTACTGTATAGAGGAATTAAAAAAGATTTTGATTGTCGGTCAGATTTTGGAAAGTGGCTACGGCTGAGAACTCTGTGCGTGTATATATATATATATATATATATATATATATGTCTCGCGCCCACATTTTGAACTTATATAACACACACACACATATATATATATATATATATATATATATATATATGTGTGTGTGTGTGTGTGTGTGTGTGTGTGTTATATAAGTTCAAAATGTGGGCGCGAGACAGAGTGGTTAACGTTCCGACTAGGAGATCTATGGTCAATTTGTCAAGGAGGTGACCTCTTGATAATATCGGCCTAGGGAGGCGATCCCAAGGAGCGGCACTAGTGAGAAATGCATGAAAACCAAGACAAGGACTGATACAAGTTTTTTTTTAGTTTTTTTTTTTAACGGTAGAGGAAACTTTTCGGAAGTCGTCAATGGTTGTACTAGCACGAAACCATAAGTCATCGAGACCGAAGATTTGAGTGAACTGGCCTTCAACTCTTCATAGTTGCTCAGCCCCGGAGATTCCAACCTTGCAACAGCACCTTCCTCATTGCACTCAGGTTGAGACAGTAATATCGGTGTCAGCATGACAGTGGTCGCGGGGGTAGGGGATTTTGGTACTTGGCAAAACAACAATTGTCCTTGGCCTATAGGCATGCGAATGCGTATGGCCCTCCTCACGTTAAAACAACTGTGTCATATCCTGGCCTTGTTCAACTACAGATTATGCGAGTTCTTCCAGAAACTGTAACTAAGATAGGCTCAGCATAGTTGCAGTATAAACCGCCCTATCAGACGTGTATACTTGGAAAACTATCAAGCCAATCAATTCGGACAGTTTCAAATTTGCTATATTTATAGGGAAATCAATACTGCATGGTTTTTAGATATTTTTTATTACTCGATACATTATATTTAGTGAATACGTGTAAATCTGGCTCTACCGACCTGTTCATTCGAGAGTTTTAATGAAGCAAATGGACCTTTCAGTAGAGTTCGAACCATTACCCCCCTACTGTTATAAGGGAAATCTGGGTAAAGCCCAATGTGATGTTAGACTGCTCAGCTACGGAAGATTTTCAGTCCTGCAAAGTTCAATTATCGTGAATATATTATATATTATATATATATATATATATATATTATATATATATGTGTGTGTGTATATATATATATATATATATATATATATATATATATATGTACGTACGTATAGTGGCATATATGTATGAACATGTCAATGTACATATATGTATGTATGTATGTATGAAGATATGTACGCATATAAGTGTATTGGACAGCATGATTTATTCCATTGGGTGATCTGGTATTACCCGCAATCTATAAATCACTTAATTTACATTAATCTTAACAGGCTTAAGTTTAAACCCCCCATCGCTTATTAACATTATTAATAATATTGGATACCAGTCTTAAAAAAAAACTATTTACTGTGAATACCAGAAAAAGACACACTGGGGCTTTTATAAGAAGCACCACATAGTAGGGACTGATATTAAACCACAAACGACAAGTCCTGGCCATAAACTCCAACACCAGACCGCTTCCTCCGGAATAAGATATCTTACACCCCCCACCAATCGCTAACACAAACCTACTTGTGTTAACAAGGCGTCTACGAAAGGAGGGCTGACATTGAAAATAATTGTAAAAACAATGTTCCAAGACAGACACTTCGAGACTGATGATAGCCGTATACAGAACGGCTCTATTTCAAGCGCTTCTGTATACGGCTATCATCAGTCTCTAAGTGTCTGTCTTGGAACTATATCTATGTTGAGGTAATTTTTTTTTTGCTGTAAAAAATACACATACTCTGTGAAAATAAAACAGTTTTCTGTGGATCAGCATACATACATGCATGCATGCATAAGGGAGTCATGAAGAGAAAATGAAAGCAGCATAGATCGAGAGAGAAAAAGAAAGCAAGATCACAGATTAACTGATGTAAAAGTCAGTATTAATTATAAAAATTGAAATAAAAGTCTAGTATTAATTATAAAAATTGAAATAAAAGTCTAGTATTAATTATAAAAATTGAAAAAAAAGTCTAGTATTAATTATAAAAATTGAAAAAAAAGTCTAGTATTAATTATAAAAATTGAAAAAAAAGTCTAGTATTAATTATAAAAATTGAAAAAAAAAAAAAATTAAAAATAAAAAAAAATTAAAAAAATTAAAAAAAAAAAAATTTTAATATAAAAAAAAAAAAAAAAAAAAGAAAAAAGAAAAAAAAAAGGAAAATAAAAAATTCCGGTATCAATTATCATCATTAATCATGCTCAGCGTGTCTTGGGCAAGTAAAGCTTATGGAACCCATTCCTCTCCAGGTCAACCCACAGCAGATGTCTTCCAACTTCATTGCTCGCCTTCGTCACGGACATGTGACCATTCATTTCATCGAGGTGGGGGACCCTACGACATTACCGTTGACTTCAGTCTCGGAAGCGATGCAGTCATTACCACGCTGTCTGCATACTTATCTATGCTGCCCAGTCCACCTCATCATATTAGATGGCCGTTGACACTACAATAAGTTATAACTTTATATTTTTTAAATCCGGTATTATAGGTTTCAGATCTCTCCCCCACTCCCCAAAATAATGTTAAGTTACGTTTCACAAATATTAATTCACCCCGTGTAACTATAAATTTTAAATCAAAATTTGTTTACTTTGCCTCGCGAACAACTCCAACTCTCAGAGTTAAAAATTACCCAAAATCATGGAGTTATTGACATTTTGCAAATACAGATGCTATTCAAGGTAATTACAAGGAATTTTTACAATTTAAAAAGAAAAAAAAAATGAAGGAAAAAAAACTGTTTTTGGCGTGTTTATTGGGGTAAGCGCGAATGTAGGCCCTCACACTTAGAAATAGCGCACCCGAGTTACCCATATCTGGAGCGATCACAAAGGTCAACCCAACCGGAGTGCAATGGAAGGGCCTCACTCTGGAAGAATTTGGTGTGAATTTTAGTAAATATAAATTATTTTTATTTTGGGGTGAATTGACAGCAAAGATCCTAGATTTCTACCGATAACCCATTAATGCCTACTGTCCTATTTTTGATGAGCGTGTACTAATAGATTAAGCCAGAGAAGGAACTTCATCGAAGGTAAATATGAGCGAAAAACGACAAAACAGACATGTCTCAGCAAGCATTCTTGAAAAATTATTTTCGATGAAGGCCACCTTAAAATAACCCAATGCGTGTTTTTTCTTTCCTATGAAACTTTAGTAGGTTGCTGTTATTGTTCTTGAGTAAACAAGGTAAAAAAGTAATGGCGATTTGCCAAAGTTAAGATATCATAGATTAGCAAATACGCATCGAGATGCACTTCTTTATAACGTTGGCACTTTGATATTTATTTCATTTCTTAGTTATTTTATATCCACTGATTGAGGCGTCGGCTCGTTGGAAGATTTAGTCCGATGTTTAAACCTTGAGCTCATACAATCTTGTTTATATCAATATGAACAGTTTTAAAATAAAATGAACACCGAGAGAATAGAAACTTCGTAAATTTTAAGCGAGACTAAGTCAGTTCTAAGGCCATGTAAAACCAAGGAAAGATACGTATATTAGGCTGCGTCTTTTGATTATTGTAGATAAACAAATTTGGTTTAATACGTTAAATACTGGGCAGCTGGAGTTTGATCAGAAAATAGGACGACTGCCAAGATTTTCAAAATCCGACAAGACTATACGAGAGAGAACGAGAGTGAGAGAGAGAGAGAGAGCGAGAAAACGAGAGAGAGAGCGAGAAAACGAGAGAGAGAGAGCGAGAAAACGAGAGAGAGAGAGAGAGAGAGAAAACGAGAGCGAGAAAACGAGAGAACGAAAGAGAACGAGAGAGAGAGAGAGAACGAGAAAGAAAGAGAAAGAACGAGGGAAAGAGAGAGAGAGAGAGAGAAAGAACGAGGGAAAGAGAGAGAGAGAGAGAAAGAACGAGGGAAAGAGAGAGAGAGAGAGAGAAAGAACGAGGGAGCGAGAGAGAGAGAGAGAGAAAGAACGAGGGAGCGAGAGAGAGAGAGAGAGAAAGAACGAGGGAGCGAGAGAGAGAGAGAGAAAGAACGAGGGAGCGAGAGAGAGAGAGAGAGAAAGAACGAGGGAGCGAGAGAGAGAGAGAGAAAGAACGAGGGAGCGAGAGAGAGAGAGAGAAAGAACGAGGGAGCGAGAGAGAGAGAGAGAAAGAACGAGGGAGCGAGAGAGAGAGAGAAAGAACGAGGGAGCGAGAGAGAGAGAGAGAGAAAGAACGAGGGAGCGAGAGAGAGAGAGAGAGAAAGAACGAGGGAGCGAGAGAGAGAGAGAGAAAGAACGAGGGAGCGAGAGAGAGAGAGAGAAAGAACGAGGGAGCGAGAGAGAGAGAGAGAAAGAGAGAAAGAACGAGGGAGCGAGAGAGAGAGAGAGAAAGAGAGAAAGAACGAGGGAGCGAGAGAGAGAGAGAGAGAGAAAGAACGAGGGAGCGAGAGAACGAGGGAACCAGAGAGAGAGAGAGAGAGAGAGAACGAGGGAACCAGAGAGAGAGAGAACGAGGGAACCAGAGAGAGAGAGAACGAGGGAACCAGAGAGAGAGAGAACGAGGGAACCAGAGAGAGAGAGAACGAGGGAACCAGAGAGAGAGAGAACGAGGGAACCAGAGAGAGAGAGAACGAGGGAACCAGAGAGAGAGAGAACGAGGGAACCAGAGAGAGAGAGAACGAGGGAACCAGAGAGAGAGAGAACGAGGGAACCAGAGAGAGAGAGAGAGAGAGAGAGAACGAGGGAACCAGAGAGAGAGAGAGAGAGAGAACGAGGGAACCAGAGAGACAGAGAGAGAGAAAACGAGGGAACCAGAGAGAGACAGAGAGAGAGAGAACGAGGGAACCAGAGAGAGAGAGAGAGAGAGAGAGAACGAGGGAACCAGAGAGAGAGAGAGAGAGAGAACGAGGGAACCAGAGAGAGAGAGAGAACGAGGGAACCAGAGAGAGAGAGAGAGAGAGAGAACGAGGGAACCAGAGAGAGAGAGAGAGAGAGAGAGAACGAGGGAACCAGAGAGAGAGAGAGAGAGAGAGAGAACGAGGGAACCAGAGAGAGAGAGAGAGAACGAGGGAACCAGAGAGAGAGAGAGAGAACGAGGGAACCAGAGAGAGAGAGAGAGAGAGAGAACGAGGGAACCAGAGAGAGAGAGAGAGAGAGAGAACGAGGGAACCAGAGAGAGAGAGAACGAGGGAACCAGAGAGAGAGAGAGAGAGAGAGAGAGAGAGAGAGAGAGAGAGAGAGAGAGAGAGAGAGAGAGAGAACGAGGGAACCAGAGAGAGAGAGAGAGAGAGAGAGAGAGAGAGAGAACGAGGGAACCAGAGAGAGAGAGAGAGAACGAGGGAACCAGAGAGAGAGAGAGAGAGAGAGAACGAGGGAACCAGAGAGAGAGAGAGAGAGAGAGAGAACGAGGGAACCAGAGAGAGAGAGAGAGAGAGAGAGAACGAGGGAACCAGAGAGATAGAGAGAGAGAGAGAACGACGGAACCAGAGAGAGAGAGAACCAGAGAACCAGAGAGAGAGAGAACGAGGGAGAGAGAGAGAGAGAACACGAGGGAACCAGCGAGAGAGAGAACACGAGGCAACCAGAGAGAGAGAGAGAGAATACGAGGCAACCAGAGAGAGAGAGAGAGAGAATACGAGGCAACCAGAGAGAGAGAGAGAGAGAATACGAGGCAACCAGAGAGAGAGAGAGAGAGAGAGAGAAAAAGCCCGTACGTTAAAAACTAGAGTGTATGTAATTTCTTTTGATCTTTCTTTTCGTTTTCCCGGCTATTTGTGATTTACACCCGTAATTTACGTTTGCGTGTAATGCACGGTGAAAGGGCCGAGGTTACCCGTTCTTGGGTTTTTAACCCAAATACCAGTTGTTTGGAATTTATGAATGACCCGTAAGACAAAGAAAAATTTCAGCAATGAAATTCGAAACAGGAGACAAAAAGTATTCATAAGGCTATTAACATAAAAACACTGATGTCTACATGTGAATGCAGTTTTAATATTTGTGTGAGTTTGTCTTTTCTTTCTTCAATTTCCGTTACTGGGCGCGACATTAATCGACATTGTTTACAATAAAAACAAGAAATAACACCAATTAATGATGCCAGGACCGATAACATTACACATCTTTACCACGATTTTGTCTAGAATCGACAATGTTTTATCAACGAGGTTTAAAACCTCGTGGATAAAACATTGTCGATTTGAAAGCACCGATATTAAAATTATTATATCTCCAGATTCTACTCAAAATCGAGGGAAAGGTGAATAATGTTATCGCTTCTGACCTGGCATCTCGACTTCATTCATTTTCCCCCCGTTGTAACGTGGCTTCCGTCTGTTTTTCTAAATTTATTTTCATGAGAGTGGTTCTAATTCCCTCTCCTCCTTGTACCATGACCACATGTATTCATACGTATAACTAGATTAGCAACTAGGTCCAATGGTTTTATTGTTGAAATAGCTAAATGCAACCGTTGAATTCTCTTCTGATTTCTTCCTTCCCTGTCAACTACAATCTTCAAAAATTTAAATGCAACCTCAGTCACCATCTTCTGTATTAAGGTCTTCTCGTTCTCTTTCAATCTCAGTATCTCCTTATGTCTTAATTGCATTAACGCCATGCTTGGAGTGAAATGATTAAAAAAATCCCGACGAAACTCGATTTTATTTAACGATGTTGACTAAACTTGCACTTTCAGCCATCTTAAGTAATATTGAACATTTTAGCAAAAGGGGTGCACATCCAGAAGTGTATAATTGCTTGTGGATTACTGTGTTAAGAGTTGCGAGTTGCTAGTTTGGGTTTTGTAAGCAGAGTTGTCAACTCAATAAAGGTTATTTTTTTACGTAGCAACAGCGCCGTGGCGTTACAGCGTAGCGAGGTTTTGGGGGTGCCATTAGAAAATACTACACCTCAATAGCTGTCTGGCCATTGATATACAAGGTTCTTAGTAGTCGACATGTCTTCACAATACGAGCGTAGAGTTGCTGTTGCGGGGAGCCTTCGCACCGGCCACACAAAGTCAAGGAAATCATTAAACGGTTTAGATACCCTAAAACTATGGTATACGAACTTGCAAAGGCATATGGGGCACCTCAGACGACAGGAACAATTTCAGGCCAGAACGGGAGATTCATAAGCGCTCTGGCAGCACCAGAGTTCATTGCCGAGGTTGTCAACGAGAACCCTAGCAAAAGCGCATCACACGAAAACTTCATTCGGACTAAACTGATGTTTACGTTGATGTGACATACATGCGCACAAAGGAGGGGAGAGGTAAAATTAAAAAAAAATATTTAAAATTACAGCGCTTCCTCTCCCTCGTGCGCATGTATATTCGCATCAACGTAAACATCAGTTTAATCCGATCACGTCCTAAAAGACGAAAACTCGTCACATGAAAATTTCTACTTTGTCATAGATTTCCATGTGCGGACTTAGGAATCAGCACTACATGGTAACTGTTAGTTGTATGTTTTAATGCGATCTTCAGAACAGACTTGGTTTAAAGAACGCATTAATACATGAAATTAACTGTCATCATTAAGTGTTGATTAACTATCTCAATATTGAGCATTCTGCACCGATAAATATAGAAAAAATAATATATATATATATATATATATATATATATATATAATAAAATACAGTTTTAAGGTATGCTATATTTATGGATTAAAGTGCTCAATATCAGGGATAGGGCGTATGTAAATATAAAAATGGACATTGAAA
>OZ038483.1:59541804-59584304 GCA_964036315.1 Acanthosepion esculentum | reverse complement strand
TATATATGCGTTTGCCAGAGTAGAACTGTGAAAGAAATTTGATAAAATGACTGATATGAAATATCCAAACAATATGTGAGAATTTGTGAAAAACAGATGAATTTTTTTATTTTGTTGCGAACGTTTCGCTCTGTACGAGCATTCTCAAAAAATGAAAAATCTAAAGAAAATGTCGTTATTATGACAACTTTGCTATTTCGAAATGCTGAGGTTAATTTTTAAGAAACAATTAAGAGTTAATAAAAAAAAAACAAGTCAATGAGATTCCTACATTGGAAATATGTTAAAATAAAATGCATATACGGTGATTTGACATCGGAAAACAAAATGTAAAAGGTATGAAAAAAATAAAGAAATATGTCAGGTGAGTGTATGTGAGAGAGAGAATTTGTGCAGGTGTGAGAGTGAGAAAAAGAATATATGTGAGAAAAAGAGTTTTTATTTTTTGCATAGAGTATGTATGAAAAAAGGATTTGAAAATTAACAAAGGTAATATCAAGCAACAATAAATTAGTCTCAAATGCTTTGTCTACATTTACAGAATTTCTTCAAACATAACAAAATGTCTTCTTGGTGGGAATTTAAAATGCTTACCTGTCATTTTCTTTTCAAAGGTGCCTTTGTTTTGCGTTTCGCCATGCTTAGAAGATTTTAACAAGCGTCCATCACCGCACAGAGAAAAAAGGTAGGTTAGCAATCAATCAGGTGATAATAATCAAATAAACTCCGACTGAAAGGTAATGATTCTGTACATGTCTTACAGTTAATCTGATTTCGGTCACTTTAAACTGACATCGAAATAAATGGTCCGTAGCCGGACATGGGAGGTTTTCGCTGAATTTTGATTGGAAAATTTTTATTGCCCAATGTTCGAACAATGTAATTTATAGTCATCACTGAATTAAGCGCATTGCCAATGAAGAAGTCTGTTGAAAATATAAACGATTTGTTCATTATTAGGTTACATATGTCTTTATGAACCCAGGCAGGTTAAACTCCTCTGTCACAAATATTGTTTGAACATCTGAGCAAAGTCAATGCGATATCATTTTTTTCTGATCTTTGCATTAAAAAAATGTCACGAATAACTTAACGTTGTACATGACCTTGTCAAATGTTTTGACTTGGTATCAAGGGAACTCTTATGGAATGTCCGGTCTACCTACGACTGTCCTGAAAAGTAAATCTCAAACCTGAGTCTCCTCCACAACGACACTTTTGCCAATGTCAGTGATCAGCAGTAGTATCATTTTGTCACTGATACAAATACGAGTAAAGAGTTGGTGAAGAAAACCATCGTCTTATAGTAACGCTGCTGGAACTTCTTTTCCCTTGATATAAAGCTAGGTTGATCTGCAGGAATGAGCCGTATCAACGTTTTTTTTTTACCTTCCTCCTGCTGGAAACCATTATTAATATGGAAAGAAAGGGTGAATCTCAGGTGGAACTTAGAAACTAAATAAAACCAAGCAATACTGTTTTATTACTGTGACAATTTCTTATGTATCTTTCAAAGTCGTACTAAAATGAAAGTTAAAATTCCTCCAGTCGCGTTCTTTCTTGAATTTACAAGTGGTGTAGTGAATATAGGAGTTGGTTATACATCTGTTACGGTCATCTAGTGGTCAAGAGTTCGATCCTTGGATCAGATAGTAAAGAACCAATTCAACTAGGAACAAACAATAACTGACATCACAGAAACGAAATATCACTAATCGATATCCCATTACAGTCAATCAATGGACATCTGATGATGACCAGAGGGTACTTGGTCTAAACATTGTGTCTATAACAACATCTATATCAACCAAGAGGAGAACAATATTTGGAAATAACGCAAGAATATTAAATATATGTTAAATTTTTCTATATGCCGTGTTCACGGTCCTCCACAATTTCGTATTCTTTGTAATTCTAAGTATTGTTTGTCTTCTTACTATCCTCCTAGTCCATGTTCTGCCATCAACTTACGTTAAGTATGTTACATTTTCTTCTACCCCCAACGTCTTTAGTATGTCCTGTCAGTGTCACATTCTCGAAAGACATTTTTCCTCGTTATGTGACCCAGAAATTTCAACTTTCGCTTTTCTGATCCTAAACACAAGTATCCTTCTCGTTCTGAATATCCTTAAAACGTCCTCGGTGCTCATGTGTTCTGTCCATGGTATTTTCATTACTCTTCTGTAGAAATAGAACTCTGTTGTCTCAACTCTCCTATTCATATGTCATGAAAATGTCCAGCATTCACTGCATATAGACGGATTGATATCATATAGCAATTCAGCACTTTTTCTTTGCTTCTAACAAAATTAGATAAATATATATATTTAACCTTAAATTTCATTTAAATATCTTGGCAAAAAGTAGTAATGTTTTACTAATGAATTTATTGCTGTTCTATATTGATACAAGGTATTATTAAATTATAATGCACTAAAATTTACATTTCTATTATTTTGCATTTGTAAGCAAAATCATTTTTCATATAAATTCATAGAATCATGTTTCGGCAAACATGGACCTTCGTGCACTTAAAAAACGTAATGTCAAAGGACTGTTTTTCTAGTAACATCGCTACTATTATAACTTCGATTATTAGAATTGTAATAAAACTGAGATATATGACAGTAAATTGATACATTTTTTGTTCTTGAGAATTTACAAAAATATTAAACACTATTTATTAAATTGTTTATTTACAAGAATAATTTCATATTTACAACATTCTAAAAACTAATACAATTAAAACTAATGCAATGCAATATTTATCATTGACCAATTTATAAAGAAATAAATATGAAAATAACTTTTATTTCATAAATTTATAAACATTTACTAAATTATTAAAGTATGTGAACCAACTATAATGAAATTTTTATTTACCATTTTATAAAGTTCGAATCAATTGGTAACTAGCCAATGTTTTTGAATAGTGTAAATAATCTAATAAATAGTGTTTATTATTTTTGTTTTTAATTCAAGAAAAAAGAAAATGTATAAATTCACTTTCATATGTTTGGGTTTAATTACAACTCTAATTATCGCTGTTTATTGCCGAGAAGTGAAGGTAGCTAAAATAATAGCGGTGTCAAGGAAAAAACAGTCATTTTGACACTCAGTTATTTTTTTTTCCGGTCAAGAAGGTCCAAGTTTTCCTAATAGTCAAACTCGTATGTTTTCTGATGTCAACTTTCAGGTAAATTACGTATTCCATTCTAAAGAACGACTCCGATTTTGATTCGATAAATTCATTGAGAAATTCTTTTTAACTTTAACCGACACAAGAGAAGGCGTGGTGCGCAGGGCGGAGCACTCTGAATGGAATCGTTCTAGAGATTACTTCGTCTGTGGCAAAAACTTATTCCAGTTGCATGGTTGTCTGCTGCATCACATTAACTACAAGAGGTCGGACCCTTTTATCAACTGTTGATTTTCTTACCAGAAAAATATTCTGGTCCAACGCACTGTTAGGTTATACTGTGTGTCCCCACCAAAAAATTTACATCATTTAAAATGTTAATATCTGAGTAACTACATGTGTCAGAAAAACGAAATGAAATAGGTTTCATTTTGAACAATAAAAGATTTATTTATCAAAATTCGAACCAGATATTCGTTTCAAGTTACGTAGATTTTATAACCAATTTCACAGTCTCATAAACGTCCAATATGCGCACCACCTGTAATACGACACATGTCAAGTCAGTAGTCCAGCTCCTGCCAAATATGCTGCAGCATTTTTTTTAACTTTTCACCTCAAGTAAGGCGGCAGTGCCACTTGCACGCAAGGGGTTACAGAGGGTGGGAGCAAGAGTAAAGAGGCGTGAAAGAGGAAAGGATGAAGAGAAGGACGGAGAATAGATCAAGGCATCTGGAGATGTCGACTGATATTACATTTGAGTAGTTGGAGATTATAGCTATCAAGGAAGCAAGTAAGAGGAAGTGAGTCCCACAGACAGGAAGTGTGAGACATGAAGCTATTGAAGTAGAAGAGACGGCTACATTTAACCGTTTCGACAGTGAAAGGGTGGGACTGTGATACCGACCTAGTGGCACGTTTAAATTCATGCAGTTTGGGAACTAGCAAAAAATAGCTCGTCGGAGCAGTTACCGTGAAAGTATTTGTAGAAAAGACAGAGAGAGGCGACGACACGTCTGTGAGAGAGCGACTGTAAATGAGATCCCAGATCAAGGCCAGTCACATTGCATATCCGTCTCTGGGTTTTGTCGAGGACTCTAAAACGAACAGCGGGGGCTCCAGACCATATATGACAGCAATATTCCATGCAAGGGTGAAGGGTGATTTATAGATTTGAAGGATGGACTCGAGCGAGAAAAACTTTTTGGCGTGACAGAGAACCAACTTTCCTTGCGGTAGATGAAGCTATTGATTCTATGTAATTGTTCCATCTCAGGTCAGCGGACAGTGTGAGACCAAGCAATCGCAAAGAGGTGCTCTCGTGGAGTTGAGCATCAGACATTCTAATGGGAGGAAGGGTGAGGGTTCTCTGTGGTGAGTAATAGAGAGCAGTTTTGTTTTTGAGGCATTGAAGTTAACCAGCCATTTCCTGCCCCAGTCAACAACCGATTGGAGGTCCTTTTCGAGACCAAGGGAGAAGTTAGTTTTGTCAGCGATACCTAATGTACTATTTAGGCAGCAGTAAATAGTGGTGTCGTCTGCATAGATGCGTACCTGGGAACTGATGACATCGGGAAGATCGTTAATGAAGATAAGGAACAGTATGGACCCAGGATAGAGTCTTGGGGAACACCTGCGTTCGTGAGAAAGGAACTGGAGGAGAATCCGTTAAGGACGACTTTCATTACACGGTTTGACAGGAATGATTGTATTAAGTCAAATAACCGTCTTGAAATACCGTATCCCTGAAGCTTGCAAAGGAGGGCGGCATGCCAAACCCTATCAAACGTTTTAGAGATATTTAGAGCCACACACGAGCTTCTCCGTTATTGTGGGGTGCTTGGTAAACAAATTCAGTTATGGCCATGAGCGCATCAGCTGTATGTCGGGCAAAGCGGAAACCATATTGCTTGTCAGAGAGCAGATCATGGGATGTAAGGTGCTTAACCACTTCGGCGTTGATTAAAGCTTCAAAGACTTTGCCGAAGAGTGATAGGACGGTAGTTAGATGGTTAGAAGGGTCGCCAGAGTTCTTAAAGACAGGTACAATAGATGAAGACTTCTAACAGGAAGGAAAGCAGTCTTTGAGGCAATAGTTATATAGTTTGGAAAGGCCAGGAGCTAGTTCAGGAGCACATTTCTTCACGACAATGGATTGTATCCCGTCTCCACCGCTAGCCTTATGGGAGTCTAGTTTAGAGATGATGCCCAATACCAACGAGGGGTTTATGTGCAACTCGCTCAGCAGAGCTTCAGTTCTAGGGGTAAATCGGGTGTGGGTACACAGGACGAGTCGAGCGTTGAATTGGATGAGAATGTACGAGCCTTATCGGGTGAGGAAGTCAGGACCGCAAATTGGTTGAACAAAGGAGGTATTGTGGCTTTGTTGTTGTATAGTACGCTTTTGCAAAGACGCCAATAATCTTTGGAGCTAAATTTGCGAGATGCAATCCGTTGTTTCATTCTATCTGCAAATAGTGACTTTGCTTCATTGGGGACACGCTGACACTCATTACGGCCTGAGACAAAGAGACGTCTGTTGCAATCTGACATATCACTACGCTATGTACTGCGTAACATTTTTCACCGCCTTACTGCGGACTTATCTCAATGATGAACTTACAGAAAGAGGGATCGAGCGGGCGATAATGATAATGTACTATTGAAATAGTCACCGCATTCACATGACTTGACACAATGTGATTTTCTTTCTATGGGACTATGTGTACGGATCACATTTGGAACACAAGGCTTACGGTCATATTACGTTGGAACAGTGATTCCTGTACGATCACCAAAGTTAAGCAACATCGAACCTGGTAAGTGCCTAGATGGCTGACTGCTTGGGAATACCAAGTATTACAATCTTGTGTGTGTGTGTGTGTGTGTGTGTGTGTGTGTGTGTGTGTGTGTGGTGTAATGGATAATGGTTCGGAATTGTTAATCGGAGAGCCGAGTTCCAACTCCCGTTGGTTTCTTTATATTTACTTACGCGCAAATACTCTTGAGAAAGGTATGAATCCACCTATTCTCTCTCCAGCTATGGGTTAATAAGACCTGTATCAGTAAAAACATTAAAAAATTTCTTACAATAAAAAAATATTTTCAACCGATTTTGAACACGATCTAGTGAGGTTTGACCTGCTCCACGTCAGATATAGCAGCAATACTGTTTTTTTTTTAAAATCTAATCTAACTTTTGTAGAGATAATGCATAGCAGAAGGGGTCAGATATTCCCTGGAATTATAAAAATGACCTGAGCATTTTACAAGATCTTTGTCAATAGATGAAGTACAGACTGATTGCAAAGTGGCTAGACAGAGTGTAGCACAGAATGATTGCAATGCGGAATGTTACGTTTTCGTGACTAAACTAATTTATAAGAGGTGAACAATGTTGTCTTTACTTTTACTTCTCTTTTCTTGACTCCTTGTTGATTTTATCTATTTCAGAAGAGAACTGATTTGTTTTACAAGACCATCAAATAAATGTTCTGTCAGGTGAAACAAGATGGCACCTTAAAATATATAGCTTTTTTTTGACAGAGACCTGGCAGTGCAATACCTCATAAACACATTGTGGATATGGTTAAGTGAAGACTATGAAATTGTGATCTTTCTTGTTACACTTCATCACCCGAGCATGACGATAGTTGTCACAGTTCACTTAACGTTCTAAATCGACTTTTATTTTTCCCACGTGTTTGAATAAATAATGCGCCAACAATATGACAAACAAAAGAGCACTCTTGAAGGAATAGAATCATTTTTAGTGTTCATTTAGCTTGAGTCGGAATGTAATCTTTATTATTATTTTTCTTTAAGATTGGTGACCCAGATTTTAGTTTCGGCATTTAGTTGAAGACTATAAATGGGCAGTGTACCCTGAGGTACCAATTTGTTCGAATAAATAACTAGACATGATCTTGTACACCAAATGATACCCAAATGGTACCAAAACCACGGTAACGATTTAGATAAGGTTCTAAGTGATGCTCCAAAGAGTTGCAGAACATTTTTAAGAAGTATTTTTAAAACCAAAGAAAACTTTTAAAAAAATGTTAAAAGTATCATCAACAACATCAGTCCTCTGACCGAGTGTGGTCGAAGGGTCGCTGTGCAGCTGAGCACTTGACCAGTTTCTTCCACAAACAACATTCATGCGTATTGAAAAGGGTGACTTGTTCACAAAATGTCATAATATTGTATTCAAAAGAACGCGTCAATTTTACACGTGGTCGAATGAAAGTAAATCACAACCTGAACATTGGATTTAAGTATACATCGATATTAGATGATTTTAACCATAACATAATAATTATGCGTATTCCTTCCTTCGCATATCTGTTACGTCCTGCAATTACCTCAGATAAATAATGGGCCATTCCGCTTTCACGAGAAGAAGAAAATTTTATGATTGTTGGAAATGTATTATCAAACAAAAAATGGTGTAATATTACATTAATAAGAAAATAAAATCTATAACGAATTAAATAGAAATACATTATAGCCCTTTTACGACGGATCAATAATGGTCCATTTTTAGTTCATTGAGATGAAAGATGGAAGGAAGAGAAGTCAAAGTCACTGTTTGGTTTTATTGCGAAAAAGAAAGCATACATAATAAAAAGAATGAACGAAAATAGAAAAATTTGCAGATTATCTGATGTCAGAGTTAAAGCACTCGATACCAACAAAAGAGAATATTGTATGTAATAAAGTATTAACTTAATTATCTTGGTTGCATAAATGTGTAGATATTTGGTTTTAATTTATGCGTATACACATATTTACGATTTATCGTGAAAGTCAAACGTTTGGTATTGTAGTGAACAAAACAAGCTCTAGATTTAAAATTCAAATGCTAAGCACTGACTCATTGAGTTTGTTAGAAATTAAAAAGACTCGAATTTATAAACTTTGCTTAACACATACGCAAAAACGAATCCAAAACAAAACTCGTGAAATTTCACACCTTGATGCGAAATGTTTTTCGGCCAATAGAAAACTAGGAAACATTTAAAAACAAAATTCAAATAATCTTCAATTCTCACAAACAAATTCTTTTACGGACCTTTTCGCGCGTCGACGCGAAGTTTGAACGTCGTCCAATGGAAAGGTCCGAATCATATCCGGGAGTGAATTCCCAACTGACCTTTTCAAGCCCCACAAACAAAATAAAAGACGGGCAAGTTCGCCTGTCGCTAGAGAGGAGACGAACGTATTAACACGTCCCTTGACAAACATCAAGCGACCGTTATTATTATCTCTACCTTTCCCCCTCACCTCTTTTATACTTGATAAACAAATGGAACATCATAAGACTGAGCGATTACTTCAAAGACATTCTTACTCTACATACATACATCCAGACATACGTTCCTGCCTACGTACACAAACTCATTCTTGAAAGGACTACTACGAACATTTTGACGACCTTGTATCAACCAGAATACATTAATTTTATTTGTAAAGACCTAAATTGATTTATATGTATATAAATTTGTTGTTTCACTTTACAATTTGATTTTCTTGTTTTATACTCCTCTTATGGTTGTCTAACTAACAAGGCCAAATTGAACTAATCTGTTTCAATACTCATACACTTCACTTCACTGTAACTGATAACCCACTATAGTATAAAACGTTTGTTATTTGGAATTTAAAATTATTTTATAAATATATGTAAGTATACAGTACAACCATTTTGAATCTTTTCATTTGTACTGTTTCTTTAAATAATGTCGGATGTTAATAATTATGATTATTATTTTTTGTTAAAGTTGTTAAGCTCAAATATTTAACAATACATTCGTGGAATTTCTACAGTTATTTTTCTAGTCGTGGAAAGAGTAAGGAACCTATTCAATTGTTAAATCAAGAATTTAAAGCAACGCGATAAAGTTAGTATGATGCAAGAGGTTACTGAGTGCGAAAGAAACTGAAAAAAAAACGTTGTGTTGAGAGAGAGAGAGAGAGAGGGGACATTAAAAGACATTAAAAGACCAGGATTCAAATATTTTAAAACAGTGGGATATGAGAAAGTAAATTTATGAAGTATTTAATTTAAGAAACATTTTTCGAGATTAAACATAGCGCTTATAGCCAGTCATAAGTAGGTGTGATTATAATAATTGCAACGGAAATGATGTTGTCGCTGAAGGAAGTCACTTTCTCAGGACGCCCAGTGAAATTATTCTTATGTGCCATGAATTTCTTGTTCTTACGGGAGAAACGAGACATTTTCACGAAGAACATTTCGGTATCTTTGTAAAAAGAGAGTGATGCTTCCACGTGATATACGAGCCGGTTTTTAAATGAGATAACGTCACTGAAACAAACATTTTGGTTTTTGGTTGTTTGGTTTTATGGCATATCAACCTCAGTGGGTCATTTGAAAATTTTTGAAATAGATTCATAGCGATAATTTGGAAAAAAGGTTGGTATGTATACATATTTATTTGAACCATTTTTCAAATACTCATATTTTTTTTTAGTACAATCTAACTTAAGAATGTATAGCTGTTTGTATTACTGATAGTTTTTTTTAAGTATTGCTGATAATAATTTTTCCTTCAAAATAATTTTTTTTGTTACAAAGTATTTCTGGTGTTAAAACCTATTTTTACACAAGTTTGAGTGTTAACTATTTGCTCATAGCTGGGACCCCAACAGGTGCTATCACCCCGGGTCAGGGTGGACCTGGGAATACTAGCAATTAAGAGGTTGTTCCACGCTCCTCAAAACCTCCTGATCAGAGGCCTTGCTGTTGGACGTAGTTTATCGTCTTACCCAGGACGCGGATGTAGTTTATCGTCATACCCAGGTCGGAGAAACATTTTGTTAGAAACAAAAAAAAAAAAGAAAAAAAGAGTACTGAACTATTATATAATATCAGTGCTCATATATAACAATGAATGCTGGACAATCTCCTCACAGAACAAGCAACAGAAATGTGTTTCTACAGAAGGATACTGAGAATACCATGGACCAATCGTCAAAATTTTAGAGAAAAACAAAAATGACACCTATACTTAGCATCAGGCAGATGTAGTTGAAATTTCTAAGGTACATAATGAGGTAAGAAGTCTTGGAATATTTGATACTCACAGGGCAGATTGAAGGCAAGCGAAACAGGTAAACAACGCATAACCTACCTGGCGAGCTTGAGTAAATGGATGGTGGAACAGGGTTTAGGAGAGATAATTTATTAAGAGCTAGAAAAGACAGGGAGTTGTGGAGAGCCATTACCGCCAACGTCCTAAAGGGACACGGTATATAGAAGAAGAAAGAAGTATTATACAGTGTAACCCGGATATAAGAGAGTTGTCGGGACCGGAGAAGAAATCTCTTATATCCGAGTTTCTCTTTATATCCAGGTTTGGTCTATTATATATACATTAACACAGGCTCTAATTTGGGACCAGATAACATCTCTCTTATATCCGGGTTTCTCTTATATCCAGGTCTCTTATATCCGGGTTACACTGTACTATAGAATTTGAAACAAGACTATTGTCTTTGAACACTACCTACTCTCTCTTTACATTACAAGTTGTACGGGTCATTGTCTGTTTTTCTTTTCCTTCTGTTCCCCAGTGTGTTAAATAAGGACTGGTGTGTACGATAAGTTATGATAAAATAAATTTCATTGTTTATGGTAATCATTCTCAACACAGATGGTGGTGGGGGCACTTCGATGTGGTGTAATAGTTAAGGTTGTTTCGTTCGATCAATTACGACTGAATAGTTAGTTTGATCCTCACATGGTGCTCCACACTTTCGACTTTGTGCCACATCTAAATTATTTATTTTTCCGGACACTACTTGGCTGGAAGCATTTCAAATAATTTAAAACCCAAACCCCAGAGTCCTTCCCACCAAGCAGTCCCTCTCTTTCGGGATGGGGCTGGGTTTATTGTGAGACGTCCTCAAAAGGAGAAGTGCCAAGGGGGTTTGGGTAATTTTTCCACGGTATTGCCGTTAAACCCAACTTAAATCTCGACCATATGTCACATTCGGTAGAGACGTGGTCGCGCTGAAAAATAAATGCCCTCAGCACAGTTGGCCAAGTTCAAATTAATCGCGTGCAGATTTATGAACATTACTTTTGAACCAAGTGCAATGCAATGGAATTTTTTTATTTATTATTTTTCAACAAAATTACCAATTAAAATGAAAGACCAAACTTCGTTTTTGTTTGTTTGTTTTGTGGCATGCCACTCTCAATGGCTTATTTAATGCCGACAAGATTTTTATTGCTGGTAATCTTTTTTTCAAAAATGTATTGCTGGTAATAATGTATTTACTGGTAATAATTTTTTCTTCAAAAATTCGTTACTGGTATTAAAACCTATTTTTACACTTTCATAGTGTTTTCCCCCAGTTTGCGGTTAACTATTTGCCCATAGCTGGGACCCTAACAGGTGCTACCACCTCGGGTCAGGGTGGACCTGGGAACACCATCAATTAAGGTGGTTCCACGCCTCTCTCAAAGCCTCCCGATCAGAGGCAATGCTACCGGATGTAGTTTATCGACATACCCAGGACGCCAAACTTTAACAAATATATTAATTTATATAAATTTGCAAAAACAAAATTAAAATGCACTTCGAAAAGGAAACTGGAAAGAAAGGTATATTTCGAATGGATTTAGGAACATTCGTCTAAAGAATATTGGTTTAAGGAATATTCCTCTGAAGAATATTGGTCTCAGGGAAACCTGTCTAAGGACATTTGTCTAAGGAATATCCGTCTGAGGACCATACGTCATTAATAATATTTTTAAATAAATTAACACTTTATTTATGAAGAAAATACACAACTTTATCGGTATTCACTATATTACAGAATATTTAAGACAATTATAGCAATATTAATTACATATGATTCATGTGGTTTATAAGCATTTATTGACATGCGTTGTTTGTATATTAATGCATCCCACATTAGACAATAATTCTCTAGATGAATATTTCTTAGACGTAGACGAGTGTTCCTTAGACCAATATTCCTTAGATGAATGCTTTGGATCCCATTTCGAACTACTAACTGAAGTAATCGAACTACTTAAAACCGTTTATTTCACGACAACAGTAAGAAATATTTTAATAAAACTTTTTTTCTTTAATTTGTGTATTCAGACTTTTTTTTAAAGCGAGGTTGTTTCAGTCAATAAGGTATTGTTAGTTTATTTTTTTTAAAGAAAACGAAGACGCCTGCAGGAGGAATGTAAATCTAGCTGAAATGATAACGGATAATAAAAACCAGACTCATAAGGAAAAACGCTGTAATGAGTGAAATGTTGACCCTCCCCCATCACACACACACACACACACACACACACACACACACACACACACACACACACACACACACTAAGAACTATTATCTTTAATGCCAAAGACAAAAAGAAAGTTACCATTTAAAGATTATTTTCCTCTTTTCGTAAAATAGTAAGCATATTCAGATCCAATAAATATAAATATTATCCAAACATTTGTTGTCTAAAACTTTAGGCTCTTCGACATTATCAAAGTCAGCGACATCAATTTTCTCCCATTTCATTGTATAAAATATTTTTCTTTTTCATAATTACGCAACTAACTTATTGATTTATCTACGTATAATAGCCCAAAAAATTGTTTTTGGAATTATGAAGACAAGAGTAGTGGGGGAGTAAATGACAGTAACGATGTTAATTCGTTAACTAAAATCGCCTTTTCTCCCACTTAACCCATAAAACCTCCTAATTCCAATTAATAGCTTATCTTGACAGATAAAAATGCCTGATGCAATAAATGTGATGTTTTTCTATATGCATTAATCTCATCCGTTATCTCGTTTGAAAGCAACAAACAACGTACAGGCACTATAAAAAACAAAACAAAAAACAAACAAAAAAATCAGACGAAATGAGTTTTCTTGTTAATTGCACTGATATTCTTTAAACTTGCTCAAAAGTTTCACCATAAAACTCGCTTGAACAGATGACAAAGTGGAGAAACGTGAAAAAGGGTCGAATCAAGTTTGACAAGTTTTTTTTTTTAATTGACAGAGACAAGTAAAAGATCTACTTTTAATTAATATGTGTGATATCTTATCGATTATATTAGACACAGACACACACACACAGACACACACACACACATATGTCCAAACAAGTTTTGTTAAATTAAACCGACAAGGCCAGTCTTTCATTTTTATTTTTTCAAATTATTGGATAATATTCCTTAAACCAGTGTTCCTTAGATGAATGCTCTGGATCCCATTTCGGAATACTGATTGAAGTAATCGAACTACTTAAAACCGTTTGTTTCACGACAACGCTAAGAGAAATTTTTTAATATTTTTTTCCCTTAATTTGTGTATTCATTAGTAGCAAACATTTTTTTAAGCGGGGCTGTTTCAGTCAATATTAATAAGGTATCGTTAATTTTTTTTTTAAAGAAAACGAAGACGCCTGCAACAGAAATGCAAATCTAGCTGAAATGATGGCGGATAATAAAAACTAGACTCATAAGGAAATAACGCTGCAATTAGTGGAATATTGAAAATTGATCGAAATTTTGAATAAACTGCGCGAAGTACAGAGCAAACATGAACTTTGGAGAGTTTATCTACAACTTCGATCTTGACATACAATATGTTATTCGAAAATTGCGAAAATACAATAAAAAAGTTAAACAGACCTTGTCGGTTGAATTTAATAAAACTTGTACATATATACAGGGTGCGATAGATAAATTGTCATATTGTATTCTTAATTTCGCGCATGAGTGTTTGTTTTTTATTTTGTCACCTGCACAGTATAGTAGGGTCAGTTGGATACCGTCTGTGAAGAAAAGAGCACCATGACGCAATTCACTCCGCCAGAAATTTGGAAAAGGCTCCAATACGAACATTTCAGAGTGTTTGTATATCAATATGAGGACAATGCAGAGGATTCGGAAAGAGTTGGATGAGTCTAATGGTGATTACGAAGTTACGACAGCTCGGAAAATTCACTCTGATCGTTCTGATAAGAAAAGAACTCCCGAATTTGTTGGTGAGGGGGTTCAAACTCAACCCGGAGACCTACATCAAGTGACTTGAGGAGGTAGTGCTACCCTGGGTCAAGAGAGTGGCTGCTGGAAGAACCTATGCCTGGCAACAGGACTCTGCACTATGCCACACAAGCAGTAGAACCCAGTCATGGCTGTCAGACAATTTCTGTGACACATCAGCCCTTATATCTGGCCCCCTTGATTATTATGTGTGGGGGTGCAGGTGAGCGAGAGACCAACAAAAATCCGTATAATACCAAAGATAAACCGAAGGCAAGGATTATGACAGCATTCACCAACTTAAAGAAGGAGACCATCCAGAAGAGTTGCAGGAGATTCCGAAGTCGTCTGTAGGCCGTAGCTGAAGCCAATGGCGATTTTATGGAATAAATTTACTCTTTAGTATTTCAAGATATTTTTGTGTAACTTTTGGTAAATATATCAGTTAATATAAGATGTCAGTGATAGTTCCATTTTTGCTTAATTTAGACATTTTATTCATAGCACTGGTCGGCGGCTGATGAAGACAGGGTATCGCACGTGCTAACACACGTTGTATGTTTATATATATATATATATATATATATATATATATATATATTAGTTAGTGAGGATCGAACACACGACTCAGTAATGGTTCACCAGACTAGCCTCGCTATTCATTAACCGTGAACTTCATGATTATCAGTTAGTGTGCAAATGTTTCCGGAAAAAAAAAAAAAAAAAAAAAAAAATTAATTCAACTGTGGAATCAGTTTCTAGTTTTCAAAAAAAGGAACGCTGGGAACATTTTTTACGCAAAGAAATTCTTTATTAGCAGCTTTAATTGAACAAGCCGGACAGGGCTGAAAGTTTGCATAACTCCCTGGCGGCTTATTCTCTTCTCATCATTGAAACTACCTGACAAAAGTTCAACTGGGAGTTTTACTTTCTATTTAAGTTCCTAAGCTTTCAGAATCAACAGCTCAGCGTATTAGTCCGAAAAGCTTACTGTCATCGTTTAACCTAGAGGCAAAACATGGGTGTTTCTTGGTTGTGTAATGGTAAACGAGTTGGTCTGTTTGATCTTTCATACAAGTACAGAAGTTTAAATATCTGGAAAGTGTTTTAACAGGGGACGAAAAATGAGACACCGAAATTCGAAGGCGCATCAGATTAGCGAAAAATGCTTTAGAAAAGCCAAACAAAGTGCAGTGTAACACGGATATAAGAGACCCGGATATAAGAGAGATTTTACTGGTCCCAAATTAGAGCCATACTTACCTAAGCAAAATAGACCAAACCCGGATATAAGAGACTTCTTCTCCGGTCCCGACAACTCTCTTATATCCGGGTTACACTGTATTAAGAAAGATAAAAAAAAAAATCATAAAAACAAAGAAAAGTGATGAACTGTTATGTAGTGTCAATCCTCTTGTCTTTTTATGACAGTAAATGCGAGACAATCTCCTCACAGATGAAGAGAAAACTAGAGGTAACAGAAATGTAGTTCTACAGAAGGATGTTGAGAATTCTATGGACAGGTCGCGTAAGCAACGAAGAAGTCTCAAGGAAAATGGAAACGCTTATAGCTCGAATCAGAAAGCATTGAAATTTATTGAGCATAAAGGAGGAAAGCTTGTGTGAATGGATGATGGAACAGGAGGTGAGAGGTCTGACAAAGGGCAAACGTTGCTAAAGGCTACAAGGGGTAGGATGTTGTGGAGAATCATGATCGCTCACGTGCTGAAAGGACACTGTAGGTAGAAAAAGAAACTAGTTTGATTCTCATTGGATACCGTGGCCTTGTTCCGAAACTAGGTTTAAGCTTAATAAATAACAACCTCTAAGCAAAACTAGAGATTGTCATGAGAGAGAAGAAAAAAAAAAGAAAGAAAAAAAACCCCGTGTTAATTTCTTTGATTGTGCAATAAAAACATGGAAATCGTGAAAATCTGTAGACGTTGATTCATTGTCTGAACATGCATTTGTTTTGTTTTTTTGGTTCTCTTTCACTCTGTACGTTTTGTCTTTCCATTCATCTTTGTAATTTCAGAAACAGAAATGGCGTTTTGATGTATGGGCGAAATCGGCCGTTCAGCTCGTGATGAAATTGCTTTAATCATAATGTCACTAGTCGCTTTCTGATTTATTTTGTATGCGTTTACGCACAACATAGACGGAGATATTTCGGGAAAGGTAGCCAAGCGCATATATTTTATAAAAAAAAAAAAAAAAAAAAAACGAAAAAAAAGAAGAGAGTAATTTAACACTACCTTAGATTCTAGCTGACATTTTACAATCCTATAGAAATTATTTACCATGCCGAAATAAAATTTCTAAAAAATATCAAAAAATATCCTATGATGCCTAGAAATAACTGTTTTTCCAAAAACATTTGTGTTTACACATGTCAAATAAAAAAAATATACAAAATATTTTTGTCATCCAATTTTCGTATGAGGAGAATATGGAAATATTTAATATATATAATCTTTAAACATGTTTTGTTAAATTAAACCGATAATTTCTGTTTAATTTTTTTATTATAATTTCCCTCCATTTCCGAATGAGATTATGTATATCGGGATTGAAGTTATGAATACACTGTACAGTGTACAAAGTTCATATTTTTTCCTGTTTACTTCAAGTATTTTCAACTATAAAAAACTAGGTATTGTCATTATGGTAATTTTTTTTTTTTTTTTTTTTTTGCTTTTGATTTTTTTGCTTTTGCTTTTTTTAATTTTGTTTTTAAATGTCTGGAATTGGAATCTGTTCAGAGTGACGCCATATGTAACGGTTAAACGTAAAAGAATATATGAAATATTTATATGTATTATATTAAACGTGTTATGCGTTATATGTAGTCACAGGTCTTGAAACTATTAGGGACACCAAATATACCGTAGGCATTACAGCCGTGGCAAGTCTCTGACGGAGCCCATTCATTTTATGATTGGTTTTAAATTCAGAGTTGTCCTTTTCCGAAACTCGTAGCCAACTCAGTCTTCCCTACTATCTAATCGATATCTGGAGAAAGATGAATCCATGCTTTTTCAAAGAGCTTTAGCATGAAGTAAATGGAACAGAATCAATCGAAATTTGAACGCAGCTCATCGATAACACTGTCCACAACTACATTTTGTTTGTAATTTGCCATATTTATAGGGGAAGATTATTCAATATCAGAGTCTTGGTCGGACGATCGCACTGAAGCGTGAAATTGATAGGAATCAACACTGTATGGTAATTATGACCACACTGTCTATATCTGTATATCTATGGAACCCATTTAAATCCGCATAAAACCTGCTTCGATACGTAAAATACTTTTCGAAAACACAAATACACGACTAACTGTAGAAAACATCTAAGAGTAGTAGAAGCTCTCATCATAAAAACACACACATCAAAAAAAGATCCTTAACATCAGTTACGAACACGGGCATAATGTATTGGCCGTGTTCAGGAATTAAAAATATGTCTACGTATCTGCAATCTGCACAACCAAAATCATTGAAAATGTCTAATAGATTAGCCGAAAAGGCTAGAAATTAACAATAATTTACAGCCTTGTGCCATATCTAATTTACGCTTAGTAAAGCTTTCTTTCATTCTCTTTCTCTCATATATATATATATTATATATATATATATGTGTGTGTGTGTGTGTATGTGTGTGTGTGTGTGTGTGTGTGTGTGTGTGTACACGATCTAACGTGTGCACACTATTTTTCTACACCAGAAGAGTTCATTGCGTAAAAAAGGCTAATTTACCTCTGTGTGTGTGCTGCCCTCTCCTGGCGACGTCGCAGCAACACAATTTCCTGTTATTTAAAATGTGACAATGAAAACACTACCATTTATATCTTAAATTAATTTTACCTCGCAGATAAATGCATAAACGAGATTGAGGCTGGCAAGCTTTTCGCCTGTTGGCATTAAACCTTCGTTAATTTATGAAATCCAGTTCTGGGTAAGCCCTGGATACCCAGGTAATACCTCGCTTTCTGGAGGGAGTTAGGGTTGATCTCACGCACCTGAAACGATGCTAAAGGCGAGGTACAGAGGGGGCTTAAGCAGTTTTCGTCTTTTTTTCATGTACATGTGGCTTCCACTTTATACTTGGTCTTATGACAGAAGTTGTACTCCGCTGTCACCTTCCTACCCATCCAAACCAAGCAAACGAATCCATGAATAAAAACACCTATTTTATCATAGTGGAAACAGTATTGGTGTTATCATTTTTCGACGTGACGCAAGTTACCTTGTGAACGAGTCTTCTTTACCTTGCGAACAGTTTTTTTTTTCAGTTTCCAACTAAGAAAACCTTTTACACACTAGCGGTATATCTAGTGTTTGTGCAAAAGATTACAATTATGGCCATTTATTTTGTTTTGATTGCAGACAACATTTTTAGCAAATAGCATTTTAGGATATATTATGACATTAACAATATAGGCACCGGGGGATATATTCCCAAAGAGTAACCGACTCTTAGTATGACCCTCGAAGTAAATGTCCAGTGTACTTTACCGTAAAGTGAGTTTAGGTAAAAATGGTAGATGTGGAATAAGAGAAAAATGGCACAATTTTGTATGCATCTTCATTATACTAATTCAGTGAAATGCCACCACCCAAAACTTACCGCCTAATGTGGACCGTCCTCATCTAGACTCGTAGAAAACTTTTTCTTTCTCTTTTTTTTTATTTATTTTTTAACTTTTGCCATATTTTTATCAGGATGAATGAATATTTAACAGTATTTTTTGTCGTTATTTTTCAATTCATAAAATAGTTTTAATTTTTTTAAAATATTTGCTCGGAGGAAGACTAAGAATGTCTCGACTATTAATCGCGAAATGGCAGGCACTCACTCTAGATTGAAATGTTTACATTTATTAACTACAGTTAATTTTCAAATTTGGAATAAGGTGTAGTGTAATGTTTAAAAGTACATGTGACCGAATAATAACACCAGGTAAAATGGAGTCAGTTGGGCTGAATTCAAATTCCTGTTGAGACAACTTAGTCATTTCACATTAATATATTTTGAAAAGGACATCTCTTCTTTCCCCGCCCAACCAGCTAATGTTGATGGCATTATTATTATTATTATTATGTTGTTACATACATAAAAGTGGACTCCAAAGAAAATGAAAAGATTGGAAAATACCAGGGTCTAGCTTGGGATTTTAAAAAGTTATGGAACCTGACTGTGATAGTAATTCCTGTAGTAATAGGTGAATTTGAACACCAACTGGAAGCTTAAAGGATCGTTTAGGGGAAATTGAAATCAAGAATGTAGACCTCCGGAAAACTCATTTACTCTGCGAGGATTTTCCGAAAAGTTTTTGAGTTGTGAAGAGTCTTGTAGACACCATGCCTTAAGAACAGAATCTCCATCGACTCCGTCAATATGTGGCACTATACTAATGGTTCGGAGCGAAATGCACTCTGCCGCCTATCTATAGCTAAAAACGGCAAAAGAAAGAGGTGGACTCACAATTTCACCCCATAAAAAAATTACAGTTTGTTAATTCTATTCAAAAATCATAAAAATAAGATTTTGTCTTTCGAAATAGTGTTCTTTTATTTTGGGCAAAAACTTACTAGATAAGAAATTGGTCAACTGAAGTTGACCAATTTCTTATCTAGTATTTAATTTAAGTATTTACAAAGAAAATATTTGTTTTGTATCGCCGTTTTCACTCTGGAGGGCATTTATTGCTGCAAGCTTTTTGCAGAGATCATTGTTGATTTGTGGTGTCCAAATTATCTATATTACTTCTTTCAGATCATCGGCGGTGGAGAATTGTTATTAGTACAACCGTTCTTTTCATAATATTCCGCAGATTCTCTGTCGGATTAAAGTCCGTTAAGCTGGACGTTCAATACAAGAGCTCAGGATAATGACTGAAATCATTTTTTAATTTTTAAACACTTAGAGTTGGATGGCACGAGCACCATCTTTAGGCAAAGGGTCTTGTAGCAGCAATGCCTTCCAGAGTAAAGGCAGTGACAAAAACAAAAAAATCTTAAGCTAAGACATTTTTCATATTTCTTGACTTTCTGCACGTAATAAAAGAATGCAATATCTTTATTGAAAAATAAAAAAAAATAATTTTCACGATTTTGTGGTGGACTTTCAAGACTCTATACTTACTTATACAATCGCCCGCAAGCTGAACGACCGATCCAATCCAGGAATGTTTCAAAGTTTTTTATGAGATTAAAAGGACATTGTGATGAAAAAGGATTTTTCAAAAAGTTCTTACCGATTCTTGAAATATTATTTTGGAAAAATAATTATTTCTATTGTGTTTGTTATTCCTCAGTAAACCGATCTTTCCTAAATCGTAGGGAACCCAAAAGCTGTGTGAGGTAATGCTTAACGAGCTAGCCAAGCAGATCCTTACTGCTATGGTGGTAATTTTCTAAGAGTAGCTAAGATGTGGCACAAGGCCGAAAGTATGAGGACCTAACTCACTACTCAGTCGTAATAAGTTCGATCCACACCCTTACACCTATAGCCGTGTCCCAGACAAGTCTAAGCTTATTGCTTGACACCACTGACATTCTCCTATAATTAATATGAGGCAACCGGCAATAAGCTTCATGCCTGGAGAAAAATAAAAACTGTGTGTCAAAAGGACGGTTATTCCTTTGATACCATCATTACTGTATACACTTGATTCCCTCAGCAATGTTTATTGTTTTTAAAAAGCGATGATTAGAATTTTTACATAATCGAAAGATATGAAAACGGATTTAAACATTTTCTTTATTCTTGAAAATTGACAAAGATGTTAAACATTATTTATTCATTAGATTGCTTATTTACAAGGATAATTTCATATTTACAAGCTCATAAAATATGTGAACTATAATGGAATATTAATTATTTACCAATTTTTTTTTTTTTCATAAGTTTACAAAAATGTCTAAACAAGAAAATTTAAATAAACACATAACGACAAGCAACTGTAATTATAAATTTTGAAAAAATGAATTTTCTGGGAATTTCTTTCATTTGCTCTCATAACATTCATGAAAAAAATCATTAAAAGAAGTTGAGAGCATCTCTTCCTCTTGCATATTTTGATAATTTATATATATATATATATATATATATATATATATATATATATATAAACAAATAAATTTTATAAATCTGAATAAAAAAATTTCTTTCAAATTTCTTTCTTTATAAAATGGTAAATAATAAATCTTTATAAAAAGCAAATAATAAATATCACATTGTACTTGGTTCACATATTTTTATAATCTTGTTAATAAACATTACTGAGGGAGTCAGAAGTGTATGCAGTAATAACAGTGTCAAGGGAATAACTGTCCTTTTGACATGATTTATTTTTAATTTTTTTGCGGGCACGAGGGTTAAACATTGCAAGACAAACAATATAACAGCCAGTCAAGAGCAGTTCCATGTAGAGCCATGATTAACAAGCTAGTATTTTTTTTTTTATTATTGTAGCGAGTTCGATCTTCATTAGGTGTCTCACTTGTGGCCTTCTGTTGAATTAAACCCAGTGTTTAAACCCAAGACAGATCCAGAATTTAAGCTAATAGTTAAGTCACAGCGGTTGCATTGGTAGTTAGTTTGTGACTGGAATAGAACAGCTAAAACGATAAGTCTTATCGCCACTAACGAAGAACAATGGGACATGAAAACGAGATGAACCTTCTCATTTCTTTTGTAAATCTGTTTCTTACATGACAAAAAGTAAAATATTTTGGCCTATTCTGACAAACGGACTGAACAACGACAGAGTTTTAGAGAAGATCAAAACAAAAAGTGCACTTATACGTAACATCAGAAAGAAACAGTCGAACTTTCATGGGCAAATAATGAGGAAAGAGGGCTTAGAAAAGTTGACACTGACAAGACGAGGGACAAAGGAAAGCAGCGCGTGACCAACCTAACGAGTAAATGGTTGGCAGAACGGATTAGGAGAGATAGCAAACAAAACAATTTTGCTAAGAGTTACAAAGGACAGGAAGTTGTGGAGAGCCATGATCGCCCACGTCCTGAAGGGACACGGAACAAAGAAGCAGAAGAAGATTGGAAATATAGCTAAATGATTGGCTAAATTGCGAAACACCAGAATCGTTTTGAATTCCCTGATGTTGACCATCTCGAGTAAATGGATGGCGGAACAGGGCTTAGGAGAAATAACAAAAAGACAAAATATTTTATTAAGAGCTACAAAGGATAGGAAATCGTGAAGAACCATGATCGCCTACGTCCTGAGGGGACACGGTACATAAAGAAGATGTTGACAATAGATCAATCAATAGATTCAATTAATAAATGAATTAATTCCTAAATCAGTCAGCTACTCAAGTAAAAAAAATGCTTCTCATATATATATATATATATATATATATATATATTATATATATATATATTATATATATATATATTTGGAAGAGGTTATAGTGGTTCCAACGAGAAAAAAGTGATTATTTTAAAAAGAGAGAAACTGCAAACGTTTTTGGTTTTAATGTGGATTTAAAAAAAATATATATTATGCTTTATTTTCCATATTTAAAAAAAAATCCACATTAAAGCCAAAAACGTTTGCGATTTCTCTCTTCTGATATATATATATATATATATATATAAGAGAGAGAAAGAGAGAGACCTGTGTGTGTGTGTGTGTGTGTGTGTGTGTGTGTGTGTGTGTGTGTGTATTAATAGCTAATACCGCCATAATCTATTGCAACTGGTATAAGATTATTTTTGATATGGCAGTTCAAGATTATAGCAAAATATTTGCAGCACCATCACCACAATTAAAGAGAGCAAGGAACGTCTCCTTTTTTTAATGGAGGTACGCTGTGGGGAACGGATCCCTGGGACGGATATTTCATATCACAGGCGGTGAAGATTCTATCTTTTTTTTTTTTCCTTTCATACTTCGCTCTTTGTTTGATTGTTACATCGCATACGGTGGGCGGACATCTTATCCACAAAGACACAATGAAGAACGCATAAAATGCGCATGCTCATTGAGACTACTTGTCAAGTGACTAGAGTAAAAACACGGCCTATTTACAAAGATGATTTACAAACGTTAGAAAGGATTGTAAATACAAAGCGCCAAAAAAGCAACTGCGCAGTTTCTATTGGTTTTTTGATAAAGGCCAGCTTTCTTTCTAAGTAAGTCAAAACAGAACAAGCAATCTCAAAACATTATTTATGGCTCATTTAAAAAAAAAAAAATAAAAAAAAAAAATTCTAAAATAAAAATAGATTCCTTAATCGGTCCCTCATAACCAATACATATGACGTGTGTGTGTGTGTGTATATATATATATATATATATATATATATATATATCGGAGTGTTCCTGTATTGTGCATGTGGTGATTAAACCGTTTAATGGTAATATGAGCATTTCTAAAACTCATTAGCACCAAGCCTAATGAGCCAGTCTTCCAATAGGCTACGTGCTATCTGCTCGTCTCCAATTATTACACGTGACTGGCTAATATTGTGTTGGAACGGCTTTGCGATCTTTACAATGGTTCACAATTTTGCGCAACATACTTGTGTGAAGTTTGGCCAATCAGCTTTTTTTTGCAAACATTCTTTAGGTTGAACAGTTTTTTCAGTAGCACGCGCGTTTCAATACCAGTCGAGTGTCAGTCAAAGATGCGACAAATCACCAACAGAACGTTCGAGAAATGCAGTAAAAATACGCTGTTGTAGTCGTCTGTATTTTATATATATATATATATATATTATATATATGTGTGTGTGTGTTTGTGTGTGTGTGTGTGTGTGTGTGTGTGTGTGTGTGTGTACAGTACTGCGCAAAAGTAAGTGAATCCTAAGATAATATTTAGAAAAAAAATCAACAAATCTTGATTAAACTATATATTCATTAGGAAAAACCTTTATTAAAGAATTACAACCGCTTCCAAAACATTTTATCCAGTTAAAATAATATTAATAAAAAGGTACAAAAGTAAGGGAACCCTTACATTTAATATTTGGTTACTCCTTTTGAGGTCACGGTGTCGGCCAGTCTTTTTCTATAATTTTCAAGAAGTTACTGGCAGTAGTCAGCGTCAATTTCTGGCCATTTTTCTTGGCAAAACTCCCATAATTGCTCCATATTACCTGAATTTCTTGCATGTATCACCTTCTTTAACTTGAACTACAAATTTTCAATTGGATTTAGATCCAGATTTTGACTAGGCCATTCCAAGACTTGGAATTTCTTTTTTGGAATTAATTCTTTTATAGATTTGCTTTGATGCTTCGGATCATTGTCGTTTTAGATGAAGCAGCCCAGACCTAAACCCAACTTTCCAACCAAGTGCAAGACACTTTCGTTTAAAATTGTTTGGTATCTTGCAGAGTCCATTGTGCTATCAATGCGTACTATTTTGCCTGTTCAAGCTGCAGCAACGTACCACTAATAATGCTGCCGCCGACATGCTTAACTGCTAGCACCAAATTCTTTTCTTTAAAAGTCGTATTAGGAACTCGTCAGAAATATCGCTTATCGTTCCTCCCAAAAAGCTCTAGTTTGGTCTCATTCGACCATAAAACCTTTTGCTAATTAATTTGAGCTTTGGCATAGCTGAGCAGAGCTTGTTTGTGCTTTTTCGTATTTTTCTAGGCATTGTGCTATGAAGACTTTTTTTTTCTAGGCATTCTGCATTGTAGAACCGCAGAGGTCACAGCAGGATTCGCCTGGACTTGCCGAACTAGATGTCTGTTTGTGTTTAATTTTGTCGGGCGGCTACTTCGCAATGCTGTCATCCGAAAGGCCTTCCATTTATAAATAATTTGTCTCCTGGTGGAGACATGCATTCCAAATCGTTTTGACAGCTTTTTGTAGCATTCTCCATCATTGTAGGCCTCAGCTATGCGATTTTTTAAAGCTTCAGGAAGTTTTTTGATCTTAGTCTCTAACTGCAACATTTTGCACACACAATGACTTATATTGGCTGAACGCAGTATACACAGTTTACCAAAAAAATGAACATGTGTTATTTTGATTTTTTACACGTACACAAAAATTATTTGCATTAGCAATCGCGTAAAACAAAAATACGGAGTGTGAATGTAAGGGTGCACTTACTTTCGCACATCTTAATTTTTAATTACTATTTTTTTTTTATTCCAGCTTGATAATAATCTTTGAAAGTAGTTGAAATTGATTTAATAAAAGTTTTTCTTAATGGATATATAGTTTAACATTTGTTGATCATCTGAAAAAGGAGACAATTATTTTAAATATTAGCTTGTGGGTTCACTTATTTTTGCACAGCATATATATATATATATATATATATATATATATATATATATGTATGTATATATGTATGTATGTATGTATGTATGTGTGTTTATAAAATATCGCACATCGAGTGCTGGTTCTAATAAAATAGTGCTCGATATATAATAACAGCTATAATTTATATTAATAATAAATATACATTTTTCCTCATCGGTAGCACAACTCGGAGTTTCATTCACAAAGTTGTGCGACCAGTGATGAAAAATATGTATTTATTATTGTTCGTAGAACTTAAAAAGCGAAATGTCTTTCTCAAAGAAAAAGAAAGGTGATAGAAAGCTCCCACGGGGTTGTGATTTGGAAAGAAGTGTGTATTTTCTTGTAAGGTACGGGAAGGGAAATATTGAGTAAATCAACAGAACAACATGATTAATCTTTTCAAATTGGAAAAAACTTTACGTAACCACTATATATATTTTTAATCGTTTCACCCCAAACAAGGCGATAATGCCACTAAAACGCAAGGGGTTAATAAGAGTGAAAGAAAATGAGAATACCTTAGCTAGGAGAAAGGACAATAAAAGAAGAGGTTTCAGGGAGACAGAAGATGGGGATTAACGTTGCATTTATATTTTTGAAGATCGTTGGTATCAGGGAAGCAAGAAATCAGAAGCGAGTTCCGCAGAACAAGAAGTGCGAGAAAAAAAACTATTAGGTTGGTGCAAAAATAATGTCGTTTTCTCACGTGAAGTTGAACGTCAAAAAACATTATTTTTGCACCAACCTAATATTAGAATAGAACTTATGACGTCACACATTATGAAATGGACAAAGAAAAAAATGTCTTAAAATAGAACTTATATTTATATCTAGCTATTTCAACAGTAAAAGAGATCTGGTTGTACGCTTAAGTCCATGCGGGATAGGTACCAAGGAGGAGAGCTCATTAGAAAAACTGCCATAAAAATATTTATAGAAAAGAAACAGCGAAGCTGTGTTACGACAGCGGGAAAAGTGACTGGCCTAGAGATGCCAGATCACAACCGCTAGCATTACAGACCCTTCTTTGGAATTTATCGAGAATCTGTAGATATATTACATTAACACTTGACCAGATATGGCAGCAATATTGAATGCACAGACGAATGGTAGATTTATAAATGTTTAAGATAGATTCTGGCGAGAAAAATTGGCTAACACAACAGTGAACTAACTTTTCTAGCAGCAGATTTAGCAACTGATTCAATATAATCCTTCCACTTCATTTCAGTGGAAAACGTGAAACCAAGAAAGCGCAGTCAATAGCTCTTCTAGAGATTAGCATCAGCCATACGAATATATAAGTAATATCAATCATCTTTCGGTACTAGATGTAACGAAAGAGAAAGAGCATGCTTGATAACTAAAGAACTTACGTATTTCACACAGGTGCGAAGGATTACTTTTTGAGCTCAGGTAAGAAGGAATATACAATTCTAAATTTGTAAACAGAATTTCGGCAAATGGTAAATTAACACAGTATTGGGTCAATTTCATTCTTTCTTTTTTCTCATATATATATATATATATATATATATATTTAACACTCTCGCGTGGTCATGTGTGACGTCACGAGCTGTGGTGCGATTTTCGCTTCCACGTTTTCGTATACACGAGTTTGTCGTTGCTTGGAAAGACTATCATTATTGTTTTGTCCGTGTATTGCTTAATATGTTGAAATGTAATTGTCATCTTTGATAATGGCTTATGTAAGCCGAAAGCTTAGATAGGATTAAAAAGCATGTATCAATATGGTGTTTTTCTTTCATCTTTCAATGATAATGTTATTAAGCTTATCAGACAATATGAAAGGAATTTACTTAAAATAAATAGACAAAACTTGTCTATATTATTTAATAAAACATGCATCAATATATATATATATATATATATATATATATATAAAAGCGTGTGTTGATACCTGTTTATGCAGCAGAATTTTCCAATGTAGCCATGTTGAATTGTTTATGACAAAATTGAGGTTAAGCAGGTGTTTTTGATTCTCTTAATAAATTTGCTGTTGCTTTCTGAAAGAGACATCTGTGTACATACAGTGGTGACTGCATTTCATTTTCGGGGACTAATTGACACCAGCTAAAAAATTCGGATACATTTAAAAGCAGAAATGTTTCGTGCAACTATAAGAGTATCATTAGCACTTGTATAAAATTATCACTTAATCATTATTCATTAAAATTATTAGTACTTGCATGAAAATAGACTGTGACGTTAAATATTGAGTACGGTTTTATTGATTTTAACGCATGAATCAAAAGTCATGCACTACTAAGTGCTAATATCGCGAATTATATATATATATATATATATATATATATATATATATATGAAAAAATATAGTTTTAAGGTGTGCTATATTTATGGGATAAAGTGCTCAATATCAGGGATAGAGCGTATGTAAATATAAAAGTGAACATTGAAGTCAACACTCACCTAGAATTAGGATAGTATATTTAGTTTGGCTTCGTTGTCCATGGAACCAGAATAATGACGATTGCATCTAGCATGAAACAGACTGTGGCCTCTAAGTGTTGACTTCTATGTTCACTTTTATATTATTTTATATTATATATATATATATATATATATATATATATATATATATATATATATATATTACTCCAAACGTTATTTTTAGTAAAATACTCGTATTTGAATAGTTGCTCCGTTTATTTTAAACAGTATTTATTTCATCTAATTAGTGGTAATATACCGGAAGACAGATAGTCCATCGACAATCGGACTCCATCGGACAATCAGCCTACTGAGCCATCTAAAAAATTAACATCCAAATTCTGATGGATATTTAGCGTGCAGCAACACCATAGGACAAAAACAGTGCGGGTTTGTTGAAGACACTGGAAAAAAAATGCAATATTTATGCTCAGAATGATATCAGAAAGAAAAATACAAATGCAGAAGGATGTGTACCTCTGTTATATAGATTATGCAAAATTTTTTCTAAAGTACGTCACAAAGAACTGTTGGTATAATCCAGAAGCTATATTGGCACTAAACTACTTACATACGGATAGAAAATGAATTCAGTAACTATACAGAAAGTGAAAAGGGTGTAAGACAAGGAAGTCTCACCGGATATATTCAACCAATTAATCAATATAAGGACGCGATTTTGAAAGAATTATAAGTCCTACCAGTATTCGTTATTAGCGACCACAATCTTAACAACACAAGATATAACGATGACACTGTGTTGATAGCAGGAACAAAAAAGAAATTACAAAAATTCCTACAGAAAGTAATGAAGGAAATCGAGAAGAAAGGACTAAACATCTTTTGCAAGAAGACAGAATGCATAATTGTTAGCAAAAGGAACAGCCCAACATGAGAATTACAAATTACAGATACCAAAAACAAGTATAACAATTTAAATATCTGGGAAGTGTTTTAACAGAAGAAGGAAAGTGCGACACCGAAAACCGAGGGTGCATTGGAATAGCGAAAGATGCCTTCCAAAAGCTAAGCAAAGTATTACGAAACAGTAAAATTTCGTTAGAAACGAAGAAAAGAGTATTGAGCTGTTATGTTGCATCAGCCTTCCTATATGGCAATGCATGCTGGACAATCCCCGCACAGATGAAGATACTTGAAGCAACAGAAATTTGGTTCTACAAAAGAATGCTGAGAATGCCATGGACCGAACATTTGAATAACGACGAAGAGAAAATGGGAAACAAAAAGAATGCTTTTACTTAACATCAGGAAGAGAACAGTTAAAATTTCTGGGAAAGAGGGCTTGGAAAATTTTGATAGTCGCAGGATTGATTGAAGGCAACAGGAAAACAACGTATAACCTATCGAGCGAGCGTGAGTAAACGGATGGTAGAACAGGGATTACGAAAGATGACAAAAAAGCAAAATTGTGGAGAGTCATGGTCGCCAACGTTCTGAAGGGACACGGCACATAGAAGAATTTATTTGATCTACAGGGCTGTGTGTTAAATCTTGAAAAAAAATCTGGATGAGTGAGTGTGCATAAAACGAAAACCATGTTTTACTGTGAAGCTTTTCGTAGCCGAGCAGTAAACACACGTTAGACCAGACAATGGTTCCTCCTGCAAAGAGAGAAGTAGGTTCGAATCCTACCAAGAGAAGGTCACATCATTATTATTATTTTTTAAGTTTTCTCGAGTAAGCAGGTCGGTAGATGAAATAAACACTATTTAAAATAAACGGTGCGTTTACTCAAGTACGGGCATCCACTACAAATAACGTTTGAAGTAATAAAATGAGTGATTAAAAATAAAAAATCCATTAATTCTTTAGCGATCTATACATATATAAACTTTGCGGTGATTTTATAATTTCTAAAACGAGTGTATAATTTTGTAGACTGCACAGTATAGTAGGGTCAGTAGGGCACCGCCTGTGAGAAAAAAGAGGACCATGACGCAATTCACTTTACCAGAAACTTGGATACAGCATGCTGTACTGCTTGGCATTCGCGCCGGAAGCTCCAATACGAACATTTCAGACTGTTTGGGTGACAATCTGAGGACCGTGCAGAGGATTCGGAAAGAGTTGGGTGAGTCTAATGGTGATTACGAAGGTGTTTGAGGTGATCACTAGTGATGGCGACGTTATGCCTTCATTCATCTTCCCACAGGGCCTCAGACTCAACACAGAGGCTTACATCAAATGCCTTGAGGAGGTAGTGCTGCCCTAAGTTAAGAGGGTGGTTACTGGAAGACCCTATGTCTGGCAACATGACTCTGCACCATGCCACACAAGTAGGAGAACACAATCATGTCTCTCAGACAATTTCTGCGATCACATCACCCCTTACACCCCAAACTGCACTACGCTTGATTATTGCGTGTGGGCGCAGTTGAGCGACAGTCCAATAAAACTCCTTGTAACAAAGATGAACTGAAGACAAGGATTTAAGCAGCATTCACCAACTTAAACAAGGAAACCGCTCAGAAGAGTTGTAGGAGATTCCAAAGTCATCTGGAGGCCGTGATTGAAATCGATGGCGACTTTATTGAATAAATTTACTCTTTAGTATTTAAAGATATTTTTGTGTAATTTTGTTAACGATATCTGTTAAAATGAGAGGAAAATGTTATTTTCATTTTTGCGTAATTTAGACGACAATTTATCCATCGCATCCTGTATAATGCGTCGTTGAGAACACATGGCACTGTACCATGTGTGCTTGAGGATACATGGCACAGTGGCTAAAGGCGTTAGTTAGAGCCAGTGACAGGACCCAAAGAGTGTGAGTTCAATACCCGGCTAAGGCAGTGGAGAACTTTCAGAGGGAAATTAACAGGCGATAACTGATAACTGACATCCATTAAACATGGCACGTGGAACTAGAACAGTCTACCCCAGTGAGCGAAATAAGGGATTCAGTTCGACATTCCAACCACCTGAAGAAGGCCGGAACGTACAACGGCCGAAACGTAATAAATATGGCAACAAAGATGAGGACAATAGTCCGAATAATGTAAATGAAGGGTGAGTTTTTGTTAAAAACATTTTATGAAGTTAAAAAGTAAACATCTCTGAATACGTTTATTGTTCCAGTCACTACACACCGGAAGTGATAAGTTTTTTTAACAAACATATTTTTAAAGGAACAGGTTTTACATACGGCAGAGTTGATACGAATAGAAAAAAAAAACATTAATTTGTCCTTGATGACGGGTAGAACGACTGGTTTACATTTTGTTTTGTATTTGTAAATTCATTCAAATAAATTAATGCTGAAAACAAGATTAAGTACGTCTAAAGTTGTAAAACTTTAGACTGGTAGATGTTTTTGTTAGCCGGACAAAGATACTCAACAAAAAAAAAATAAAAAAATAAAAAAAAATAAAATAAAAAAAAATGTGGCTCTTACGAAAATGGATAGAAGCATGTGGCGACATTGAGAAATCTTATCGCGCAATAAATGAACCGACTTAACTAATTTATTTATTGCTTTCTTGTTTGTATGTTTTTCTGTTTTCTTTCATGATTCATTGTTTCTTTTCTCGTTGGCCATCCATTCCTCCCCACTACTTTTCCATAGATGCTAAAACGTTCGGTGTGGTCAATGCGTCCGTTTAAAAAGGCTTGAATAAGAAGATTGTTCCGAACACAGTGCCCTCAAAATTCAATGGACTTATTACAGAAACAACGTGAAATTAGCATTTCTTTTGCGCATTTCTTTTTGCGCATACAGAGTCTGAAGAGCGCGGAATTGTCCTAACGGTGACCAGCACACAAAATGAGATCGATGAATCTCGGTTTTCCATCATCAGTGTTTGATCTCTTAAGACTCTTTGGAGCAGGGCTGGACAAAATACGACCTGCGAGGGCTCTATGTGAGCCGCAAGATCAACTCAGTGTAATCTGTGCAGAGGTTTTAAAAAAGAATCAATATTTTTATGTTCATTAGAGGCGACTGAGAGTTTCGTGGAAACCTGACTCTATTCAACCAACATTTTAATGTCTTTGTATCTAGATAACCCTTTTAACTCTCCATAGAAAAAGAAAAAGGTTATCTTATCTGTTTCTCTCTCTCTCTCTCTCTCTCTCTCTCTCTCTCTCTCTCTCTCTCTCTCTCTCTCTATATATATATATATATATATATATATATATATAGTTAGTATCGCATAGCAATTTACTTTAAAAATTTACTTTTTCGGCGTTCAATGTGGCCTTTCATATTTTTTAATTGTAGTGGCCTGCTAGAGTAATTTCACTTTTGGGAAGGAATCAACTCTTAAATCATTATCGAACTGATTGACATTTACTAAACAATTTTGTACGGCAATTAGGAAGTTCATCTACTTATATAAGATGTGCAGGTAGTATAATGGTTATCGGCGTGAAAAGTAGAATTAGCGAACCGAGTTCAAATTCTGACCTAGTGTGTTGAGTTCACTTTCGCACTAATTCCCTCGAGAAGGCATGAATCCATCTCTTCTATCAAGGTTATTAGTACAACATTAGGGAGTTTATATAGAAACTTAGCCTTAGGTGCCAGCCAGTCTAAGAGAAGGATAATCCTGAATTCAAAACCGTTGAGAAGGCAACGTGAAACTGCTCCACTATCTTTCCCAAGATGTCATGACAATACAAAGATAATAAAACTAAAGGAATCTGAAGAACCATGACTGACTAAATTCTGAAAGGACATTTCTTCCTTTTCATTCATTTGTTTTTCTACTTTGCCTTTATTCCTTTCTTACTTGTACAAACAAACACCTTATAAGCGGGTGCTGAAAAGTTATCGACCTGACTAAGGGATTTCTAAAAATTCTGTTGTTTGGTCATTTGGTCAGATTTTACGAAATGGGTTCCACCAATAACTTTTTAGCACTGCCTCGTACGAACATATTTAATGACTGGCTCTACGGAATCACCTACGAAGAACTGTATCAGATAACAGAAAACACATCCCGTGATGACTTTCAACAGCAGCAACAGCTAAAATGGATATCACATGTAACTCGAAGAGAAAATAATGACATAATCAAGATGCTGACATTCCGTACTACTTAAAAGTTTAGGAAGGAAACACTACAATCATTAGGCACTGAGTACCTGAGGATTGTAATAACAGCATCAACATCCACACGAAACTTTAAGTCGCTGAAAGCAGTAACATAAGAGTATTGTTTTACTTATATTTTACATAGATAGATAGATAGATAGATAGATAGATATGCGTGTTTACGTACGTCTAGCGACCAGTTATCGTTTATTTTTGCTAATATATTTTATCTGAATAAATTTTCGAATCAATTCCTGGGAATCTACTCATTTTGCTGCAAATATTCTAAGAATGGTACACACCCGTACACGTTAAGGTATATAATATACATAACATTATAACCCATTATGTATATTATACATCTATTTATAAGTCGCATAACTCTGGGCGTAGTAATTTGTTCAACAAATCTACACCCTATGCTGTACTCTTACGAAACAGGCCAGCATTCTTGACTGTGCCTAAAAGAAAGAAAAGAGGAGTTGTAAGGCAACAAATTTGAGAAAGAGAAAAGAAGAAAAAAGAGAGATAAATAGAGAGATAAGAAAGTTTGGTACGTGTTTAGAAATAAGTGTGGAGGGCAAAGAGAGAGAGAGAGAGAGAGGGGGGGGTGTCTAACGAAATTTCAATCATATTCAAGAAAGAGAGAAGGAACTGTAGTGTAGGAAAGAATGATTTCTTAAATTGAATATGTGAGTGGGAGTGGAGTAATACAGTCTCATGCAGACACATTTATATCTAATCAGGGGTCGGAATAAAAACAGCAGGGGACACTTCGTCGGCGTTTACGTGCTCCTTAACGCATCTAAGGTGACCTGTGTTGTTTACAAAGACAAGAAAAGCGCAACTTCCCCGCGTCCCGGCTGCAGCTCTGAAATCTGGTTTGTTGCTTGAGAAGGTAAGGGGAGATAAATGAAAGTAGAAAGATGGCGCTCTACTTTGGTGTGATATGTACTAAAAAAAAGTTGTTTACCTGTAAAAGCGCGTAAATAACAAAAAAGCAAATCTGAAACAGCTGGTATTTCTTTACATTCGCAGTTTTTAGAAATTGTAAACATGTATATTTGTAACCAATCTCTTAGGATTTTTTAACTAATATATAATAACAAAAGAAATCTGCCTCGAAAATTTATATGTAAAAAAACTTTACCAAGTAAAATGAGGCATTGCCTTCAATTCGAATTTTTAAAAATCGAATTCCCCCCCCAAACAAAGCAGTAAAGCCACTAAGACACATGGGGTTATTGGGCGTGGAAGAATTAAAAAACAGAAATATTACTAAAGAGCGAAAAGAATAGAATTGTAATCAGGAAGACAGTAGATGGCGAGTGAAATTGTATTCAAATTTTGAAGATTAAATTTGACTGGAAAGCATGGAGCCGGAAGAGAGTTCCACAAGCGGGAAGTGCGAGAAAATACGACCCGGGGAAAAAATAAACATAAATAAAAAGAATAAGTCATTGATTAATAGAAACTGTGTAGGAAGTTGCTAGGCAACAACAAAAATGATTTATCTAAAATAAGGTATAAAATTTTTCAATTATGCAAAGCAAGTACGAAGTTAAATCGGCCATTTTATCGCACGTTAGATTAAGGACACGACAATGAACACAAAAGAGAACATTAAATGCCATAACCCTAACACTAGGTTTATTTTGCGGTAATATAACGGTTCTTCTTATTCTCTATGAGCCGTGTCCCTTCAGGACGTAGGCGATCATGGCTCTCCACAACTTCATGTCCCTCGTAGCTCTTAAATTTTTTAATCTTTTTGTTATCCCTCCTAATCCCTGTTCCGCCATCAATTTACTCAACCTCATTAAGTAGGTTATGCGTTGTTTTCCTTTGCCCCTCTTGCTTTCAATCTGTCCTGTGGGTATCAGATCTTCCAAGCCTTCTTTCCCTTTATGGGCCCTAGAAATTTCAACTCTCTCATCCTGATGTTAAGTATAAGAGGCTCTTGAATGGCCCGAATCTGAAGAAGAAATAAATGGACAATGTGAAAAGCAGATACGATGGACAAAATGAAAATGGAAACTCGAAATGGGACATATTAAGAGAAGCTTTCGTAACATCAGCAATCGAGATCATCCCCCACCAAAAAAAAAAAAAAAGACAGGATGACAGATGAAATTCCCGACTTGATGAAAAGGCGACAAAAAATCAATGCCAAGGCACGGAACAGAATGTATAAGAAACTCCCCAAAATATAACGGTTAGCGACTCGAAAAGAGAAATCGACGAATCGAGTTCTAATACCGACCGAGTATGTTACTTTCACTTGCGCACATCTATGGCCGGCTACCACTCGTATCCGAGCACATTCATCTGCCAGTGCGGCTAACAAATCTATTAAAGACGCACCGCACAACCCATAGAGTCCGATTGTGCATTTATACTGTAACTATGCTGAGCGAAGCTTAGATGAGAGTGATTGTTTTTTGAACAAGGTTAGCATGCTCAAACGCTCGGTCACGATGACTTGTGACTTCGAGCTAGCGCAACTATCGACTGCTACCGAACGGTACCGTCTACCCAATTTCACTCTTAAGTTTTGGGTTAAACCGTGGTATGGTTTTCAGGCACTTCCCAAAGATGACGCATGCTGGGATCGTCTCCAACGGTTGATATTATCAAGAAGTTACCTCCCTGACAAATCGACCTTAGTGAGATTCGTACTCGGGTCCCATAGCTCAGAAAGCACACGTGTTAACCACTCGGCCAGGTGCTCATATTTTCGCATAAATATCCTGAGACGCGTATAAACCCAATTAATGGGTTAAATTGCAGGGTAGACTGGGTAATGGTTGCTAACCAGTCTAGGAGAAGGACAACCGAATTCAAAACCCCTTCGTGTGCTAATTAAACTCGGGGCGAAATTTTACTCTGTTACAGGTATAGAGAAATGAGTTGTGGGACAGGCAATAGCAAGCTTTTATGGTCCGCCTTTCCTCCTTTTGACTAGTGTTTGTTTAAATCTTAATTTAAACATCGTCAGAGAGATATTTCATTAGGTATTAGAGAACTAACTCACCTTTAGACAACGGGTATGTGGATTTTTCATTGTGCCCACGTCGCTACCGAATGTGACACAAGGTCCAGGTTTAAGCGGTAATTGGGCTGTGGGAAATTGCTCAGGTACCCACGGCACTTCCCCTTTTAGGGACGCCTCAAGCGCCCGGTACTCACCCTAGTTCCTTCCTTTTGTGAATTTGGATTCAGTTCTCTTTTGTCAATACAGTCTAGGAATCCACATTACCAAATGTGTGGATCGCAATCAGCAAAAAACTTTCCACGTTTTGACAAAATAATGAACAAGAAGCAAAAGCAAAGACTTTATTAAATTTCAAGCTCACATTCATAGTTCATTTTTTAATTTACAGTTTTTTTTATTAAAATATAGCACTATTTACACATTATTCGGACTATTGTCCTCATCTTTGTCGCAATCAGCCATCTAGCTACTGACCAGGCTCAACGTTGTTTAATTTCAGTGATCGTACGGGAACCGGTGTTTCAACGGGATATGGTGAAAAATGTAAACAAATTCAAAAATCTCTTAAAACCCACATTATTTGTCCGACAGATGTGTCCCAAAGTATACTAGCAAATTTAAGGATTAATTAGCTTGATTTTGTAAAAAACAATAATGCTTACATTTTGCTTAGAAGATAATGAAATTAATGCTTACTTGTGCACAGTAGCCTGTGATGTCATTGGACAACATCGGAAGTTTTCTTTTATAATCCCTGACTCGCAAAAAGCGCAAAATATTTTTTTAAGTTTTAAAAATCGGAGCACCAGCAATAATCAAGAAATTAGTGTTCATGTTTTTTAAAATAAATTATCTTTATATAACAAATAGTTTTAAAATATTTTTTATTCCATACGCTTTTATGAAACTTAGAATTAATAAATTTAATTTTTTTAAATTATTTTAAATTTAAAAGTATTGAATTATCATATTACTCTCCCGATAGGGAAGAGTAGTCAGTCAAAGGTATTTAATTCATTCAGAATTATTTCTTTTTTGAATTTCCGTTCAAAAAAAAAATCTAACAGTTGTAAAAATGAAAAAAAATATGTCTTTAAAAAAGGTTCACACACAAAAATGGCATTATTTACATTTTTTGATTCTTCAAACATGTCTTTATTTAACTCTAGTGACGAAAAGCAACAGGAGGAAATTCAAAATCGCACTGAAAAAATACAAGTATGTTTTTTAATAAATATTCAATGTATATTTTTCTTGTCCAATCTGAAAGAAAATGCTTTATTAAATTATACATGCACGAACTGTAAAAAAAAAAAAAAAAAAAAAAAAAATTAAAAAAAAAAATTTGAGTTCTATTGAATTATTTTTGCTAAAATTTGGGAGGAATTTTCTCTTGGTGCACACTTGATAATGCATAATTGTTTTACTGAAATAACATCTTCTGGGATTTCTTTTAACTGTTAACTACTTTTATTTTAACTGTTAAAAAATTGCGAACATCCCCACCCAAATTAAAAAGCATACATCGAAATGGGGGAGCGAAACTGAATCTAAAATATTTCCAAAGTTCTCTTATAAAATAACCTTTTTAATATAAAATTAATTCAATAAGTCAGTACTAAAAATTTCGTTTAAATTGGAGAATTCCTTGATTTTTTTTTTTTTTTGTAAATTTTTAAAAACAGTGTAGCTGTTTGTTTTTCGTTTTTTTTTCCGAAAGGAAAAAAAAACTCATGAGTTTTTTTTTGTTTTTTTTTACAGATATCTAATGATTTTGTTTTTCATATCAGACGATTAAAATTTAAAAATTAAAATATTATTTAAAATTTGATTGTACTTTCGATATTAAAACTTCGATGTCTAAATATTTCTTGAAATGAATAAAAATAAAATTCAATTTTCGGGTTGTCATTTTACAAGTTTACCTTCGAAATTTTATTTTGAACTTGTCATGATAAAACAGTTAGCTAAACAATATGCTCGCAGTTTTGTCATCAAAACTCCCTGCCCCGAAAATCATTTCACCCAATCCGAGAAAATGATTGGAACTACCGAACATACTCGAATATAGTTCGATTTTTTTATATAGAGATTTACTAACCGAAGCGCATATGTGACACAAAACATAAAAACGGAACACCTAGTGAGGATCGAATTCAGTAGTAATTGATATGGCGAGACAAACTTGCTAACCGTTTACACCACGTGTTAGTATTCAGTGCGAATTTTTATGATCAGTGGTGCACTATACACAGGTAATTTTTTTGAGGAGATTAAAAAATCATACATTTTTGCCGCGGTGACGGGTTGCACGATACACAGGTAAATTTTTCTGGAGGGATTAAAATTCATGAAAAAAAATATTCAAGGGTCGCACTATAAAGTCAGCTTATATACGAGTAGTTTATAAACGGTAAATTCTAACTTGCGGACTAAGGGCCGTCCTCTGAATATATTTATTTTTGACAGCGGGCCTGCATGTTCGATTATTAATTATTTCATCACAATCATTTTTTATGATTCGTTAGCATGAGGATAAACCTAAAGGATTTAAATGTGCGACATTTTGCTGTTGAATCTGAGAGGTTTTCAACATTTTATTATGGTTTACATTTGGGGGAGGGGGGGTTTACGTTCACTTGTCGTTGGATGAAAGTGAACATCTTTTAGGGTGACACCGTAAGGGAGAATATATATTCTTTGCCCTATGAATTCGCGAACGTGTTTTTTACGAGAACGTTGCAAATGGATGACTGAGCCACCAAGTTGACTCGAAACAAACAAAAAACTCTTCTTACTATTATTATTATCATCATTATTATTGTTTCCCTTCGTGTAAACAACTGCTGGAGAGTGTCATTTAAGTAACAAGGATGAAATTAATCTACTGGAAAGTGATGGATGTTTAAAGAAACGTTAATCAGCAGCAGTAGCAAAACAACAACAACAAAGAACAATTAACTCTCAACGCTACTTTTAACAATGCTGCTGTTGTAATCGTCTTATCAGAAGTAGTATTTACCACGTGGCCAATCGCACACAATAGTAGCCATAGTCATGGAATTTCATTAATGCTTTTCATTGAAATCACTTTGTAAACAAAACAAAAAAAGTACTTTTAGATGGCTAACGAATTATTCAAGAACATTATGAATAACGACAGAAAAAGGGAAGAAGAAGAGACGTAGGGAAAAGTATAATAAAGATAATGATGATGATTATTTTTATTATCCATTCAGAGTATTTATACCAGCAATAACTGGAAAGGGAGTGTTTTAAATAAGTTTACTCAATAATCTAGCACTCTCCTCGGCAGCCTAGCTCGTCTGGATAGTTCCAACACTTTCCCTAATTTTTTGTTTCTCCAGTTTTTTCCCTAGGCTCTTTAGGATTATTTCAAGTGCTCCTATAACGACTGACACGACTATCACCTTGTTCCTCAGCTCTCTAGTCAAGATACATATCTATTTTTCACTTTATTTCACACCTAGAACGGTCAAAATATACACTGACTTACTTTCTTTATTTTTTTTTTTTTCATTGAGCGATAGAACTGTACGCCAACAAAGAGACGTCGGGGTACAAACATACGAAGCCCAATATATACACCCATCATGACACCTAGTCTGATAAGACTAAGAGTATAGCAGGCATACACAGGACAGCCAGGCGAGGTTTTGCTATAACCTTGCTGGTGGGGCCCAGTTAGAAATACCTTCAGTTCGGGTAATCCAGTCCACGCAGATGGTTTCCGACTGAGGGTGTTCACAAGTGTCTAGATATGACTCCTATGTTGCCTTAGTTGCCGCATCCTTTAGTCCAAAAGAACAACATTTTCGACACCAGGCCAAGGTGCTCTCTCACTACTCCTACTGGTGAACAGATAGGTACTGTGCATATGTCCTTAGAGAACATGCCCAACTAGTTAAGGTTAGGCAAGTGACAAGCAAATCCGTGGTATTGAAGGGAGGGGATATTTGCAATAGCACGTTTTAATTTATTAAGACAAACCATGTACAGGTTAACACCTCCAATCAGTTAAGAACAGAAGCCACGAGAGCCATGCTTAGCGTAGCATCCGAGTAGAATTATTATTGTTGGTACTGATTTTAACAGTACTATTAACTCTTAGCTTTCACTGGATATTTCCTCAATACTATCTGTTATGAATAATCAAGAGTGGTCCCCCCTTGTTTTGTTACTCTCCTCTTTGAGGGAGCTATTTCTGTTACTAGGACTATAAAAGTATAGTAAGTATACCATACACGAACCTTGTACCCTCATTGTAATAAAGCTTTTGTAAAGCCTACACCTGCTTACTTTTATCATTATTCTATCCTAAGTATTATTTAATGACATGTCCCTTCAGGATATAGGCAATCATGGCTCTCCACAGATTCCTTTCCTTTATTACCTGTGAATTGTCATGCGTTCTTGATAAAGACAGTGTAGTGGCTTCCCGTTGCCTCCTCCACAGGTACTGATTGCTACACAAGGCTAGAGAATCCACTCTACTCTGCTATTTAACCTATAGCTAGACATATGCGAAAGTGAACGCAACATATACCCGAATTTGAACTCAGTCCGTCAATTTCACTTTCCGTTTCGAAAACCGTTACACTAACTACATATGCCCTGTACTGCGAACGCCCCAATGAAGATGTCCTTGTAACTACATAACACTAGCATCCACCACAAATCTTCACCAAAACAAATCTGACTGAGGATTGCTACTTACTGACAATAAAATGGTGTTCTTTTCATCTTTCTAACGTTGCAATTGTTTATCTACATCATTACTGCAAAATATTGAGAAATTTATGTAAATAGGTGAAACAAAAAAAAAGTTATAAAATTGGTTTACCAAAAATAGTTATTTCTCACCTATAAGGATTCTTGTGTAAATAAATATCATTTTGAACGTGGCACCTCCTATCACACACTTTAGCTGCGGGGGCTAGACTTTTTGGCACTTTTTCATTAATTGTCATTGGCCGTTGTCAAAAGATTTTAAGATAAATATTCCACGCCCCTCTGTTTGGACCCTATTTGTATCCTGTGTCGTTCAATGGTTGGTTGGCTTTTCCCGCCATTTTGTGAGTTACATGTCTGCATCGAGTAAACAAAAAGGAAGAGTGGGAAATACTGCAAATGTTCTTGTTGTTTGTAAACAAAGTAATCAATCTAACCGCTCATGCTACTACACGAGTGAATGCATAACGCACGTGAATAGAGATAGATAGATAGATAGATAGATAGATAGATTAGTCTTGGAAAGACAGTGCTGTGGTTTCTCGTTGCTTTCCCCACGATTTTGAATTCAGAGTTATTCTCACCTACTGGCTACCACCCAAAGCTAGAGAGTCCCTATTTAACCTATACCTGGCGGGCGAATTAAATATGGACTCGTGCCTTCCCAGTAACATTTTTTTTAAGTGAACACAATGCTAAGCGGACATTTGAACTCAGTTCTCCGATAACCTTTTCCGCACTGATAGTCTTCTTTTCGCTACCTACTCACCCTAGACTAGAGAGAGAAAGTAATTATGTGTTACTGCCTGGGATTATTGCATTCTATCTTCAAAATATGCAAATACTTGTAAATATATATAAATAAACTTTTTATCAAGATGTTGTTGACTAACCTCATCCAACCAAACTTAAGCCGAAGCGCATTGAAACGTGAAATATGCTAATATTGTTATTGTTTGTATTGTAAACATACCTGCTTGTTGGGTGTGCTCAATGTGTTCTTGAATAATAAAAAAAAAAAAATAACGAAATATTGAATATAATTCTTGCATCTTGCTTATTTTATCTTTATCATCAAACAGTTATCAATAAAAATATATACACAATTTTCCTTAAATTTTCGACCCAATAAAATAAATCATGTTACTGACCATTTCGATAAAAATTGGAAAATAAGAAAAATTAAAAATTGCAATTTGAAAAAAATATAAATTTTTTTGACGATCAACATTTGTTTTTTTAATTTTTTACTATTCATAGTTTACAATTTAATTTAAATTTCTCAAGCAAATGAATTGTCATTTACATACAAATTCATTTCAAGTCTCCTTATTTAAAAAAAAAAAAAAAAAATTAATTAATTATTGTTGGAATTTCGCACCGAACCCTTTATTTAGTCACGGGGATAGATTGTCCTATGTATGAATGTCAGATGGTTCGACATTCGTACCAGCTAGTGGGACCTTTTTTTTTTTTTAATTGTCTCACTATTTTTTTTTTTTTTTACTTTGGGTCCGTACCGCTCTGTAGGACAAATAAATATTGATTGAAACTTTTTTTTTTTTTTAGCACAACACAAAGTTAAAAATGCGAGACATCTCCAATGAGAGTGAAATTCACGGTATTATTAATTCTGTGCTAAAAGGCGATATGTTCCACTTTTCTTGCTTATTTTTCCCCATTTTGAAAAAAAAAAAAAAAAAAGAAATTCAGTTTCTATTCAAAAAGAAACCACGCAC
>OZ038483.1:59416804-59536804 GCA_964036315.1 Acanthosepion esculentum | reverse complement strand
TTTTTAGGTGCTGGCTTAGCTTCGTTCGTCAGTATAACTTGTTGTTTTGTAGAAAGGCGAGGTCGGAGGCCGGAATCGTGGAATCTCTCTGTTAGCTCGCTCCTACACGCGAACTTCTGCAATTCCGACTGCTACTGGCGAACTACCCGAGGGCGCTCGCTTATATGAACATCGACCAAAACCTGGTGCGGGGTTAGACGCAGCCTGGGGTTTTTGGTAATTCCCGATTTCTGACAAGGGACCCATTTTTTGTCTGGCTAGAAAATTGATTACTTCCCATTTTGGAAAATTAATTACTTTGCATCTTGTGGGGATCCCTTCGTCTGTGAGGAAAGGTTGCAGGATAGCTATCCTCCCAAACTCCCTCCTTCTCACATTGGTACCTCATACCAAATCCTTTCGGTGGGCGTTAGTAATTTCCCCGTCTTTCTTACCAATTTACCTCTGCCTATCACCACTGCTACCACCCGACCAATGGCGTATCGGTCGTGCGGGTGTGGCTAAGCTTGCTTCATTAATTAACTCTTTGACATCCCTGCTTATTCAGGATTTCTCAGTTCAGAATTATCAACTTTATTTATGAAATTCCCTTTTTTTTTGTCTTACAAATAACACATGGCCCTGTTGCCTGGTCACTTCCTAATATCTATGCATTCTCGGACGATATGTCCGTTGCTTCTGGGTACTTAGTGTTTTCATAACCAGCACTTTTACAATCATCATTAATCAATTGCCAAGGCTCGCCAATTGGCCCTTTTGTGAATCGTTTACGCAAATCTTCAGTTTCTTGAGGAAAGTAAAAAAAAAAAATCTTTTTATATTGAACGGCATACCTTTCGGAATATCTTATGCCAAAATGCTTACAATTAACACATGGCTTTATCGCTTGGTCGACTCCTAAAATCTTTGCGATCTCGAATGATATCTTCGATGCTTCTGGTTCTTGATTTCTTAACCAGTACTTTTACAGTCATCATTAATTAATTGTCAAATCTCGCCACATCGCATTTATGTTAATTTATAGTTGACGGAAATCCTTGGTTTCTTGAGAAAAGTAACTTTTTTTTTTTTTTTAAGTAAAAATAAAATCTTTTTATATCGAACGATATATTGTTCAGGATATCTTTTTTTTAACCCTTCTTTTCCGTTCTCAGTATTTTCTTGTTTATTTTTTTATGGCTAATTAGTTAATCAATTACTATAGCTAAATAGTGTCATATACAATCATAAATGTGAAGGGATGGACACGAATCATTTAAGCATTCTATACTCCATCTGAAACCCATCTACTAATAGAAGACAACGATCCCACTTTCTCATCCGAGGCAGTGTATTGATGATGAGAGAGTGTCGGGGGGAGGGGGCTATGCTGATAATATAGGTATTCATAGTTAGTAGAAGAGTGACCTATATAATAAACTCCTATATTTTACGGCCAATAAGTGAAGAACAAACAAGTAAGAGACGCCTACAAATAAATCTTACTAAATTCAGTTCAGACGAAAACCTTTTTCCAATATTGTACAAACAGAGCTCCAAATAAAATAAGTGGTTTCTGGAAACTGAATGGATAGGACAAGTCACGTGATGTTCTTTCTCGGACGTCCGCACGGTTGAATTTCGAAAAATTATCTCTGACTGACACGTTGTCATAGTAACATGTGTCGAGGCAGGGCCGTCTTCGCTGACTATCTTGTCGCAGATCTAATCGTTGATTGTTGTGGCGAGCCGTTTTTATCGCTATGGCTAGCTCGGCTCCGATTCACAATCAGTTTTGCACGGGAATATACTCAGTAATCTGAGCACGACCCTTTTCCAGGTCATTTGAAGTTCAACCGTGCGGACGTCCGAGAAAGCATGTCACGTGACTTGTCCTATCCATTTGTAACGAAATCACTTCGAACAATCGAACTATTGGTCTCTTCATAGGCACAACAAAGAACATTGAATTTTAATATGTAAATATATGTACCTGCCTGTATAAATGTTATTGTTATATTTAGCTTGGTCTTTTTCTGCGAAAATCATTCTTTCGAGTAGTTTAATATTTTGTGTTGTATTTGTGGGCATGACACTCGTATTTTATTTTTCCGTCGAAAATCCGGTTAGACAATGAACATTCGTTACCAAGAATTCCAAGAAATAAGACTCAAGTTAAATCTTTCTAAAACAGAAACTATGATCCGGAATTGGAATGAAAGTAATGATGGCAAATACCTTGAATCCGTCATAAAAATTCAGGATGTGTAATTAGTAAATACTAAACAGTGTATGAATGAGTTTTAACAAATTTAGTATAAGAGACAAGGAAACTGAACATACAATAGGCTGCGCTAGGGGCAGTTTCGTCCAACGCCGCAAATTGCTACGAAACCAACACATTAACCTGAAAACACGAGTAATGTTCTTAAATAGCCTCGTCAACTCTAAAATCTTACATGGATCTCATACACGGTGCCAAACTTTCGGAAATATCTAAACTGTCAGCTGTATACAACTGCTCTTTCACATCAATCGTTAAAATGATCTTGAATGAATAAACACTATAGGTTTTATTCTTAGCGAAGGCCATCCTTCTTTGAACCTAGTGGACTGGCACAACAAAAAGCACTGTACCAAATAACAGAGACCACAGCACTTGATGACTTTCAACAACAGCAACAACTAAAATGGATAGCTCATGTAACTCGAAGAAAAAAAGAATTATATAGTCAACATATTGATGTTCCACACTACTTTAAATAAAAGGTTAGGAAGGACAAATCGATACTGAAATGAGTAATAACACCGGCTCAACTTAAGACAAATTTATTTTTCAAAGAAAGATTTTACACATTTTCAACCAACAAGAAGTACTGGCTGTTCGGTCATTGAATACCGAATGTTTCCTTATACGGAAACGTATAAAAAGTGTTTTCCAGATATTCTAAAATTGTAGCGAGAACAACAACAATCTTAGTCCTTACAAACATAATTTGCCGTACACATCTGATAAATAAGTTATTAAACTCATCGTTTTCGTATCTAGATAAAGATATGACTGGTTCATACTTCTCAATGTCAATATTTCACATTCTAATCTACTTGCTAGTATCGAAAACCCACTTAATATATATAGGAGTATTAGTGACATAAATTCATCATAAGGCACAAACTCATTACTTTCTGCTCCCTAAAAATTAAGAACTTTTAGAGAAAATATCACGTGTGGATCTGATTGCCTAATTCCTGGATAATTTTATTGGGACATTCAAGAATAAATACTTCAATTACAAACAGACATTATTTTATCATACAGGGTGATTGAAACGTAACTCCCTATTTTATGTATGAGGGGCCAGCCTGTGACTTTTTTCGTTGGGATTGGTTAAAGGAGCAAGTCCACTATACCAAACCAAGACTTTGGAAGAACTTGAAGGGCGAATACAAGAAATTATGTCTTCCACATCACAAGAGTTCCTGGTGAAATCTGCTGACGCGTTAGTTGCTGGTCGCTGTTAGCGAATTCTGGTGACCATATCGAATTTGAAATAAAACCTCATGCTAAACGCTTTCCTTTCATATCCATTTATTGCAAAACTTATAGTTAAATAAATTATAAGCATTTTGAAATGGGGAGGTACTTTTCAATCACCCTGTAGTTGAGTGATATCGTTTCAAAACCAAATTTTCGGCTAGTTAATGAATGGAGAAGGGGTCTTCATGCAACCTTATTTGACCTCTTCCTTAAGTTTTGTCGCGTTACCTCCTAATTTCTGAAACCGCTACTAGGAGACGCTCTCAGGACCATAAATACCCTGCGATAATTTTATTATTCTCTTCTCATTCTCCGCTTACACGTCAACATGTAAATCTCCCGCGGAGCACGCGTTCCCTTTGAGAAACGCATGAACACACTTACGCACATTTACTCACTACATATATTTTGGACCAAAACAGTTTTCACATTCATTTGTCACACACATTATTATCTTTGTCATTTGTATACTTTTCTTGTTAAACATTATTATTTATTTGTTTATGCATATATATTGGTTATTATTTGTTTGTGCATATATATTGGTTTTTGTTTCTTTACATTTCTTTACGTGGACTCGCATCCCGAGTCTGCCATGTTTGTTGTGGGCATTTCAGGAGACACACGTGTTTATCTTTCAGCGCATACATCAGCCCGCAACAGTTTCACCGACTTTTGTCGGACTTTAAATATTATTGCATTCTTTCCCGTAAGATGTTTTGAAATGAACAAGAAAGTTCACCGCTATTTTTTTTACACTCATTTATCCTTTTTCATCCGGTTTTTACAACCGACAACTTCCAAACACATTATCCGGAAGTAAATAGACTTTGCATTCGCCAATTCCCAACACATCCACTTCATCGTAAAAACTATGCACAAGCCTTTTTATAAACCCCATTTAGGCCAATGTTTCCCAACGTGGTTTTTAGCGCCTACTTGTTCTGTTACGTTCAAATGGGGCACTGGGAGTTTTTATTTCATTGGAGAGGGGGGGGCATATCCATTTTTTTAAAAAATTATTCAAGATTTGCTACAAAATTAAATTTCTGAAAGATATCTAAAGCTGAGGGAAGCTATCAAACTTTTCTTAATTGCTTTTCCAACCTCCTATATGACTGTGATTTCAACGCAGTTACTTAGCTTCTTACTAAACATCGAAACCTTCTTTAAAAATTTACAAGACAAAGATCTATGGTTACTTTTAAGCAGGATGGAATCTAGAGTAAAAGCCTTAACCAGTAAGCTCCAAAGTCAAACATTGCATTGAAAACATTGAGATAAGCTATCAAATAAAAGCTTCTTTTTTTTTACCATTTTAATCATTAGCATTTATAATAGAAATGAAAATATGAAAATTATTTTTGGACGAATACCTAAGTGTGATCTTGCTATGAAAGATGAATTCAATATAATATTCGAAATTTAATTTGACAAGGTGGGGGATTTTGTGTTGACAAAATAGTTTGTGCCCAAAGGGGGCGCTTGTTGAAAAAAAAGTTGGACAATTAACCAAAAATTCACTTGAAGACAGACGGTTTATCTGCAAAGTAGTAATGGACTTACTTTCGCCATTGTTATTTTAATTCTTCAGTTCCTTAGTAATTGCAGAACATCGTCATTGATAAGAACTTCCTCGTCTTAATAACAACAACGATAAAACAACTGAGAAAATACGTGGAAATTATGAGAATTTTACGTGTTTTTTTTTTTTTCTTCAGGCAAGTATTAGGTTGGTGCAAAAATAATTTTCTCACATGAAGTTGAACGTCAAAAAACGACATTATTTTTGCACCAACTTAATAGAATTTCTGCCAAAAAGCGCCGAATAGATAACTAGAGCTATAATATTCAATAAATCAAAAGATTAAGTGACTTATCTCGTTAACTGTCGAAACGCTCACCAGGGCCCGATGTTTGATATTTCTCACCTGGCCCTGATGAGCGTTTCGACGCGAAACCTCGTGTTATATATATTCATACATATACAAGGAGAGTTACAATAGTAACATCAATAACGACCATTTTAACAAAAGTCCTTATTTCAGTACATGGTAACTGCAGTAGTAATTTCAGAACATCTACATTAGTAACAACAATATTAATTTCAGTAAAACTACACTGTTAACTACAATAGTAATTTCTGAACATTTACATTAGTAATCATAACTAACTTTACCATATTATCGACCAACGCAAACATTTTTGTTCTCGAACTCTAAATTGTATGCTGTAAAATTATATTCTCGATTTCTGTTTACAGAACATACTCTCGTTTTATTTTAACGAAAAAAAAAGTGTAAAACAACTTCTCTGAAAGTTTAAAATTTTAGCGAAAACCAGAAACACTTGAAAGAGATCAGTTACTTAAAACTTCGCACTTCAAGCATTTAATTTTTCAAAAGTTTAGTTTGTAAGCATATAGCGAGGCCTTCAGCCAGCTTTCCACCGACTTGGCCAATGGCTACACCATATTGCGTCTCCATTTTCGTTTGTGTCGGTGTGCCCCCCTCCCCCCCCCAAAAACTGGGAAGGGCCCGCTGCATGCTCACAGAAAAAGGAAAGCTGAAAATAAATCCCCCGGCAATAAATGAGAACTGGAAACCAGTTTTCAATATACTCACGTGTCTTATTCAAGGCTTCACTTGTTCGGTCTGGGTGAGTAGGTAGGTCACACTTAGGTTAACTTCTGCTATGTCGGGCTAATAGATCCGCAATTCCCTTTGACTTTCCTTACGACTAACTCTCTGGCCATGTTAACATCACGACGTAAGGCTGGTAACATGGACGAATGGCACTGGAACTACCCGAAGGAGTCAGTCAGTCCCCACCACCTCCACGAGTGGACCAGAACTGAGTACTTCAATCCTAACTGTTACTTAATATAGACAGATTACCTCAGCCGCAGAATAAGGCCACATTTAAAAACAAAACAAAAATTGAATTTTTGAAATTGTTAATTTATTTCTGCTAAATCTAATGACTTAACATGTACTTTTGGAAAATAAAAAATTAGACAAATACTTTTATTCAGTCACAAACATGGTGGCTGATGCAGTTGCTTGTCAGTTAATTAACGAAATCAGTTGGGCACGCCAATGTTTTAAAAATGTCTAAAAAATCTTATTTCAGTACTTAAAATTATGTTTTTTTACGGATTAGTCGTACCAAATAACAAAAACCATATCACTTGAGGACTTTCAACAGCGGCAACAACAAAAATGGATAGCACATGTCTCGAAGAGAAAATATGACAATCAAGACGTTAATATTCCACACCATTTCGAACAAAGGGTTAGGACGGAAGCCCCCATCAATACCGGAAAGAGCGATAACAGCTACTGGACTTGAGAAACCTATTTTCCTGGGAAAAAAGGAAATAGTTAATATTACTATTAGCTTTAAGAAAGTTATTATCTTTCAAATAAAATCAAAATTTAACTACAAAGAATATATTTAATTTAAAATGCGTATTTAAGTTGCTGTTTTTTTTGTTTTATTTTATTTGAAATTTTTTGTAAGTCCGTCGTAAAGACAAATTTTTACGTCCATTGAGAATATATTTCTCATTAATTTATTTGAATGATTTATTTTTATTTTTTTATTTTTTTTAAAGGTTATTTCCATTTTTCCATGGCCTTCGGCAAAATAATTCTTACTGGTTTATCTGGGATGTAATTCCTTGCTAAGATTATGAATGAATCCGTAAATTCTAACAATTTAGTATTTCTGACGAATCAAAATGCTCTATTTACGCACACGTCATTCATACGGTCAGTAGATTGAAAACTACTAAGTAAAAAATAAAAATAAAATAAATAGTTAAAAAACCCAAAAAAATCCCCACTACGGTTGGCAGGCAATAGGATAACATTTCCTACACGAGTGTTGTATTGGAAAGACAAATGTGTTGTTGCATCAGCCACTAAGCCTATTATATTTAGCATTTCTGCTTAAGGGAGAGGCATCGAAATATAATAGTACTTTTTTGCTGATGTAATGTTAACGACACATTTCACGTTCGCTCCGCTTTTAAATCGTATCAGAAATTATTAATGTGCTTACGATATTAAGTGCTAAATTTAATATCTTAAACATACTGTAACATTAAATTCTTTATGATTTCTGGATTCAAATTTCACATTTGTTATAAATGCAGAACCACTTATGTTTTATTTAAACGCATTTAAAATAAATACGTTTTAATTTTTTTATTAAATATACATTCAAAAAATTCACTTCTTAAAACTAAATTATAATAGTTGATAAACATTGAACCATATTATTTTTCACTTGGATTCTAAAAATGACTATGGCAGTTGATAATCTCAAATTGATGGATGAAAATTAAATATAAACTTAAAAATATTTAATTCTCACTTCACAAAAATAAATAAAATAAAACTTATATTGTACATATCTGCTATACTTATAAACTAATATACTATACTTACATACTATATTTTAGTGATAGAATCATAAACCAATGGATTGAAGTAGCTGATGTTGACCTTAACATATGCACTCATACCCATTTCATATGGCCTGAAAATTCCCCTGTAATTGGTCAAATTTCAAAATGGGGGCTTGCAGCCACCGAACGTCCAGTTGTATGGGCTCATTGAGCCCGCCAGAATCTATTCATAGCCTGCATTTTAGCAGTCGGATTCTCGAATCTATTGTTGCTGGTTGTGAAGGGGGCTCTATATCTGTTTAAGCTTCAAGGCCCCCCAAAAATGTAGGTCCGCCACTAAATATACCTATAAATTAATATACTATACTAATATATTATACTTGTACTATATTTATATTTAAAATAAAATTTTACTATATATTAGCCACAAAAGCAAAATCTAGTGAGAAGAAACTTTTGTACGTAAATTGTTAATGTGACTAAAATCAAATTCTTTGATTGTATTCGACCATTTTCTGCAATACCTTATTTTAAATGAAAAAAAAAAGGAACAAAAATCCTATTTTAATTGTGCTTGTGGAAAGGGGGGAAATACGCTACTTGGTTTCAGTGAGAGAAATAAAGAAGGAAGATAGTAGTGTTTAACGTCTGTTTCAGTGAAATGGAAAAATTGTCAATTTTAAATCTTTTATTTGTACTCATTTCTTAAAATAACGACCAGCATTCATATTTATCATTGTTATTGCAATATTTTGTTAATGTTGTTAAGCTTGTTACATTCTTCCTAAAACCAGATCTTCTTCTGATTCCTGCTACACTAATTTCTACCACTGGCCGGATGTGAACGCTCCGAACACTCAAAACTGAACTAAAATTCCGTCAACTGCGTAAGGCTCCGCACATACTTTCCATTTTTGCTCACATACTCAAATAAAAAAAAGCAATACAATCCAGAATTTCTGCCCAATAGCACCCACACCCGTCTAAAGAAACAAAATAAAAACAGGAGCCGATTTGAACCTAAGAAAGGACATAAAAGCTCATCAATGGGAAATTTTCGGCAGTTGGACGGCAATTTGGCCCGTGTTCACAGACTCTGTCTCCCTTTAAGAAATAAATAGTCAAAACTTTTCAGATTACCTTAGATAATTATCTGTGAATTGTCATGAAGACTTCTTGAATAAGACAGTAGAGTGGTTTCCTGTTACATTTCACAATTTGAAATTCAGAATTTTCTTTCTTAGACTACTTGCCACCCAAATCTAGAGAGCCCCAAAATACAAGACAATAATTCAGTCCAGTTTTGTTTGTTTTTTTCTTAACGCAAAATGTTGTTATTTTATTTTTAATAGTTTTATTAATTTGTTAGAAACAGAATTCCTAGCTTTCAGCTTTATATTAACGATCTGCCTAAGAATATCCCCAGAACATTAGTAAATATATGTGTATACAATACCATGGCTTAGGGATGCACTTCTAAAAATTTAGACGACCATAGTCTGGCCATTGATCTATCCTTTGGCCTTGCCGCCACAACTCAATGAGGGGGGAACTAGCTTATAACATTCAATACTTCCAAAACCGACCTAGTAAAGCTTAATCATCACGGAACAGACCTGGACTTTTCTCCAATCATGATGAATGGTTGTACAGTGTAACCCGGATATAAGATACCCGGATATAAGAGAAACCCGGATATAAGATACTTCTTCTCCGGTCCCGACAACTCTCTTATATCCGGGTTACACTGTATTCTCATTGAAGCTCCTTGTCTGGAACGTCTATTGGGACTTAAGCTCAATCCAGACCCAAAGTTGAACTTGTATATAGGATCCATAGTTAAGATGCTGAAAAATGGTTGGTTGAAAAATACCCGACTCCTCCTGCCATGCTACATCTTTACAAGATCCGGGTCAGATCAAAAATAGAGTATGGCTAGCATGTCTGGGCTGAAGCTGCTCAATGATCATTTTCCAGCCTTAAAAAGAGATCAAAAGCGTCTATGCAGCCTTGTGGATGATAAATTATTTTCCACCCTACAATCCATTTCCAACAAACGAAACGTTGCTAGTCTCTCTCTACTCTATCGCTATTTTCATGGCAAATGTTCAGACGAGCTACATTCCTTAATTCCACCCGCCATGCCACATATACAGGATCGAATCATGCCCATTCCCTTCGCCCGCCCTGTCGGCTGGAGCTTCAGATTACGCCGACTGCGCCGCTGCAGAGGAGTAACCACCCCATGAGGTGTCCTGGGTATGACGATAAACTACATCCAGTAGAAAGACCTCTTATCGGGAGGTTTTGATGAGCATGGAATCATATCTTAATTGCTGTTGTTCCCAGATCGATCCTGATCCGGAGTGGTAGTACTTGTTAGTATTCTAGCTATGGGCAAATAGTTAATTCCCAAACTGGGGTCAAAACACTATGACAGTATAAAAATATATTTTTATAGTAAAAGTACCATCAATACATTTAAAAAAATATTACCAGCAACACATTTTTGAAAAAAAAAATATTACTTCATATTCTGTTCATACGAACCTATTGTAAAAATCTTATCGGCATTAAATAACCCCTTGAGGTTGATATGCTGTAAAACAAACCAAACCGTTCCTATCGTATTCCATTGATAAGGAAGAAGTTCCACTCAGTTTTCTGGAGGCATCTCCGTTTTTTACGCAATTAGATTTATTTGTTGAATAAATCTACAGAATGGTCTGAAAGTCTTGTCACTCCCTACCAAAAGTAATGAGAACAATAGAACAAGTAATACAAAGGAAAGCGCATGTACTGGATTCAGTTCAGTTTATTCAGTTTCAGTGAGGCTGTCACACACCCAGAAGGTCTGTATGAACAGCATCACATTCGATGCAGCGCCATGTCCTGTGATTTTACGAAGCTGTTCTTTCTTGATTGTTGGAAAGGCTCTCCGAACGGAGTCCTTCAACTGATGGGTACTCTGGTATCGTTCATGTGAAACTCTCTCCTCGATAATACCCGACAGAGCGTTGAAATAGAAAATTATATTATGAAGTGGTGACAAGACTTTCGGACCACCCTGTACTTGTTTCAATCTATTATTGTTCTTTGCTCTATCAACATCCCACTACTACATTATTTCGTTTAAGTACAATAACTTTTATCTGTGTATAGGTTTATTTAATCCTTCTTAATAACTTGATCTATTTAAATGAAAAAGTAAATTAATTTTCTAATTAAATGATTAGTAAGCTCTGCTTTAACTTTAATTATTACCTTTTTTATGTTTAATTGAAAACCTTACAAATATCTGAAAAAGTGATATACATTTGGGAGGAGGGAGGAACAGATAGAGACTGACTTATGTGGCTGCTTGCGTACGTGTCGGTATGCAACTATCTTTTATCAACGACTGCTTGAAATGAAGCCACGCGTAGCAATGAAATGTGAAGGTGAACTTAGGAAATTGGGCCCCATTTTCCACAACTCTAAGCGATTATAGAGTCAACTTAAAGTTCTTAACTTCCCTCACTCTATTTTCTGAGCCATTTTTGCTACTTTCTTTCCAGGTCTCCAGGCGACAGTTTCTTAATTTAACTTTACGCTTCGTCTCATATTTTTTTTTCATCATTCTTTTTAAATGTTGCTGCGATTTTTGTTTTTGTTTTTGTTCTTGTTTTTTTTTTTTTTTTTAAGTTTTCGTCTAACTGACGCAGGATGCGTAGAATCTTGTGTTACTATTTAAAAAAAATACTCTAAAAATAGGTCGGTTCATTATTTGTTTGACCTATTTTTAGAGAGAGCAGAGGATGTTGCGAGCCCTTGATGTCTACACAAGAATTTGCTTAGTTAAAGGACTACCGGACCGATTCGACACAATCTGAAGATACAACCAGGTTTACGAAGAAGAAATTAAAAAAGTTTAGTGTGCAGTTCGAATCACAAAATATTAAAAGCCATATTTTTCTATTTATTAATTTCTGTCAATGTTGATTTGGGGGTAATTTTAATTTTATGCTATTGCCTGAGTTGGTAAGGTTAAGGTAAAATTATGGGAGAGTGGTTACCGCCAGTGAGCACTCACCAACTCTAGATGCAGAGTTCAAATTTCGATTGAAGTTGTTTGTATTCATTTATACAATTGTGTCCAATTATAGGATATAAATTCCTACATTTTACGGCCAATATGTGAAGCACAAACAAGAGATGCCAACAAATAAATCTGACTAAATTCAATAGATACGAAAAACATTTTTTACAATTGTGCACGAATAGGTCTCCAAATTAAATAAGTGGTTTCAGGAACCTGATTGGATAGGACAAATTATGTGATGTTCTCTCTACGCGCAGTTGAACTCAAAATGACTTGGAAATAGTTCAAGGCTCGGGTTAGTGAGTACATTCTTGCACAAAATTCAGATAGCGATACGGAGCCGACTCATAGCGATAAAATAAGCTCGTCAGCAACAGTCAGCGAATCAGACTAAATCTGAAACGACACAGTGAAGGACAGCCGGCAAAAGACAGCGAACCAAACCAGGCCAGGCCTCGACCAAAAACATAGACACACGCACCATGAGAACGCGTCAGTCAGCGATTATTTTTCTTCCACGACGAAATAGAATATGAACATCACCCAACCTACGGAAACCGTATAAACGGTAAACTTAAATATCTACAATCCAACGAATGTGCAAACCTAGTTTTCGCAATTAAATGTAATTTTTAGAGCGAAGAAAATCATATCGCTAGACGCGCGATATACCTACGTAGTAGAAAAGCCCCCGGTAGATCTCCCAACAGAAGTAGTTGATTTACTTGACTACATGCCAGAGGAAAAACACTATGATACACTGAAAATGCGATAATTAGACGTGTCGGAAAATCGGATGAAAGAAGACTACACGACCTATTCAATAATTTGAACCTGGTACACATGAAACCTTCACAGCTACTAAGGAAAATGCGAGCATTACTAGGAGACAATACCATGTCCGACGCAGAGATGAAACAACTGTGGCCGGACAAACTACAACCACACACAACAGATATTGACATCACTACCCGATGAATTGGAGTTAAAGAGAGTATCGGAGAAAGCGGTCAGAATATACGACAACAACCACAACAAAAGCTTATACGCCACATCATATTCAACAACAAACACATCACTACCAACGGACAAGCTACAAAAATGTCTCAGCTGGGAAGAAATATAGCGAACCTCACCACAAAAATCCAGAGTTTGTTACAAAACCAAAAATTTCATCGTTCTTGCCCAGAAACTCATTCTCTAGATAACTATGATATCGGTTGGTATATTTATTTTTAGTCGACACCGGCGCAGAAATCAGTGTTATTCCACCGGGGCCTAAACAAAAACACGCATTATCCACACAAGCGGTAAATGGATCGAAAATCGAGACATACGGAGAGAGATCATTAATGCTCAATTTGGGTTTACGACGACTTTTTTCCCTGGATTTTCACGAAAGCATAAGTGAAAACGCCGATTCTTAGAGCAGATTTTTTTTTTTATCTTGCAGTTATCGATGAATATGGGTACATACTCTCTAATCGACAGTGACACAAAGCAAACGGTAAAGGGAATGACTTCAATTTACACGTCAACAGGAATTAGCTCTGCTATACCAACTGCTAATGGACTAAAGAGGTTGATAGGAAAATTTCCTACTATTACCACACAGACGAAATTTATCACACTGCTAAACATTATATCACAACAACAGGACAACTTATACACGCATCACCACGCAGACTGCGTCCAAAAAATACAAAATAACAAAGGACGAATTTCAACACATGTTGCAATTAGCCATCATACGCCCTTCAAGTAGCCCATACTCTTCTCCACTACACATGGTTCCGAAACCAGACTTGTGGGGATTTCAGAAATCTCAACGCGAAAACAATTCCAGATAAATATCCAATTCCACACTTACATGATTTCGATCACAGTTTTCACAAAACAATTCCAGTAGCAGAGGAAAACATAAAGAAAACGGCAATTACCACTACTTTCGGGCTTTATGAGTTCACGGGGATGCTATTTGGGTTACGTAACGCTGTCCAAAATTTTCAGAGACTTATTGACGAAGTGTTGAGAGGATTACATTTCGTCTTTGCGTATATCGACGACGTCCTTATTTCTAGTCGTATTAGCAAAGAAAATCAGGACTATATACAATAAGTTTTCGAGAGACTAGCACATTTTTGGTTTAAAGATCAACGTAAACAAATATGAGATATGCTGTTTTCTAAATTGAACTTGTTGTGACCGACGAACATGAGATCACGCCTGTCCCAGAGAAAGTCGCAGCAATACAAGAAGTTCTACAGCCAACATCACTGCGACAACTACAAAGATACCTTGGTTTGATTAACTGTTACCGTAGATTTATTCTAGGTTGTTCCAGAATCTTGACCCAGCTCACAAACATGCTGAAGAAACAAAAAACGAAAAACAAATAATAATAATAAAAATGCAAAAATAGCTGTAAAAGGAAAAGTATTAACTGCATTTTATGACACTAAAAAAGCATTAGCAAATTTCACTGAACTCTCATATATCAATGATGATGATAATTCAACACTCACATTGACGACCGACGTTTCGGCAAATTCAATTGGGTCCGTTCTACATTAGAAGCAAAATGGCTCAGAAAAACAAATTTCCCTTTTTTCTATAAAATTGAACAATGCACAACGAAAATACAGTACCTTTTGGAGGGAGTTACTTGCAATTTACTTATCTATAAGGCATTTCCGACATCTGCTCGAAGGGCGAGATTTTACTGTTTTCCCGGATCACAAACCTCTCACTTACACTTTGCACATGAATACAGACAAATATACACGATGAAATACCCGACAACTGGATTATATATCTCAATTTACTTGGGCACCTCGAGGTAATGTAATGGTTAGCAAGCTTATCTCACTAGAACAATTACGACTGAGTAGTAAGTTCGATTCTCGCTGGGTGCCCCTCCTACTTTCGGCCTTGTTCCACATCTAAGCGATGCTTGGAAAATCAATATATATCCCAATTTACTTCGGATATCTGTTACATTAAAGAGTCAGACAATATTGTGGTAGATACACTCTCGCGCTCCACAATACAGTCTCTAGGTTCTGAAACTCTTACCTTCGACCTCATTGCTGTGGCACAACAAAAAGATGCCACATTAAACTGTGTAAAACAGAGCATTTCTTTTTAAAATTGAAGGAAAATCCCGTCCCATTTGGAACGAAAACTCTACTCTGCGATGTGGATTATTCGAGGCCATAAATACCATCTTCACCGAGGAAAAACAAATTAAGTAAATAATAAACAAGTTAACAAACTACGAAGGCACACACAAAAATAGAAGTAAATAAATGTAATAATAATAATCAACAACAAATAATTAAGTAATCAATAATAAATAACGAGTAAAAAGTTAAGAACACTCTAAAGTAACCGCATATTGATTCATAATTAATTATACCTACTCAATAGTCTCTAAAATAATTTTGAACATAACCGTTACCCTTTACTTAATATAACCGTTAGGATAATACAATAGACCTTATTATCCATACTGCATCATTACCCAGCATATATAAAGAGTCGAGCCAAAATGCAACACACATGGCCTGAAGATTACGTTCAAGTATGAAACAGACTATGACTGTTTGGTGTTGGCCGCAGTGTCTCTCTCTATATATATATGATTAAAACGTATCAATATGGTGATTTCCTTTCGTATTTCAATGATAATGTTATTAAGCTTATCAGACAATATGAAAGGAACTTACTTAAAATAAATAGACAAAATTTATCTATATTATTTAATGAAACATGCATCAATATATATATATATATATATATATATATATATATATATATATATATATATATAATGGGTGCGGTGGATAAATTGTCGTAATTTTATATTTTTTAATTTTACGCATACGCGTTGTTTGTTTTTCATCTTGTCTGCTGTAGAGTATAGTAGGGTCAGTTGGGCACCGTCTGTGAGCGAAAGAGTGCCATGAAGCAATCTATTCCGCCAGAAATTTGGAATCAGCATACTGTACGGCTTGGTATTCGCACCGGAATCTCCAATAAAAACATTTCAGAGTGTTTCGGTGTTTTGTTGATAGCTACTTCAATAATTAAATGCGTAAGGTTTCTTACGGAAACATTTCATAGTACATGAAATAAAGGCGCCGAAGAAGAGTACATGCACAAAATAACAGACCAATTGATTTGCAATGCAAACATAAAATTTATTAAAACAAAGTTAACAAAAGTAAAGTTTAGAACAAGAGTTTCTTTTGTTAGACATAAATTGTATATACAACGAAATGTTCATGAATATAGCGGGAACTTACTTTGTTGGTATGTTTTATGATGAAGTATTCGCAGCCCTTGTAGTTTCAGTGTGGAAAATTCATGTCAGAAATTCGAAAGAGAAAAAACCCGGAAAGAGAAATTTACATATTTTTTGTATTCGAGAGCTGCTGCTGATATTATCATACAGGTGTCAATCTGAGGACATTACATAGGATTCGGAAAGAAATGATTCTAATGGAGTGATCACTAGTGATGGCGACGTTATGCCTCCATTCATCTTCCCACAGGGCCTCAAACTCAACATGGAGGCCACCATCAAATGCCTTGAGGAGGTAGTGCTGCCCTGGGTCAAGGAAGTGGCTGCTGAAAGTCCCTATGACTGGCTACGGGACTCTGCACCATGCTACACAAGCAGAAGAACCCAGTCGTGGATGTCAGACGATTTCTGCGACCACATCACCCTTTACATCTGGCCACCTAACTCCCCAGATTGCAATCCCCTTGATTATTGTGTGTGGGTTGCAGTTATGCGAGAGACCAACAAAACTCCTTGTAACACCAAAAATGAACTGAAGTCAAGGATTATGGCAGCATTCACCAACTTAAACAAGGAGACCGTCCAGAAGAGCTGCAGGAGATTCTGAAGTTGTATGGAGGCCGTGTTTGAAGTCAGTGGCGTATTTTTTTAAAAATAAATTTACTCTTTACTACTTCAAAAAATATTTTTGTGTATTTTTGGTAAATATGAAGATGTCAGTGTTATTTTAATTTTTCGTAATTTAAACGACAATTTATACATCGCATGAGTAGACGACCCTATTTAGAGAGATACGTTTTGTTTAATTTAAAACTTTTGATGTTCTACGCCGGTAGATTTTTTTCTTAAAATTTCAAGTTTAAAATTCAAAATCATTACAAAGAGATGTGATCAGTTACAAAACGCACGTGAATTTCATTTAATTTGTTTTATTTTTGATAATGACCGAGGCCAGTCGAAAACTCCTAACATTAACAAGAACCAACATGAGTGGAGGACGATTCCTCTTTGACAGCAAAACACGAAAATTATTCCATCAACAAGAAAAAAAAAACAATAAAAAAAATAATACACCTAACTTGTCTGTTAGCTTCAACAAAACTATTATATATTAGTAAGTTTTTCCATTTATGATTAATAAATATAGTTTTTACTTAATGACAATATCACCTAACCTGGACAAATTAATACTGAATTTTAAAAGATAAAACTTTATAAATTATTATAATTAAACACTTTTTAAAAAAAAATGAGAACAATTCTTGTAAAAATTCATTATTCATCGAAAAAAATGTTTTTCGTAAGACAGTAGTGTCCATACTATATCTTGTTCATAAAAGCAATTAAAAGCTTGTCGCAGTAAGCTCCTCCTCATTTCCTTAATCCTTCAACAGGGGTCTCTCTCCCACGAGTATAAATACTGGCTGACCTTTCGCCTCTTCCTCTTTTTAAGGCTTATGCACACGTGCGGCCAGCTGTCTCGACTCAGGCCTTGGGCCGCAACCTCGCGCGTGAGGCGAGGTAAAAAGAATACTTTCCCCTTTTTTTTACTTATTCCAATATGTGACCTCTTACACATACAGCGTTTCCCATATTCTGGGAACACGCTAAAAACAATATACGCGTTCGTACGGACACTCAACACAACTTCTCCATACAACACTCTGTAACCCTTCATGTCATTTGTTATTAATATATATTTGTTTGCATACATGTATATCGGTCTTGTTTGTTTCTTTATCTTCTTTGGACTCCATTAAAGTCCAACATTCCTATGTAGCTGGACCGGCCAGCAGGAAATCTTAACCCAGAGATATCTCATCCTCATCTCTCACACATTCACCCCACACGGTCCGCTACAAGCTTTTCTAATTGAATAAAGTCTTAGCTTTATTGCATTTTTTATTTGACGATTTAGAGCTGATTTCTATAACTGGGGGTCCTGATAATTTGGATTCTCCAAGGACTTGCGCTTATAACATTAAGCCCTACATAAAACAATTTCTTGAAATTTCACAAAATTAAATATATGGGGGGCGGGGGGAACAATTGTAAAAAAATAATTTTACCAAGATTTTCTAAAAAAAAAAAATAATAAAATAATTTAATTAATTTGTCAATAACTCCTGAAAGTTTAATTAAAATTCGACAGTTGATTTTTGCAAGAATTTTTCAAAATCAATGTGTTTTTCACCGCAATAAGACGCTAAAATTTTCCATACTAATTTATGTTCACCCGCTGACGTGAGAGAAAAAAATTAGGCACAATTTTGAAAGTTCTAAAAAGGATTCGAAAATATAATTTAATAATAATTAAAAAAAAGCAAAAAAAACTCTTTGGCCTTTCTTAATAACATAAAGATTTTGACGATAAAACTTTGTTTTTATTAAGTTTGTGACATTTATTTCATCATGTATACTCATTTTTAGCAAATCTTTGGTGGTACCTATACTTATATACATATTTGGGTTTTTTTTTTTTAGAAAATCTTGGTAAAAATATTTTTCTTGCGCTACCGCCCCCACACTTACTTAATTTCATGAAATTTCGAAAAATTAAATTTTTATCCCAAAATTTGTTTTATTAGTTAAAAGCAGGACTCCTTGGACAATGTAAATCTTTTATTTTTCAAACTTCTACTCATTTCCCGAAAATCTGCTCAGAATTGTAAAATAAAAAATGCAATAAAACTGACATTATTTAATTAGAAAAGCTTTTAATTGGTTTTATAAATAAGTTATATTAAGGACACTAATGAATGAACGAATAATGAATTTTTACAAGAATTGTTTTCGTTTTTTTTAAATTTTAATTATAATAATTTAATATAATAAAATTAGATTACAGAAAATATTTTCCAACATTTTTAAGATCACTGAGTACATAAAATTTATATAAAAATGCACTCATGTCATTTTCTTAAATTATGTTTTACAGATAAAGTCTTTGTAGAACAACAGAAAATATGTCATCACCTGTCATCGCCTCGTCAATTACGTAAAACTTGGCGTTGTCGGTTAAAAACACAGCTACTGTTTGTTTTAAAAATACATTTTCGTGTTATTTTAAACTTTTAATATACTGTTTAAAAATCCACTAAAAATAACGTTTACAAATGTTAAAAATATATCGGATTAATAAATAAAAATGCATTATTTTTTTAAAGAACGTCGGATCTAATGACGGTTTCTCTTGCAAAGGGGGCGCTATTTCGAATCCTACCGGAAGACGCATTTTTCTTTAATAAGATTTCTCGAATATTCAGTGCGGTTTAGGAAATAAAATTTTATGTGTACCCACTTCACTATGACTCTAATTCTTAATACAATAGGGAGATTCGTCTTTGCATACGTAAACTAGGCTTCTATATTTAGAAGTTAAGTCGTAATAGTGATAATAATTAAAAATATTTTTCCAACTCAGCTTGAGAGAAACTCCGATTAACAATTCCGAGCCGTTATCCATTACATCACCTGCACATCCAAACTTACAGCAACTGGTATTCCCAAGTGGCCACTCGTCTAGGTACTGACCAAGCTCGACGTTGCTTAACTTCGGTGATCGTACGGGAGAAAATATTTTTTTCATCTTATATTCTGAACATTTGTAACAAAAAAGTAAAAAATGAAAATAAAATAAAAATAAGTCTCCAACTCTCTGTACGCGATATGCCAACGGTGTATGACTTGAGATCTCGTAGACGTGAAAATAGTGAAGAGTCGACTTCATTGATGTCTGTACGAAAATCAGGTCAGCAATGAGCAGGAGACTGTAAAATATTTTTGCGGCGCGTCTCTCGAGATAGACTAACAAAATATGCATAAAATGTTTGGATTTCTGAGTTTTTGTTTTGGTTGAAAACATACATGATCTTTCTTCGAGGAAAATCATCACCAAAAAAAGACGTATTCTCTTTGAATGTCAATGCAGGCGTCGCCTCTGTTGGCTGGGTCACGTACAGAGGCATCTAATGGAAAACGATCCTTAACGACACGCATTAATGCTACCGACCCCGACGAGAAAGTAGCAAAAAGGAATGCTAAAAAAAAACAAACCAAAAAACATCTGGTGATGGAGACTGAAACTAAGCTATCAGATTAGAGAGGTAACGTAGAAAGCGAAATAGTTAATCCTAGCCACAGAAGTAGAAGTCTCTCTATTCCCAGTTTCCTTTAGGTAGGTACCCCCAACAAAGATTCGCTAAAATTAGCATATATGATAAATAAAATGCCCCAAATTTAATAAAAACAAAGATATAGCATCAGAATTTTTATTATGAAGAGGAAAGATCAAATGAATTTTTTATTTAAAAATTATTTTTTAAATACTTTTTAGAACCTTGGAAATTTTGATTAAAAATCTTGTTTCTCCGATGTCAAAGTTATATCCGTATGGGAAAATTTAGCGTCTTTTTGCGGTGCAAAACACACTGATTTGGAAATTCTTACAAAAATTCTTACAAATTGTCTTATTTTAATGAATCTTTCAGGATTTATTCAAAAATTTAATTAAATTATTTTTTAAATATTTCCTTTTCAGAAAATCTTGGTAATTTCTTTTTTTTTTATATTTGTTACCCCGACTAATATAATTTTATGAAATTTCGAAAAATTCTTATGTTTATATTATTAATAAGGACAACTCCTATGAGAATTTGTGGTTTGACCTGTAGAGGGGTGGGTTCTACTAGATCTACTTGCCTAAGACACGCTATGCATAAATGAATACCTCTCCGGCTTTCATCCCAGATTTGTGGAGGGAACTGGTCAGGTAACTCAGCCGCGCCGCGATATTGCGACCACGCCCGGTCATGGGACTGATAATAATGATGATAATTAGGATGCAAAAAGTACCGTCCCATAAACCTACTTCATAATATATACGCACGTTTTTATGAGAAGAATACTTCAAAGTTAACTGAAATAGCAACATTATAACCTAGGTTGTTCTAGGATTCGTTTCGATGCGCAAGACCTCAAAATTCCTTTCTAAATTTATTATATACAACACAAAAGACATTCGTCATTCTTTCTCTAAAATACAACTTCTTTGAAATGGCATATTGTTGTTCTAAAGGGTTTGTTATCATTAAATATCGATAAAGAGCCGGAAGCAGTTGTATGGATTACATGACGCCGCTAGGTAGCGCTGTTTAAGAAGGATCAGAATCTTACTCTTTTTCGCTTTCTTTTCTCTTTTCAACCTAGCATGCAGTAACTAGCAGTCCCAACACGATATTCGTCCCCGCTGGGGAGGACTTCTTTCTCACCGGGCGACTGACGACTGAACTTTTACACACACACACACACACACACACACACACACACACACAAACGTGCGTATCATAGGCATACAAAATGTCTAATAGCTGTTTTAATTTTTTTCTTTCCTTTTCAGCTATGTACACACTAGTATATGTGTTAATCATTAATTAGTTGTATAAGATTACATGAAAATAATTCCGAGTTAAAATGTATTCCATTTCCTTTTTACCTCTACAAATTTTGACAACCGTCATTCACATGTGAAAATATTGGTTGCTTTTAGATAATGTCTGCAACACAGTAAGCTTCAAACTATAAACAATGTTTTCATTTTAATGTAGTATTAAAGGCATTAGTATAATATTCTTTGAGAACAACAGACAGACTAGTGTTCAGATATTTTTGACAATTTATTCGGAAAGCAGAGATTCGCTGATGTCACATCATTCAAATCTTTGCAGCATTTGGAATTTTTATAAACATTAGTATAATAGCACAAGAGAACAAACGAAATATGTACCGCCGGTGAGGTGACAGGAAAAGAAGACAAGAATTGTTAATATAAAATTATTTTTTAAACTGCCGATACAGAGGATGAGAATGGATGACTCTTTGTGGTCAAGGAAAGCAACTTGGAGGAAGAGTTTGATTTGAGAGGTCCTAGAGTTGATGCGTGTTTCGGGTCGGCTCACCGAAGACACTGGAGGTGATAGTGAGAGAGGGCGATGTCAGATTAGTTGAAACTTACCTGTTCGCTGCGAATCTGTGACAGTGGTTTATGAACGGCGTTCTTAAAAGCAAATGTTGCGGCTCATAAATCATCTTTTTTTCACATCATTTCTTTGACAGCAACGTTCGTGAATGGCTTCTCTTGTGTTGTATTTTATATTTTTAGGGGATTTGTTTTCTAAGCCGGGTGTGATGCTTGGAGCCCCTGCGCAGAGGATGACTTTTCATTTTTAGTTTTGCTTTCTTAGCATTCACATTCAGCTGACATGTAGAGTGATCAGACAGAGATCTAATTTGAAACAGATTATAACAGAATTCTAAATTCTAATTCTAACATTCTGGTCACTCTTTACAGTTTTGGTTCCATACTACCATGCATTTTTCCAAGAATTTGATTATGGGCTGATTTCTTGTCCTTCTCTATTTGCTAAACATTTTTTCGTCAATTTACAGAAACCAGTCATTCTTATGCGCGGTATAGTTCTGGCACTAGACCAAAAATATGAGGTAGCGAGTTAAGCTCTTTCATCACTGAGTAGTAATGGTCTGGTAGACAAACTTGATAACCATTAGCCCACAACAAAGCCACTTACTACATTCCTGACAATAAGGCACATATGCGTGAGTGGGTGCACATGAGCGTAATGCTTAATGATCTCCTATTTCAGAATTAATGAAATCTTATAAGATTTGAATATTAAATCTTTAAATATAAACAGAGAAAAACAACCAGATAGAATGAACATTTTACAGTTGTGTGTATATCTGATTGGAGTAGGTAGGTTTGCTTATCACCGAGTTCACACTCCTCCCCGATCCTTGTTTCCTGTTTGGGATTGGGTTTCCGGTTCCTTCTAAAGTCTACTTCTAACGTCTCCACCTGAACTTTGAAATTTTATTTACTATTTATTTATATTTTTATCCTCAAAAGGAGTAGACAGTTTCGCCAATCGCCCCGTTCACACACCTCCTCAGCTTTTTGAACAGAAGTAGAGGTTTATTCCTCGTTTAGGATTGGGTTTCTAGTTCCTTCTAAAGTCTTCCCATTCTCTTTCATTTCCAGCCCCCCCCCATTGCGTCTTAGTAGCATTATCGCCTTGCATTTGGGTGTATATACTGAGTGTGGAGGCACGACGGGGTAATAGTTAGCGGCTCGGAGTGAGGAATCGCGGAGCCGAGTTAGAATTCCAGTCGAAAAGGTAACTTCAAAAACAAATCTAAAGAAGATAACAGATCCACCTTTGAGAGGAGGGACGGAGCAGCGTCAACATCTCCGTTGTAAAAGGAACCGGCAAGCCATTACATTGTTCTGGCTTGAATGTCACCATGAACCACAATTGTGAGATGGAGGGGAGCGGCGCAAAATGCGCTAACTGAATAAAATTAATTTATAATTAATTAATTTATTTTTAATTTGACATTTTTTATTTCTTCAAACATTATTTTACTAAAGATAACATTTAAACTAACAAAAATGTCGGATTAAAAATAAATTAATTAATTCTTTATAAATCGCGTTTTGGATTCGAAACTGAACATATATGGGCTTTCGAGAAAAATTCTGAACGAAGAATTGTGCATTACTTAAAAAAGGGAAAATAGAATCTTTCTGGATTGTGAAGATCTCTGTAGTCAAGCGGATTAAACGCTAGTTTCTCCTACAAAACAGGATGCAGGTTCGGACCCTGCCGAAGAGCACATTTTTCGAGTGTGCCGGTCGATAGACGTGATACCTACTATTTAAATTAAAAACGAGCATCTATTTCAAACGTGAGTATCCACTAAAAATAACATTTAAAGTAATAAAAAAAATTTATTATGCGTGCGTGCGTGTATGTGCACTTGTATGCAGAGACAAAGTGAGAAAGTTGTCATGGTGCACATAATGTAAAATAATTCCTCCGCCAACAGTGTGCGAGCCATATTATGTATATAGGCTGCACTATATTATATATGTATTTAAATAATCTGTATTTCGGCAGCAATCCTTCATGTATACATATGTGATTAAAGCGACAGACAAGGATATTTGAAAATGTTTTAATTAACCAAATTAAAAAAAAGCAGCCTGTAATCAAAGATTTTGTCTTTAACCACTAAGGAGCTGCGCTTTGATAAGGATTAAATCAATAATCAAAAGTGTTTGAATATGATTTTCACAATCACCACATCGGTGAACGAGATCATCCCAAAGAGAGACAGACAGACAGAAGAAAAGCAGAAGTGGGTGACAGTTGAATTTCTCGAGCAGAGGAAAAAGTGACAGAAAGCAATGCCAATGAATGGCACAATGTATAGGATGTTAAGCAAAAACATTAGTAAGGAATGCAAGTAGGTAGAAGATGAATGGCTCAACTGTAAGTGTGCAGAGATAGAAACACTGCGTAAAATTATTCAAAATAGTAGGAGAGAAGACAGGCTTCTTGACAGGATGCATGAAATGGAAAAGAGAACGCTCATCACAGAGAAAGAATGCATAAATGGAACGGATATATTGGACACAACAGAGGAAACTCACAATACATACAAATATTGAATGATCTGTATATGTAACTTTTTTTTAATCATTTCACCCTAAGCAAGGCAATAACACCACTAAGACGCAAGGGGGTTACTGGAAGTGGAATGAAATAAGACATTAGTGAGAAGAAAGGATAATAAAAGAACAGGCATCAGGAAGACAGAAAATGGCGATCGAGGTTGTACTTAAATTTTTGAAGATCGTGGGTGTCAGGGAAGCAAGAAGCCGGAAGAGAGGTCCACAGGTGAGAAGTGCGAAAAAAGAAACTATTAGAATAGAACATGCGGTTACATCTCGCTATTTAAATAGTAAAGCAATGAGACCTAGTAGCCAATGTAGTAGCACGCTTAAATTCACGCGGTCTATGTACCAAGGAGGAGAGATCATTAGAACAACTGCCATGAAAATATTTATAGAAATTACAAATGGGAGCCACGACACGGCGGTAGGGAAGCAACTGAAGTCGAGATGCCAAGTCAGACCGTTCTTTGGATTTTGTTGAGAATCTCGAGATATATAGCCATAGCACCAAACCAGATATGGCAGCAATATTTAATGCACGAACAAATGGTAGATACATAAATGTGCAAGATGGATTTTGACAAGAAAAAATTTTCTGGTACGACACAGTGAACCAACCTTCTTAGCATTAGATCTAGCAATAGATTCAATATAATCTTTTCCCTTCATGTCAATAGAAAACATGAAGCCAAGAAGAGTAGTGAGTTGTTCTCGTGGAGGTTAGCATCAGCCATATTGATAGAAAGCAAAAATGGTTCTCTATGATGATTAAAGGATAGCAGTTTCGTCTTGGAGGCGTTAAAATTTACAAGCCATTTCTTGCCTTAATCAGTTAACAACTGATTAAGTGTCATTTTCTAGAGCAGCTGCCAGTTTTAGTTTGAATGACCTATCGGGCTTATTATTAAGACAGGAGTATATAGCTGCGTCGTCAGCATAAATACCAAGTTGCGAACTGAATGGAACCTCGTTGATGAAGATAAAAAGCAACATGGGTTCAAGGATAGAGCCTCTACACTGCATTAGAAGCATGGTGGTCGTTCAACACAACTTTCATTAGTTGGTTGTTAAGAGCGATTGGATTGTCAAATATCAGGGCAGAGACACCATAGACCTTCTGCTTGTGAAGAAACCTGCCAAACGCCTTCGAGCTTCGCCGTTCTTATCTAAAGCCTGATAGACAAATTCAGTAATAAACTCCAACAAATCGGTGGTAGATCTAGAGAAATGAAAGCCATGGTGTTTATCTGAAAGAAGGCTGTGTGAAGTGGGGTGCATAACCAATTGCATAACCAATTCGGGGTTGATTATAGCCTCTAGTACTTTACCAAAAAGAGGTACGAGACTAATATGGCGGAGGGATCGGAAGGGTAATCTGTTTTCTTAAAGACAAGAACCAACGAAGAGGATTTCCAACAAGCTGAGAACGGAAACAAAGTAGCAGGACGAGATGGTATTCTCATAGAGATACTGTCAGCCTTAGACAATTTTGCGATCGACAAGATTACGGAAATAACAAATGAAATATACAACAGTGGCGAAATACCGGAAAATTTCAGTAGATCTACCTTACAGGTGCAAATGAATGCGATCTTGATTATACAATTAACTTAATGAGCCACATAGCAACTAAGAATCCTAATGAACAGAGCCCGGAGTAGAATTAGGTTGGAAATAAGTCAATAACAGTGTGACTTTATTCGAGACACTATCAAAAAATGCTATATTTGTGACCAGAATGCAATCAGAAGGAGCAATACAAATGTAAAAAATATATATGTTTCGTAGAATAGAGAAAAACATTTAAGGTGTGACACAAAGATAGAACTTATGTTCGAATAACCCGGAAGATTTACTAGGAACAAATCACCTCCACGCGGATAGATTTGAACAAGTACACATAAATAGAAACTTAGCTTATACAAGGAGACGAGCCTAAGTGAACTAGAAGTCCTACCAGGATTTATTATGGGCAGACATAATCTTAACAACATAAGATACGCAGAGGATACTGTGTTGATAGCAGGCACAGAAAGGGAACCGAATGAATTAGACAAGCAAAAGAAAGCGAGAATAAATAATTAACTGTTAAGTATAAGAACTGGGATAGCCCGATGTCTTCGCTGCGAATAGAAGATATCAGAATGAAGCCGATACAGTATTTTAACTATCTGGGTAGTCTCATAACAGACGACGGGAAATGAGACTCAGAAATCCAAAAGCGTATAGGAGTAATAATGCTTTCCAGAAACCAAGCAAAGAGATAGGAAAATTTCGTTAAAAAAAAGGAGTGCCGAACTGCTATTTAATATCAATCCTTCTATGTGACAGTGAATGCTGAACAATTTCCTTACAGATGAAGAAGAGACTCTAAGCGACAGAGATGTGATACGACAAACGAACACGGAGAATACAACGAACTGGACATGTGGGCAATGTGGAAGTTTTTGGTTTTTTTTTTTTAATAAAACAGAAAGTAAAATGACACTTATACATGCAATCAGAAAGAGACAGTTGGTATTTCTGGGAAACATAATGAAGAAAGAGGGTCGGCAGAATTTAACACTCACAGGACATGCTGAAAGACAGGAACCTACCTAATGAGTTTGTGTGAATGGATGGCAAAGTGGGGACAAAGAGAGATGGTAAATAATGAATCGTTGCTTAGAAATACAAGAGATGGGAAATTGTGGAGAGCCATGGTCATCCTGAAAGGACACAAGACATTGATTGATTGTTTCATTTCTTACGGCTTATAAACCATTTCCATGTTATTTAAAGCCAGAAAAAAATTTTTAGCTTGTAAGAATTTATTTTTAGATAATAGTTTAATGGTATAATTCTTACTAATTAACCCATAGCTGGGGGAGAAGAGGTGGATTCATACCTTTTCTAAGAGTACTTGCGCGTAAGTGAATATAACGAACCCAACGGGAATTGGAACTCGGCTCATCCGGTTAGAAATTCCGAGACGTTATCCATTACACCAACCAGACATCCAATCTTACAGCACCTGGTATTCCCAAACGATCATCCTTCTAGGTACTGACCAGGCTCGACGTTCCTTAACTTCGGTGTTCGTACGTGAACCGATGCTACAACGTGATGTGGCCGTAAGCGAGAAGAAGAAGCTTAAGCTGTGTAACAACAACAAATCTATTTGTCTTAAGTTTTTATTATTTTCAAAGTTTGTTCACTGAACCTTGAAATTTTTGTCATTCGATTTGGAGAGGGGAAGCTAAAACAATGAGATCAAAGTTCTGCACACGTACTTCGCTTATTAAGCTAGAAACCCTAGAAGTTTTCACTCTAAAAAGTCTTTGTAATTCTACAAGTTTGCTTACGACGTCACAAAGTTCAGTAGAATCGGCCAAACACACACCAGTCGATACTGGTCGTTTGTGCACGTGAATATCCAAGTGTTTTCGAGTTTGTTTTTGTTTGTTTAATTATCCGTAATCATCCGACAAAAGACCGACGCCAAATCTCAATGACCTTCATAAACTTTCTCTTAAAAATACTTTTTTAAAAAAATCTCTTTGAGCTTCTTTCGTGGCGCCACAGATGTTAAGCTTAAAAAAAAGAGAGTCTGGATTCTATATTCGGGATTTGATCCTCCCCACAAAAAGTAATAAAATAAGCAATAAAATGTTTCATCTTATTCTGTTATTTCTCCATCGTGAAATAACCCCACTAAAACCACCCGCACCGTTTAGGATAAATGGATAATAAATTGCAATATTACTGTTCAGAAAGAACGATTTTGAATCCCTACGTCAACAAAAAATTATTAGTTTTCAAAAATCTTAGCGGTACAAAATTGTATTAATTTTAGAGCGTTAAAAACAGACGAAATATTTTTTCACAAAGTTAAGAAAAGAAAGGACCACAACTACAGTAGTTGGAACAAAAATAAAAGCACAGAAAAGAGAAGAAAAAATACGAGAGAGAGAGAGAGAGAGAGAGAGAGAGAGAGAGAGAGAGAGAGAGAGAGAGAGAGAGAGAGAAATAAAATGGAATAACCAGTTATTGCTCCTCAAATACCAGAGCTCGATCGATAAAAGATAAAAAAAAATGACAAGAAAAATACACGAGTCTCAGTAATACTGTGTTGTCTAAAGCATTCGTTCAATTTATTAAGTAAGTTTTCTGCTTAATAAGCAAATGGACTTTTTAGCCAAAACAATATAGGGAAACGAGTATATTTTTCATAAACAAATCACATAAATTCAAACAAAACCCATTTTTTAAAAACGTCAAAATACACATGCGATAATCGATCGGAAAATTTAAAAAAATAATCAGATTGTTTTTCTTTTTTAAAAAACAAATATGAAAATTGCAATTTTGCAACTTCTATGTGCTGCGTCCGTTCAGGCTGTGGGAATCGTGGCTCTCCACAACTACCTTTCCTTTTTTGTAGCCTTGAGTTAGGTTTTGTCTTTTTGCTATCGCTCCTACTCCCTGTTCTGCAAATCATTTACATACGCTCGTTAGAAAGATTATTTGCTGCTACCCGCTGTCCCTCTTGCCTTCAAGAGGCTATGTAAGTGTCACATTTTCCAAGCCTTCTTTCCTCATTATGTAGCCTAAATATTTCAACTGTTTCTTTGTGATTCTATGTAGAAATATCCCTTTTGTTTTGGCTGAGGTTGAAACAAAATGAATGAACATTTGCGTAAAGTTAAAGAAACAATTCACAAATTCTAACCGATGTCGTAAAGCAACCAGTTTTACTTTTAACAAATACAAACTCAGCCATTCAATTATTCCGAACTGAACACCTGGATATTAATCATACTAATAATGATTGTACATTTTGTTGATGTAATCAAAGCGTCAGAGAATGAAATGTCTGAACCAGACGTTATCAAAAGAAGAAACGGGTAGAATGGTCCTGAAGAACAAACATATTTCAACTTGTCAGCTCTCTCAGTCATTCATTCATTTCTGTCTCTTAACTGACGCGCGTGCGCACGCACGCACACACACGCACACACGGGGGCTTTTTATTCAGATATGAAGATCGTAAGACACACTTCTTATAGTTTCTTTCAGCAACAAATTGTAGAAAAAAGATTTTTAACAATGAGCGACCACATCTACAAACATTTGTACAGTTGACTGACGAATTGTACATTTTTAGGACCTTTATTTTAAGAGTTTTTTTTGCTATAATTAACATATTTCTATGTCGTTATTTTAAACTTGAACCATTTTGGCGTGAGGCCATAACTTTCAGTCGTGTTTCAGCAGTCAGACAGTTTCTTTCATGCAGATGCCATTCATTGGGCTGATCTTCGTGATGATTGTACAAAAATGGGAACTAGGCCTGCAAAATGAAGCTCAAGGGCAGACACTACAATGTGACTTTGGCAGTTCTGTCAAGCTGCTGACATTGAGGAGGAAGCTCCGGCTCTTTTCTTTAGTCCTTTTCTGACACGAAGTTTGGATGACGATGATTTAGGAATAATGCTAACAAACTATATATATATATATATATATATATATATATATATACAGTGTAACTCGGATATAAGAGACCCGGATATAAGAGAAACTCGGATATAAGAGCGATTTTCTCTGGTCCCAAATTAGAGTCATACTTACCTAAACAAAATAAACAAGACCCGGATATAAGAGAAACCCGGATATAAGAGACCTCTCGGGTCCTGACAACTCTCTTATATCCGGGTTACACTATATATATATATATATATATATATATATATATATATATGTATAGTGTAACCCGGATATAAGAGACCCGGATATAAGAGCGATTTTAGCTGGTCCCAAATTAGCCATACTTACATGAACAAAATAGACCAAACCCGGATATAAGAAGAACCCGGATATAAGATACTTCTTCTCCGGTCCCGACAATTCTCTTATATCCGGGTTACACTGTGTATATATATATATATATATATATATATATATATATATCAAATATGTAGTGCAGTTTAATTTATATTACAATGAATCATTTATACAAAAATTAAATTAGGAAAGTTGTGGATGTAAAATGGCGAAATCCCTTCGCTAACTAAATTTTAATGATGCATTAACCCACTAATTACTCGATGAATGTTATGATCCTTGTTTTAAAAAAATATAAACTGTATTAGGTCTTCCTTAAATATGCAAAGACTTTCGACAGGTTCTCCGGTCATCATGTTACCAAAAAGAAAATAGTTTTTATGCCTGATGATGACCGGAGAACCTGTCGAAAGTACTTGCATATATAAGGAAAACCTAATACAGTTTATATTTTTAAAAAACAAGGATCATAACATTCATCGAGTGGTTAGTGGGTTAATGCATTTTAAAAATTTAGTTAGCGAAGTGAATTCACCATTTTATCTCGTTAACTTTTCTAATTTACTCTTTGCTTGAATGGTTCGTTGTAATATATATATATATATATATATATATATATATATATATATATATATATATATATATATATATATGTGTGTGTGTGTGTGTGTGTGTGTGTGTGTATGTATATTTCTGAGATAAGGTATTATGCACACTATTTACATTATTTGAACTATTGTCCTCATCTTTGTTGCCATATTTATCACAACGTTTCAGTCTTTGTACGCTCCGGCCTTCGTCAAGTGGTTGGAATGTCGAACTGAACCCTTTATTTAAAGATTAAACAGATTGAAAGATCAGAAGGTAGCGCACAAGGTCCATCACCCTCCAGTGAAAGCAGTAATGAACATCAGCCAATATCAGCTGAGTGCCTCTGAGGAGTCAGTATTAAATAAGAGTCTCAATTTCGCCACAACCATCAGGCGAGTACCATACTTGGATATCATTGTCAGAATCGAGGAAGAGGCCTTGAACTTCCCTCAGGCTCAGGCGGATGAACTAAGATGGAGGGTGAGACAGACCTTGGCGAAGGTCAAGCCGCCCAAGTCAAACATCACGAAACTAGATAGGTCGACAATCAGATCCCTACAGAGGAACGAAAACATCATCATACTACCGACTGACAATGGCAATGCAACTGTTGTGATGGACAAATCAGATTATACAGGAAAGCTGGAAGATCTTATTAGAAATGGTAGCTACAGCAAAGTAAAAAAGAATATGAAAACGGAACGCAACTGTTACACATACTTATCAAGAACAAGGATCACTTCGCACCTAAGACGTATAGGCAGTTGTCGCAGCGTTACACCAAGCTACCTCACATATACGGTCTCCGTAAGATTCACAAAGACAGTATTCCGCTCAGGCCGATTGTTAGTTGCCAAGGCTCTGTGTGTCACCCTCTGAGTTGCTTCCTTGTAGATATAATTGACCCATTGATCGGAAAGTCTCCTTCATATGTCCAAAACTCCGCCCACTTTGTGGAAATAATCAAAGATGCCCCCATCCTATCCAACCAGATGGTGATCTTGGACGTGGTGAGTTTGTTCACCAAGGTATCCACGGAGGAGACACACTCAGTTGTCAGAGACAGATTGGCCTCTGACTCTTCCCTAGGAGAACGGATCAGTATTCCAATAGATAATCTGATGGAGATGTTGATTTTCTGTACACAAACAACACACTTCAGAATGGGATCACACATATATCGACAGGATGAGGGCTTAGCAATGGGCTCGCCATTATCACCAGCAATAGCGAATATATACATGGAATACTTTGAGGAAATGGCATTAGAATCTATATCTCTAAGGCCAGCTATATGGTTAAGATACGTATATGACACCTTCATACTCTGGCCACACCAGGAAGATGTCCAGGTTCTACTGGACCATGTGAACTCAATAAGACCTTCGATACAGTTCACGATGGAGAAAGAGAATAACAACACACTCCCATTCCTGGATGTTCTAATATCTCGAACAGAACATGGGTTCAAGACATCCGTATACCGCAAACCAACATTCACCGGAAAGTACCTCAATTTCAACTCCCACCATCCATACAGCGTAAAGAAAGGGATCGTCCGCTGCTTACAACACCGAGCAAAAGCCATAAGTGGCGACGCAGAGACATTAGATAAAGAATTGATCAGTATAAGCAGTACCCTACAACGTAACAACTACCCTGGGTACATGGCAGCAGCACCAATAAACTGGGATAGGCGGGTACAAGAGTAGACAACAACACTCAGAAAACAGTCTGCCTGCCTTATGTGAAGGGGCTATCGGGAAAAATACAAAGGATCTGCGTTCCATATAATATCAGAACAACCTTCAAAAGCTGGACGACACTTCGCAGATACCTCTCCCGAGTAAGACCCCCCCCATAGAGGAGAACATGACTAAAGACTGTGAACGCCATCACTGCGAAAAGAAATATAAAGGAGTGACAGGCCGCCCCCTTAAGGTAAGGCTTCAAAAACACCAAAAAGCTGTAACATGAGGGGAAGTGGAAAAATCAGGCGTGGCTGACCACATATGGAGAGAAAAGGGAGATCACCGCCCTCTGTGGGATCAAGATGAAATCATAGACAAAGAACATCATTGGAAAATTCGTAAACCTAAGGAATCAGCACATATGCTAGGCCACAAAAATCCCCTGAGCCTACCAAGCATAGAAATGAATACAATATGGGAATCAGTAATAAGGAATGCCAGAGAAAATCAATAATAACAGCAAAATTTGCAATATGAGCACTGAAAAAATGATAATTGAGGACATTAAGTTTATAAATCCCAGAAATTCATACTCAGATGTCCTTAAGGGTACATGGCACAGTGGATAAAGGCGTTAGTTAGATCCAATGAGAGGACCCAAAGAATGTGAGTTCAATACCTAGTTAAGGCATTGGAGAACTTGGAGAGGTGAATTAAGGAGATAACTGATAACTGACATCATGTGCACGTGGAACTAGAACAGTCTACCCCAGCGAGCGAAATAAAGAGTTTAGTTCGACATTCCAACCACCTGAAGAAGGCCGGAGCATACAACGGCCGAAACGTTGTGATAAATATGGCAACAAAGATGAGGACAATAGTCTAAATAATATATCTAATGGGAGAACGATATATAATTTTTATAAACTTTTATTTATTCTTAGATATTGAGGCTTAATATAAAACTAGAGTTAAGTAAAGTTTTCAAAAGAAAACTAAAAGAGCTTTCTTATTTTACAGATAACAACACATTGTAAAAAGCAGGTCTTTTCTATCATTCTATTCGTTCCTAGTTCTAGTGGGGTTTTTTTCACAGGGAATGCTAGCTATCTCAGTTTAAGTATGTTACTAAACTTTTTCCGTAACATACCTGTAAAAAATACGAACATAAATAGACTCATCTACACAAAAAAAACGGTAAAAATAATGGATGCGTTAACATTAAAAAGAAGCCAACTTGCAATAATAACAATTATGATCACGGCCTCAACATGCTGACCATGTTCGGAAATTAAAAACATTCCCATCCCTATATATACATACATATTTTTTTTTAAATCTAACATATTCAGTTAAACAAAAAAGCCTCGTTGATAATGGCTAACAGATTAGCCGAAAACTTGGATCCGCAGATCATTTGAACAGTTTTTAAACACTATGACCAGAAAAGAAATCACTTGTACGAATGCAAGAAAAAAAATTAATAAAAAGCGTAATCGCAGTGCTCTGGAAACACACACACACATATATATATATATATATATATATATATATGATAACGATATTTATTTTTATATATCAAAAATAATATTGGGTAAATGAAAATGTAAGACAAAGCGGAAAAAGTTTTCATGTGACGCGTTTCATCATTTAGGACTACATCCGGCTAAGTTTATGTTGATGCAAACTACACATGCGCACGAACGAGACACTGGGAATTTTAAATTTAAAAAAATATTTCTTTTTTTTTTAAATATGTGTTTCGGGTGATCCAGCCGATTTCATTTAGATTCTTTTTCTTTTTTAGGTTTCCATAATTTTTTTTTTTTTGTTATTAAATATGCCACATTGTCATAATAGATATGTCAAGCAAGAATAATGAGAACCTGGTCGCAAATTCACTGTGGATGATGAACTAGCGATTAAAGCACTTTCGAAACATTTTCGTCTCAGTAAATTGTATTCTCTTTAATTAGAGTAGCATTTTTAAAAAATCAAAATTGTGATCAGTCTAGTTACGGTGAGCAATTAATGCATTTAAATGTGTTGTTTTGTAAAAAAAAAAAATCCCTTTTTTGTGTTTATAATCTTTTATTTAAATTCCTTGAGGCTTCTCCTATGTATTCCTTGTTACAATTAATAGAGTAAATTCCTCTTTCAAGTTTCAGCTTATTATTTTGTTTTGCATTAAGTCTTGTTTTAAACGTACCTGTGACAAATTTTATGTTGAGTTTAGATAAATTATTTTTAGTTGTAGCTTTGATAGAGTTTTTGGGTAAAACAATATACAATTTGGATTCTTAGGGTTTTTTTCAGGAAGGGCCGCCTTTCTATTTTTAAATGTTTTACGAAACTTTTGTTTCGCATTGGATGTGAAATAGGGTATTGGAGTATCTATAAGTAGCTTCGTTTACCGTCATACAAAGTACTATCTCAGTAATTAACTAATTTAATACTTTAAGTTAAATTATAAATATATAGTTATTACATGTTTAATTAAATAAACTAATTTATATACGTAACTGAAAATGCTATCGTTCTAGATTAATAATACCTAGCATATCAAAATATAAATTATCTGAAGAGAATCTTTTTATCTTCAGTTTTCTTTTCTACTACTAAACTGACTATAAATACATATTTGTTGACTAATTTGAGCATAAAAGTTACTTTTTGCAATTCACCCGCACTCGAATGTGCTCTCGAGTAAATATCTGGCGTTCCAGTGTGCGCGCACAAACGCGCGAAAAGGCAATGCGTTCAGACCCACAGGACTTTAGCGCGTTTAATTCTTGACATGTTTGAGGCATCGTGATTAGCATTATTTTTTTCGTGGCAGTGAAGTTGAGCTACTTCCCGTTCAGCAGGGAAACACTGGCATTCTTGTGCTTTTTAGTTTTAAGGCGTTTCTTCTCTCGTTTGCGATACAATTTCTTTTTCTTTTCTTTTCTCCAAGAAGTGAGCGTATTTATTTATAGACGATGCAGTTGTATCCCCAGCTCTCGTTTCAGTGGCACACGGGAACATTATCTCTAACATTCGTTATTTTGCAAAGGCGTTTACTAATTTTAGCTTTCGTCTGACACTCTTTAAGTATTGAATTCAATATGCAGTACAGTAACAATGGTTTGCTGAACTAACTCACTAATCATTACCATTATGACCAAGGTCTTTACACTATGGAAACAGGAAGTATACGACGAAAGTAGTTTTACTTTTGTGATTTTTATAGTACAAAACGTCATGTGTCGACAGTATTTAAAGAATATTCAGTTCTGACCAATCAGACTGGTTGTTACGAAAGTTTTAATAAATCTTTTGGGGGCATATTTTACATAATTAAGATTAGATAATGACAAACGACTCAGCGAGAAATACATTTTCTTACCAGACTGATGGCATATCATTATATACTGTTACTTGTAAATATATTTTTCGGTGGATGTATAAACAAAATTATAAAATAAAATTATTGTCGGGAAATTGACACCTGAGTAAAAATAGAAACTTGTATAAAATTTTATCAACATTTTTATACTCTATTAGTAATAAGAAAAATTGGAGAAAAATCATTTGTGTACCCTGTAGAATTGGAGATATTTTGGGACCCTATATAGAATTGGAAATTATTTTTGGACCCTTTATAGAATTGGAGATATTTTTGGACCATATATAGAATTAGAGGTATTTTTTGAAAAAGGTTAATATGAAAAGTTGCTTATCTGTAAACAAAAAATAATCGTAATATTTTGTATTAGAATTTTTTTCGTGTGTGTGCGGAGGGGGGACAAAGAAAAGATCAATTTTTAAAGTTCTATCAATAATCACGTAATAAATGGATTTAAATGAAATCTTTGGTGCTTTTTTTTTTTTAAAAAAAAAGGCTTTTTTAAATCTCTGTTTCAAATTTGGAATTTTTTTTCATGCATTTACACCTCACTTATTTATTAATTTAATTTATTTTACTTATATAATCTTTAACATATTGAGTTTGGAACACGTTAACTCTCTCTGGAGAAATAAATTCTGTTGATCTTAAAAAATATCGCGGGATCTGTACGGATTCATTACTTTAGAATTATAAAAGAGAGAAAATAAAATATGGTAAAATTAAAAATATTGTTTCTCTTCGTAACTTTTTACTTTTATTTGCAAAGTTATATATTTTAGGACTTGAACTGTAAAAAGAAAAATATTAATGGAAAAAATCATTCCAGAAAATCTTTTATTATATATTTCGATTTATTTGAGTTTTTAAAATTTACTTCATTCTTTTTCTATACTGACTATGATTTGGTTATTAAAATGTAACTATAAATATACTGTTATAATGAAAAAATATTTAGACAATATTGTTCTTTGGCCTATAGGATTATTAAAGCGTTGGTTCGCGAATTTGGTGAGTTCAATCCCTGGGCCGAGTAGTGTAAACATAAACTCAGTGGAAACAAGGCGAGTAATAACTGAGCTTTACTAACAAACAAAATATCCCTAGACATGATTAGTGGAACAAGAACAATCTACCGCTGTAGATTAAATAAAGTTTGAAATTCCCTGAAGAAAGTAGGAGTGTATAACGACCGAAACATTGTGATAGTAACAACAAATATAAGGATAATAGTCCGAAATATAATAATAATAATGTAAATTCTTTGCAATACTTCTCTACTAAGATTGTTCCATCAAGATTTAAGAACTTGTAGTGGATGGTGCTCCTTGCCAACCATTAAACAATGGCGCTAACCTTCGAATGCAGTTTATGTTTGGGGAAGAGTTTTGTTCTTGTATCACCTCGGTTCACTGAATCTATAAACGTTGTGATAATAATTTGCTTATGTAGTAATTTTGATTCATACTAAATGCTCCAATTTGCGGCCTTGTGCCAAATTGGCCTAAATTTAAAATAACGACGTGAAAATATTGTCTAAAACAAGACCCTGTCAAAATAAAGGTCCTAAAATTTATAGTTCTTCAGTCAATTGTAAAAAAAAACGTTTGGCAACGTGATTATCGTTAATGTAAAAAAAAAATCTTTCTTTTTTTTTACAATTTGTTGCAAAAAGAAACTATAAGAAGTGCATCTTATCTGAATAAAAAAAGGACGTGCGTGTGTGCGCGAACGCACGTCAGTTAAGAGTTAGAAATGAATGAATGAGTGAGTGAGCTAACAACACGTTGAAATATGTCTGCTCTTCGTTTCTTCTTTTGATACGTCTGGTTCAGACATTTCATTATCTGATGATTTGATTACATCAACAAAATGTACAATCATTGTCAATATGACTAACATCAGGTGTTCAGTCCGGAATGGTAATTGGTTGAGTTTGTATTTGTTAAAATTGGATGCTTTACGGTACTGGTTAGAATTTGTGAATTGTTTCTTTCGAGTTTAACTTTACGCAAATGCTCATTCATCTTTTAAAAAAGAATGAGGACATTAGTACGAATGTAAGTAATAACTGTTCATTTAGACAGAGATCTGAAGGAAATCGACAAAATGTACCAAAAATACAATGTTGAAAAGAATCAATTCTCAATGACAAAGCTTGAGTCTTGCAAAGGACTGCAGAAATATAAACTGAGCTAAAAAAAAAAAAAAACAGTCTCATCCAGCTTACTGACTAGCACCCCCAGACACCACCACCACCACCACTCCGCTCTCACTCTGCGACTTTCATACAAGAGGTCCTCTAACATCTAAACTCAAAACGCCTTCGAAATTTGAATCGTTTTTACCAAAATGAAAAATACATATTGGTATCTCTTCAGTGTGTAATCTACATGCATGATTCTTGTTCAGTGTGTGAGCTACACTTAATAATATGATGCGCAATCCTACTGAAGTATGTTATCTACACTTTAAAAATAATAACGAAAACGACATGAAAAGTTAAGATACATATAACTGGAAACGATTTGCTACTCGGTTGTATAAAAGTTTTATGGCGGATTTGCGATAAATATGACCTAACCTCTCATTCCAATCTCATCTAGATTTTATTTGTTAGAAAATGATGCAATCAAATGCCCAAAATTTATTTGTTGCATTTCTTAATTATATTCAAACTGTATGTAGATAGGGATAGTACAGGGTGTTTCGTAATTGTGGAAACAAAGCAACGGCCTCTCAGATCTTCCTTGTTGACTTTATTCTCTTTCTTTTTCAGATTATTGCTAGGAAATTGTTAATATTTTGATATATCCAACCAAATATAGCGAAAACATGCCTTGGATGATGGAGCAGAAGATATTTTGTGTGAAGACATATTACTATATATATTAGATATATTCGGCATGTAGATAACGCGCTTTAGTAGATCTGTGTTGTTGTCGATCACATTCGGCATGTAGATTACAAAGTGGCATCAACTATTTTTTTATTACTCTTGGTAGCAATGTAAAGATTCTAATGACTCTTCTTATTTCATTTTTACTGAAATTTTAATCCCGACTGAGATTTTTACTGCTTTAAAATTGTGGTTAAAAACCATAATTATTTTTGCGCAAACCTCATAAAAATAAAATTAGTAGGTTTGAGCTGTTTTTGAATATTTATCCAGTGACACATTATACCCCTTTTAACCACCCTACCATACGGTAACCCGAAAAACCATTTAACCTTTTTAACCTGAATTGTCAACACCCGTCATGTGTAATTACTGAAAACAATAAATCAACGAGCGCGTCACCCCCAACTTTGACCTTTGAATTATGCCGACAGAGAACGTACCATTACTGGTTTTGTTTTATAACACAACGATGTATCACCAAGACATGTGATCATAGCTTTCCAAAAGTTCCGTTTCTTTACTATATGAATATGAGTTGCTATGACTTATTGGGAAAGATACAATGTGGCTTTCAAATTGCCATCTCCAAGGTTTTGAATTCAGGGTTGTCCTTCTCTTGGACTGCTATCTAAGGTTAGAGAAGCCATCTACCCTGCTATTTAACTCATAGTTGCCGGGGAGGGGATAGGAGAGATGGATTTATGACCATCCCAAGGGTATCTGCAAACACAACAAAACTCGGCGCGAATTTGATATTAACTCGTCAATTCCACTTCCAAAAATAGCAATCTTTTCGCTCTCCGTTATAAAGAAATATTTTCTTGAAATATTCTTCATCTGATGATTACTTTCCTTTCGGTAAGTTTTAATTACAAATTTTAAGAATTTAAAAAATTAAACTCAAGATAAAATATATTGAATCACTTGTAATCAAATACAATGTAAGTATTGTCGTTTTGTTGGGAAAAAAAATAAACATTAGTTTTAAAATAAATGTTTTTAATCGGTATCACCCCATGCAAGGCAGTAAAGCCACTAAGATATAAAGAGTTACAGGATGTGAAAGAATTAGGAACAGAAACATTAATAATGAGTAGGAAGAGAAAAGAGTAATCAGAAGAAGAGTAGATAGCGATGGACATTGTATTTAAATTTTTGCAGATTAACGTTGGCTGGAAAAGCTGGAGCCGGAAATGATTTCCACAAACGAGAAGTGCGCGAAAATAAACTGTGAGCATCGAATTTACGACTACATCTAGCCGGCATTGATGAGATATTGACGCCAGTCTAGTGCTGTGCTTAAATTAAAAAAGTCTAGGTACCATAGCGAAGACCACATCTAAACAATTACCATGAAAGTATTTACAGAAAAGACACGGAGAGGAAACTATGCGGCAGTGGGGAAAGTGACTGAAGCCGAGCCGCCAGATCCGGACCAATAATATTGCTGATTCTTCTTTGGATTTTATCAAGGAGCTCAAGGTAAATTGCAGTTCATAATTAAAACTTAGTTCATAATTAACGGAAATATGTTTTTCTTTGTTTTTTTTTCTTTGTTCAGATATAAATTTGATCAATTTTTTAAAAATTTCTAGCAAAACTAAGAATAATCTTATTTTCAATTTTACTTTTACTTCTTTCATATCCTTTCTCCTTCTAGAACATGAACGACCATGGCTCACCACAGTTTCCTATCTTCTGTTGCTATAAGTAACTCTTATCTCTTTACTACCGCTCTCTATTTTTGTGTTCGTTTCTTCATTCAATCTCAAGTTGTTCACTCGCTGTTTCCCCTGCTTCTCTTACTTTCAACGTGTTATAGGGATTAAATTCGTCAAGTTTTCTTTCCTCATTATTTGTCCCATAAATTTCAGCTATCTATATCTGATTGTTAATAGCAGTTTCCTTGTAGTTTGTATTTTCCTTAAAACTTTTGTCATTATTCACGTGTTCTGTTCCTGGTATACATAGCATTCATCAGTAGAACCGCATTTCTGTCCCGTCTTCATTGACAAGGAGTAGATAGGTTCGCATATCGCCCGGTTCACAATCTTCCGCGGTCTTTTGGAGAAGAGTAGCGGTTTATCTCTTGTTTCCTGTTTAGAGTTGGATTTCCGGTTCCTTCTAAAGTCTTTTCATTCGCTTTCACTCCCAGTAACCTCTTGCGCCTTAGTGATATTATTGTCTTGCTTGGGGTGAATTGATTAAAAAAAAAGAACTGAGATCATTTTGTGGCTGATTCAATATTACGTAGCAGTTCAGCATTCCTTTCTTTGTTTATAAGGAAATTCAGTGTCTCTTCATACCTTACTTAGTTTCTGAAAGGCATATTCGCTATTACGATTTTCCTTCTGATTTATGTCACGTTTTCGATCGTTTGTTAATATACAATATACAGTGTAACCCGGATATAAGAGACCCGGATATAAAAGAGATTTTCTCTGGTCCCAAATTAGAGCCTGTGTTAATAAAACAAAATAGACCAAACCCTGATATAAGAGAAACCCGGATATAAGAGACGTCTTCTCCGGTCCCGACAACTCTCTTATATCCGTGTTACACTGTAGTTAAATTTCATCATCGGCTTGATTTAAAGATCTCCAATCCTTTTTTGAGAGTGTTGAAGCGTGTCCAAAAGTGCGCCCTTTTCTTTCTTTCTGTTTCTTTCTTTCTTGTTATTCTTTTTTTCTTTCTGTATGCCTTTCCTTTTCTTGCTATTCATTCATTCTTTCTTGCTGTCTGTCTGTCCGTCTGTCTTGTTATGCTTCCTTTCTTCCTGCTATTCATTCATTCTTTTCTTCTGTGGGAAGAGCGCTATTAGAGAGGGTGTGTAATGCATGGACTAATGGAGAAACAAGTAGAATTCTATTATGATTTTAAATGGTAGGGGCACATCATGATGGCGTAATCGTTAACAAGATTGTCACGGGTCATTATTAGCCCCATATGTAGTCTTTTAAGCAAATCATTCTATGCTTACAAGGCCGTAGCAGCCGTGTGCGTGTGTGTTTTGTCTCCCCACAAATTTTTACCGATTGTAGTATTTTATACAGTGTTTTACTTTAACAAAATACAGTGTAACCTGGATATAAGAGAGTTGTCGTGACCGGAGAAGAAGTCTCTTATATCCGAGTTTCTCTTATATCCGGGTTTGGTCTATTTTGTTTTAACACAGGCTTTAATTTGGGACCAGAGAAAATATATCTTATATCCGGGTTTCTCTTATACCCGGGTCTCTTATATCCGGCTTACACTGTACAATAAAGAAAGAAATACAACAAAGAAAAATTATCTAGGCAAAGAAGAATACAACTTTCATAAAACCCCAATGAAAGTATCCTTCTTTAAAAGGTGTATATGATGGTAATTTCTCTTTATTGCGTGGTTGAGTTTTTATTTTAATATGAAATTGTATTGAGTTCAATAAAATAAAATATAAAAATGAAAAGTTCTTCCATTTGTAACACTGATGGTTCTCTATTATTTCAAAGATTGTTAATCTAGAGGTACTGGAATTTTAAATGTTCTTGCCGCGAACTATGTTGGCGGCCTTTGATAACTTAAGGCTAAATTCTAAATTTTTGCTACCCCCGCCTCTGAAAAAAAAATTTGTCCCTGCTATGGCCCTGGCTTAATAAATAACTATTCCATCAGTAGCGCTCTTTTCTGTTTGGCACCAACACAGTTTGGGCATTCATCAGTACACACTGATAATTCGCGAAAGAAGCCATCATTTATAAAGATTAGTGGATAATTTAGACAAAAATCTCCATTTCTTTTCTCATCAATTCATCCTTCCGTTTTTGTTTTTTTGTTTTTTTATCTTTCTTTTTGTCCATCTCTCTCACTTTGGTCAGTCACTTGTTTGCTTAAACTACGCAACCCTTTTTAGGGCATTGATAAGGAGAGCCGCATTACTGATAAAAAAAATCAAAGTAACTATTTATTTAATCTTAACTTAGGAAAAACTGATTTTTTTCTTTCATTTCAAAATTGAAATTTTGGTAATATTATCATTGATGACAATGTGATTAATACATACGGATGAATTCGGTTTGTTTCTAATTTATTCATTTGACTATACAAAAATATTCCCTAAAAGAAAAAATTTAGGAACATTTCCTGTTTCTACAGCAAAATATATTTACACGTAATGTCTTCCTCATTGCAACTCGCGAATAGCTTAAAATATTGATAACCCTAACCCTTCAACGAAAAGTTACAAAATTCAAGAAAAATTATAGTTAATCATTGTTTATGTATGTGGTTATGCATGAGTGAGAGAGTGTTAGTGAACAAATGAGAACGAAACGGAACAAAATTTTAATAACGGTTTTTTCCTCAAGAAATTAGGCGTGCCATTCAAAGTGAAACAGGCTGCAATTTGCACATGACTGACCTAAACCGATTGATCAAGTTGACTTTCGTTTGTCTGGCCATATGAAAATAGGCAAAAAAAGCTTTGGCAGATAACTTAACATATTTGGAAAATAATATCGGAGTTGACCCCTCATTGGTGATAAATATGGTTGACAGCCTGCTTCGCAATCTCTTCTGTTTTTTTTTGTCTTTGATTTAATTATACAACAAAATACAGATTCGGCTGTTATTCTACCTACGTGAATCTTAACTTCGAACCGGTGACCTGAAACCCAATTTGGATTGCACTTAAATGACACTTGCTCTTTCAGCTTTAACTCCAGATCTAAAGGACGCAACACACATACAAAAAAATACAACCCCCCCAAAAAAACTAAGACTGGGTAACCCTTTAAGTATTAAAATGTCGAGAGATAGTAATAGCGAACACATTTGCGAAAAAGAAAAATTCGTATTTACTGACTCTGAAATTGTCTGTGGTTAGTGTAATGGATAGTGGGACAAAATGAAAAATCGGAGAGCCGATTTCGAATTCTTGTTGGGTTCGTTGTATTCACTTATGTTCAAATACCGTTCGGAAAGACACGAGTCCATATCGCTCCAACTATGGGTTAAATAGTAGGACCTGTATCTGGAAAAATAGTTGCAATGTAACCCGGATATAAGAGAGTTGTCGGGACCGGAGAAGAAGTCTCTTATATCCGGGTTTCTCTTATATACGGGTTTGGTCTATTTTGTTTAGGTAAGTATGGCTCTAATTTGGGACCAGAGAAAATCTCTCTTATATCCGGGTTTATCTTATATCCGGGTTACACTGTACTTATTCTATGTACTATAGTATTATCTATGACGCAACATTAGCTAATCACCCTTGTAGATGAGCATATTGAGAAACGTCTGGAGATCTTGTTAGTTAAAGGAAAAGAACTCGAACATTCGAAATTTATATTTGATGACCTTCAATCCCAGGTTCTTTGAAAAAAGACGAGTCAGTTTGTCGGTTGGATTAATATGAGAGTGAGAAATGGTACAGCACTGCCTTTGTGAAGTGTGTGTGTATGTGTGTGTGTCGTTTGCTGAAAATAGCACATCAAAGGATATGGGATGGTGCGTAAGAAAGATAAAATCAGGTCATTGACGCAGATGGAAGACAGTGATTTGGATATTTGAGACACTGCTGGGAACAGCCGAAAGGAATTATGCTAACGGCGAACTTGACATTCCAAGGCAGACTTCTTTTTTTTTTTAAAGAAAAATGTCAAAAAGTACAAATATGATTTAGGTTTACAAATTAAACCTATTGCCAAAATTAATCAATATTATGAACGTTTCTGATTTGCAATTTTATAGCATTGTAAAGAAAATTTCATTATAAAAAGAATCGCGCAGCAATCAGTTAAGGAAATATTCGATCAAGGCGGTATTATCCTAAAGTAGGTATCTCACCTACAAAAATCGATATCTTAAAGTTTTAAATGCATTTTAAATAATTAAAAAATTTTCTTGAAGCTTTTATTTTTGTTTTAATTCCAAGCTAATCCATTTAAATCTAATATTTCCAACAATCAAAATACTTTGATGTATTTCAAACCGAATTTAAATTGATTGAAATTATTTAAGCGATAAAATCGTCCATATTGACAAATCTGTCAATACAAGATAATTCACTTTATTAAAAAAAATTAAAAAAGTAAAATATACTTTTCTGAAACTTTATTTGAGAAAAATTTAAATGTTAATTAATATGCAAATATTATTTTTAGCTTAATATTATTTAATATCGCATGATATGACACCACCCGCACATACTGACTTAAATTTGGTGAGGTTTGGGGAGATTCTTTTGTGAAAATCGATCAAATTATTTTCCATTAGACCTACGCGTAAACGTGAAATATTCTAGTTTAATATATTTTTTCCGAACAGAAACAGATGTTCGTCATATGATCTGGATCTTTCTTTTTCACGAGGAAGCTCTTATGAACTGGTGCAATCGAATATTGCATTGTCTTTTTTTATCAGCCGATATATTTGTTTCTTTCATTTATTGCTTCTATGAATAGACGCTGACTGGTGCAGTTATTTTTGTAAGTATTAACATGCGGATTATCACCCAGCACTCGTATTATTTGAATACTTCTACCATGACAAACAAAATAAAGAATATGATCACCATTATAAGTGATTCCAAAAAACTTTAAATCTTAAACTGCATAACTAAAGTATAAGAATCTACCAAAAATAAAATAATCGTCAGACGATTTGATGCCAAATACCACTTGTTAACAATCGGGTGCGGGTGGCATAACGGTGATCGTTATGGTAAAAGGAATTGGCGAACCGAGTTCAAATTCCCGCCTACCCTGTTGCGTTCACAGATACTCTCGGGAAAGATATGTGCCCATCCAAAAATAGCAAAGTAGACTGGGCTCTCTAAATTTGGTTGGCCACCAGTTTAAGAGAAGGGCAACTTTGAATTCAAAATCGTAGAACAAGCGACGCGAAACCACTCTACTATCTTTTCCAAGAAGTCCTGAAGACAAAAAATATTGAAGAAAAGGGATCTGTGGAGAGTCATGATCGTCTACGTCCTGAATGGGCTTCTCACTAAAAAAGAAAGAAAACAATAATTTAAGATGAAAATTATTACTTTGCATTAATTTGAATAGCTAACAATACTTCTTCAGTGAAAGTTGTGTCGATTATAGTTTTATTCTGTCCAGTAAAAACTATGACCGATACTACCTTAACTATTTTTCTATCACTTTTTACACGTCTCTCTCTCTCTCTCTCTCTCTCTCTCTATATATATATATATATATATATATATATATATATATATATATATATATATATATATATATATATATATATATATATATAGCCCGGAACAAAACTATAGGACAGAATAAAACTATAATCGACACATAAAATAAATACTGTTTAAAATAAAAAGGCAGCGTCTACTGAAATACGAGTATCCTCTAACGTTTGAAGTAATAAAAAATATGTTGTAAATATAAAGTAATGTAATTAATGAGAAAGTTATAAACTTGTTACTTTACACAATCCATATTAGATATTAGACAATTTTGTTGAAACTGCAAGAATTTGAGTTTACAGCTTAGAGCCGAATGAACAAAGACAATTTAAAACATTCAGAAACGTTTTAGAATTCGTATAACCATTTTCCAGTAGACAGGCCGTTAATTTAAAACCTAAAAAAGCAGCACGATTTCCTTGATTTAATCCCTACAAAAATAGTCAATGAACAAAAGAGGATAAATTATTTTTTTTACCAAATTTTACATATAATTATACTAGCTTGTGCGAGATTTTATTTAATCTATAAGACGCCATCATTTTATCTATAAGCTATAAGTCCTCATAGTTTCAGAAGAAAAAGCAAAAAACAAGACCGCTTAGACAGGGTAGTAGTGTAACAGAGAGAGTTTGGGAACCACACACAAACACACACACATATATTTTTTTATTATTGAAATTGGAGTAGATTTGAACAGCAAAATGAGATCAGAACAATTTTGTTTACTGATGGGAATCTGATCTAGCCCATTTGGAATTGGGTCATTAGGAAGACAATGGAGGATGATCGAGATAATTTTTATCGGTTAAAATTTGAAATAGAGCTTACTAAGGCTATGAGGAACTTTGAAATTCACTTGATTTTGTGTTGAAGGCAGCACTCGTGATAATCGCGTGCGGGCGAAGGGTCGATTTATGATCAGCCAGGTTTATCTATATAAACGCGCACAGAAATCTGTTGACTGAGTGGTTGGCTCGACTACCGTCGAGTGCAGTCGAGCTGGGTAGAGAGAGGTCGGAGACTGGAAGTGACGTCAGAGATTGGAACCAAATGCCCGCTAACATATTTTGTTGATATAAGTACAAAGAAGCGAATTACTCCTTCAACAATCTAAGACTGCTACTGCTACTATTATTACTACCACTGGAAACGGAAACGTCGAACAAACTACAGTAATCAAAGAGTTGCGTGTGGCTCGTTTGTCGTCGAGTTGGGTGGAGAGATATCGGAGATTGAAAGTGAGCAGAGTTGAATTGAAGGCTCGAAGAAGTATGGAAGTGACGTCAGGGATTTGGAACAAAACCCCCGATAACATGTACTGTTAATATAAGTACCGATGCTTCTGCTACCACGAAGATTACTACTACTGCTACTACTGCCGAGGAGGAACGCGACTATAAACATCCCAAAAGCTAAGCAAAGTACTGAGAAACGGGGAAAATATTCGTTAGAATCAAATAAAATAATGCTGTATTTCTATGTGATATCCGTTCTCTTATATGGCAGTGAATGCAGGGAAAATATCTCCACGGATGAGGAAAAAACTGAAATGTGGTTCTACAGAAGGATACTGAAAATTCCATGGACAGAGTGAGTAAGCAACAATAGTCTTAAAGAAATTGGCAATAGAAGGAACATTTATAATTAGAATCAGTAAAAGACAGCTGAAATTCCTTGGACCCATAATGAGGAAGGATGGCTTGGAAAACTTAATCCTCACGGGGCATATTGAGGGTAAGATAGATAGCTTAGGGCCACGAGCCACTTACCCGACAACCTTGTGTGAATAGATTGCGGAATGAAGGGGACTTAGCAAATGTGTAAAAACTGCTAAGGGACACACGAGATAGAAAGTTGTGGAGAGCCATGATCGCATACGTCATGAAGGGACGCGAAACATAAAAGTGCTCTATTAGTGTCTTAAACACAAGTTTATATTAATTCATACAGCAATCGTCATTTTACGAATAATACACTAAACTCACTCAACTTATGAGTTGTTATCCGTGACAGCGAAAAGGTTAAGACAAATCTTAAGCAATCTAGTCGCATTGGTGTATCCATAGGCTCTGTTTTCTCTAAATTTTACTTAGTTTTAAGAGAAGCTATTTCTCGTTTTTTTTTTTTTAATTAAGTGGCCATTTCATTCGGTATATAATGTCCGATCAAAAAGTATCGGGAATGTTGTTATGGTAACGGAGCTAAAACCACTTGGCACAAATTGACCTTGAACTCTGTTGCGCATAAACAGTAAGTTATAACGTTCTCGGTCACTTCCGTTGTTTATAGTAGTACTTGGAAGGAAAGTGTGTAGAGTGTGGTCGTCTCACCACATCACAGAGGTTGCATCAATGAACACGACTTGTATATTTTGGCGAAGCATAACATTCCCCAGGTTCAACAACCACCATATTTTCCAAATCTCCTTGCAACTTTTTCCTCTTCAATGATCAAATCCCATTTGAAAGGAAAAAAAATTAAAGAAATCGAGGCAATCCAATAGAATGCGAAGAGGTAGCTGCTCGGTATACCAATAACAGAATTCCAAGAATGCTTCCATCAGTGGAAACAACGCTAGTAATGTGTGGCTTCTGAAGAGGACTACTTCGAAGGAGATTAAATGCCGAATTGATATGTGTTGTAGTTTTATTTTCATAGCACCAGTCTCGATACTTTTTGATCAGACCTCAAAAAAAAAATGTTAACCTCAAAATGCTGCCCAATTCCTGGAAAACTCAAGCTAACGTCAGGATGAAACTGAAAATATATAAACCTGAAAACTTGGTTTGTCCGAATAAAATGCGAACGCGATTTTAATCGGTGGACTGGTAAATAAAATAGATATTAAAGAAAATATGTTTTGACGTTTGCTTTTCAAAACCATTTTCATCCGATATGACAACGAATAAAATATCGACACATTTGTGAATAAACAAGTTAAATATGTCAGAGGTTATTGGCATTTTCGCGATCAGTTACACAAAAATGGGAGCATAATTCCCTCTCGTAGCTTGTGGTAACCCTGGCTAGACAGACAAAACCAATCCTTTAATATTTAAAGACATTCATTTGAATCATTTTCTTCAACCATCTTTTTATAATATAGCAAACAGCATTCAATTAGTGGACAATTCTGACACGGCTTACTATTTTACAAGATAATTTTTTTAATAAAGATTAGATTTTTTGCAATAATGCATTCAAAAATTGCTCTATAATTTTTCTATTTGTTATTATTATTCGGAGAATGAGTCAGCACTGAATGAACTTTGATAAGGCCGTTTATTTAAAAGGAAGGGAAAATATATCAGTTCTTTCAGTTTGTCACGAAGTTTGAAATTTCTGACATTTTGTAGAAAGCAGACCAAATCTTGTGTTTTTTATCATTATACAAATATTAATATTATTAATAATAAGCACAAGATGATTCACACAGTTATTGTTTTTATAACTGAATGTGGACATTGAGACAGCGCAGAGTTGATCGTCATAATAACACACCTTACGCCAAATACCATCAGCAGCATTTTGTATTTCATTGGTGATTCTATCCCTTTTTGTTTCAAAGTACTTTGTCCAGAGCGTTTGTTAATATGCGTCAAGAATTGTCTGACCAGCGTCTGTTCGTTTTTCATTTTAAATTAGATTTTTATTGGGATGGTAACCTCGTGGGTGAAACGTGTAGTTTGTACAGACGTCTTTGAATTTTACCGCATTCGTATAACAACAACAACAACAACCACAATAATAATAATAATAATAATAATAATAATAATAATAATAATAAGCAAAATGATTGGCGTAAAACTCTTCCAATATTTTTCAACAGTTAAGAAAAGAGCGCAATTTAAGAAAAGATAAAGAAAAGAAAAAACACATTGTTTGACAATGTTAAACAATATTTCAACAGAATGTCTGCCTTCTTCAAGTTATATTTAAACAATATTTTTTTTCAAACATAAAAATATATAAATCTACAAAAAAATTATAAGTCTTTGTACAAACGTTGCTTGGCTTATAATGAAAAAAAAACCGGCTGTACTGGTAATGAACGCGTCAAAACGAATGAAACGCCGCCTGCCTGAAGGTATACAACTGAAACGTGCTTATGGATGGCGATCCCTGCTGATCTTGAAGTTTTCTGTTAGTTCATTAGTTACTAAGAGGAATTATCAAACAGCTTAGTATTTTGTTCATTCCCCCGGATCGGAAAGTTAATAATTTACTTACGTAACCATCCTCATGTGCTTTAAGTGTCAACAGGTCGGTAAATTCTGAATATGTTTGTCGAAATTAGTCGTTTGTAATAAAATGTTCTGAAAACTCCGTTCTCTTAACTGATGTAGTAGTAGTAGTAGTAGTAGTAGTAGTAGTAGTAGTAGTAGTAGTAGTAGTAGTAGTAGAAATAATAATAATATTATCATTTATTTTTTTTGTATTTTGTACATCAAGTGCATTTGTTGCATATTTAGAAATAATTCGACCTCGGTACAAAAAAAAAAAGGTCTAAAAACTAAATCAACTCGTGTTTCTTATAATAATCGTATAATTTATTACGGGAAAAATTGTTGCGCATGTGGAAACGAATGAAGCAATTGTAAAAAAAAATTCTGTTACTACCTGCGATTATGCTAAAAAAATTACTACCTATGCTAATGGGTGTGCGGGTAGTGCAACGGATATCAGTATGGAAAGTCGAAATTTGTAAAATATGAACCATATTATCTGTCTATATTTCTGAGATGAGGTATTGTAATTATTTACATTGTTCGGTTTGTTGGAAGAGGCATGGCAGGTGAAACTAGAACAATCTACCCCGGTGGACGAAATAAAGGATTCAATCTATGTCTATATCTCTGAGATGAGGTATTATGATTACTTACATTATTTACATTATTGGAATTGTTATCCTCATTTTCATTGCCATATTTACAATGTTTCGGTCGTTGTACGCCCCGGCCTTCTTCTTTGGAATTTCGAACCGAACTCTTTATTTAGTCTACCAGGGTAGATTGTTTTCGTTCCACGTGCCATGCCTCTTCTGGATGTCTCAGTTATTTCCCTTTAACTCAACACTCCAAGTTTTTGGTTCACTACTGCTGTAGCCTGGTATTGAACTCACAACTCTTTGGGTCTAATCACTGGATCTAACCAATGCCTTTATCCACTGGGCCATGTGTCATTGAGGACAACGGTCAAAACGTTGTGATATATGGCAATGAAGATGAGGATAACAGTCCAAATAAGGTAAATAATGTAAGTAATAAAGGATTCAGTTCGAAATTGCAATTACCTAAACCAAAACGTCGTGAACATTGCAACAAAGATGAGGACAACAGTCCGTACAATGTAAATAGAACCATATTATAATACAAAAATACTCGCAAGAAAAAAAAACACATTTTTATAGACTTAAAAAAAGTCTTTGACAAAGTCTGGCACAAGACATTGTGGGCGACAATGAATACATATAATGTAGGCAAGACGTTAACCCATACCGTTCAGCAGCTGTATGATAAGGCAAGAAGTGCGAGATTGTTTCAGAAATCCATAGGGAAGTGGTTCAGCACATTGGTTTGTGTACGCCAAAGCTATCTTTTGTCCCTTACGTTTTCTTGAACGCATCATGACTTCCTCGAGGAACACCGGGGCACAGTTAGCATCAGAAAACGCAACATCACAAACCTTCATTTTGCAGATGACATAAATCTTCTAGCTGACAAAGAAGAGAACCTTGTCAATCGGATCAAGAATCCTTCCAGATATGACGTAGAAATTAATGAAAATACAAAAAACCCCAAAAAACTCATGATGGAGAGCGAGAAAGGGCTTTCAAGTAAGATAAAATTCGGTGGTCAGAAATTTAAAGTAGTGAGCCTATTCAAATATCTTGGCTCAATTATCAGCGAAGAGTGCTCCATAATATAAATAATTTCAAGAGCAGTACATACAGTGGCAACGGTCGCAAAAGTAAAAACCATTTAGAAAGACAAGACCATCTTCTTGAAATCAAAGATCAGACTGTTGCATGTATTGGCCTTCTCGATCTTTCTGTACGCCTGCGAATCTTGGAGATTAACAGCAGAATTATTGCGAAGAATCCAAGCAATGAGATGCCACAGAAGAATTCTAGACATCTATTACTTGGATTCCGTAATAAATGACGCAGTACGAGACACCATCAAGCATGAAACGTGCTCATTGGAAGACACTCACCGTTAAGAAGAGAAAGTTGAAATGGTATGACCATGTCATTAAAAAGCCACTACCATCCTACAAGTAAAACCATCCTTAGGTAAAGGAAGAAAAAGGTAGACACAATCTCCTTATAGATGAAGAAGAGACTTGAAACAACAGAAATATGGTTCTACAGAAAGATGCTGAGAATACCATGGACCGAACATGTGAGCAACGACGAAGTTTTAGAGAAAATGGAAAAGAAAATCAACGCTAGAAAGAAATAGTTGAAATTTCCAGCGCACATAATGAGGAAAGAGAGTTTGGAAAATTTGATACTAACAGGGCAGATTGAAGGCAAGAGGGACAGAAGAAAGCAACGCATAACCTACTTAGCCAGTTTGAGTAAATGGATGGCGGAACAAGGTTATGTGAGATAACAAAAAGACGAAATTTATTAAGAGTTACAAAGGACAGAAAATTGTGGAGAGCCATGATCGCCAACGTTTTGAAGGGACACGGCACTAAGAAGAAGATCACTTAGTGGACTGGAAGATCCCTCAAAGTGATCCAATGATTGCATGTAACTGAAACATATGAATAGCGCTGATTAGCTGCTCAGCAACCCTACAACCATCCCGGTCATGGGACTGATGCTGCTGCTGCTGATAATAGTATAATTGTACATCTACATCTATCGTAAACGTTCCTCTAGATCTGAATTAAAGAACTCGGTTCAATACAGAGAGGAATTACGGAGAAAGTGAATTGCATAGTGACGTTCTTACTTTCAAACAGGCACTCACGTAACAAAAACTAATCATCTTTTATAGTGTTGATTCCTCTCAAGTGTCCAGCATTTAAAGATTATGTGATTTACTCATTAATGTAGAAAACATCAACGAAATTAAAATGGGTTTGTTTACGTTAATAGGTCAGTAAGTCCACAGCCTGACATGCTAAATCTTGATCTAAAGCGTTCACTGTATTTCACTTCGAGAAAGGAGGTTATGTTGAAAACAAATATTTGTTGGGTAAAAAAATATATACAGTGCAACCCGGATATAAGAGACCCGGATATAAGAGAAACCGGGATATAAGTGAGATTTTCTCTGGTCCCAAATCAGAGCCTGTGTTAATGTATATAAAATAGACCAAACCCGGATATAAGAGAAACCCGGATATAAGATACTTCTTATCCGGTCCCGACAACTCTCTTATATCCGGGTTACACTGTATTTTTCTTTTCATCATTCGGCTACGGGTTTATTGATGGAGTGTTGAAAGTTCACGGACTAGCCAAGAAAGGATTTCAAAAATAGTTTTGATGACTGTTCATTTGGTTAGATTTTGGGAAGTGGTTCGAGCCTAGAACTTTCCAGTGCCCACTCGTATATGTATGGCTGGCGGCTCGTATCTATCTATGCCCACCTTGTTGTTGTAAGCTTTTTTAAGTGTTTAATTTTTTAGTATGATCTTTGTTGCAGACGCCTCCTCAGGTTCATTTGTATTTTCTCAACACCCACACAGTCAACTTGTGTTTGATACTGAAATTATGCTGAGTGGACCTAAGTTACAGTTTCTGGAGTAGAGCGCATAATTGTATATATAAATACGTTACAAAATATGTTACTATGCTTCATCCAAAATATTAACAATTAATTTGTTGTTGTTGCTGCTATTATTATTATTATTATTATTATTATTATTATTTCTTCTTTTGATTTCTGTTGTATACACATTTCCTTCCGGGTCCTAACCAGAGACCTAAGGTCAGAAATGGCTCCATGACATTGTCCACTAATCATTCTTGTAAAAAAAAAAAAACAATATCACACACATTTTACATCGAGAAAGCTCTTCGTAACGTATGAGCTGTACTTGTGAGTACAATTTCTTTAAGGAATGGTCTACCAGGAATCCCTTCAATGAGTCAATCGGAACTTTTTCCAATCAGTCCGAGGGCTCCAACTACAACTAGGATTATTGATGTCCACATTTTTTAGATTTCCACTTCGACCATTTTACTTTGATAGTTTTTTTTGAAGATCTTCAAAGGTACATTACAATCTATCAATAAGAAAACAATTTGTTTTTGTGGTCTTTGATTACGATGTCTGGGCGTTTAGTTCTGTCTGTCTGTATTGTAAAGTCTCATAAAATTGTTACAGGTCCTATCTCTGTAATTGGGTCTAAGTGATGTTCATACCAGTTACTTTCTTTTAAGAGTTTCATATTTTCCAGTGCAAATATTGGTCCTCTCTATCATGTCGAGTTTTATATTCAGTGAGAGCTAACACTGTGCAACCTGATACAAGATAATCAATTGTTTCTGGATATTTATCACAGAATCAGCATATCGGGTGGTATTTATTGTGTTTGGTGTTCTTGTTCTTCTTCTTGTTCTTGTTCTTCTTCTTCTTCTTGTTTTTGTTCTTGTTCTTGTTCTTCTTCTTCTTCTTCTACTACTACTACTACTACTACTACTACTACTACTACTAATTATTATTATCATCATTATTATTATTATTATTATTATTATTATTATTATTGCCAACCTTGGACCAAGTGTCTCAATACCAAATCGACTAATAAAAAGAAAACGAACAAAATGGTCTCGTGAAGAGTATCGACAAGTCATGACATCTTTCTTCACTGCACTCGAAAACCCAGCAAAGAACACCACGGTTCCCACACTTTACGAAGGGCTTTCCTTTATCTATGTAATTTTTTTTTTTTTTGCCAGTGGAAAGTGTCATGATGCCATTTCTAACCTTAGGGACCCGGAAAGAAATGTGTACACGCCAGAAACCAAAGGAAATAAAAATAATAATAATAATAACAACAACCCGCTATTCAATTCTAAAATGTCGGGACAGTTTCAATGTTTTTCTCACTCAACTTACCATTATCCGAGGACATTCCGCGTGAGGAGTATGAACCGTTTTGTCAATTTTGAAAACGGAAATATTCAGGGTGTAAAGAAAAATAATTTGTTGCGACATTTTTTAGGGGTTGGGGGTGGGTGGATTATCATTGTGCTGTATCGGTTTGTTTTTCGTCTAAACAAAAATCTGAGTTTTCCTTTTTATTTAGAATTTATCGTACAAAAAGTTAGCACGAAAACTGGGGTAAAACAAATGTTATCCTTTTCAAACTTGCAGCTCTTTCCTATTTTCAATAAATTATGTATGTATAGAAGTCTCAGCGCCCATTTTGGAAAAAAATAGAGATGGATTGCACAACTGAAAAGTGGGTTTTCGCTGAAAACTTTTACATATACCTTACAAGCAGAGCGGCATAAAATAGAAAGTGGTGGAGGGGACGAGGGTGTAAATCAGATATTAATTTTTAAAGATTCATAATTCCATATTTTTATCTGATTCGCGCATAAAATGAACATTTTGTACTTATTTTCTGAAATGAGACATGTAGAACTTTCCCCGAATCGCATTATAAGACTTATACAGTGTAACCCGGATATAAGAGAGTTGTCGGGACCGGAGAAGAAGTCTCTTATATCCGGGTTTCTCTTATATCCGGGTTTCTCTTATATCCGGGTTTGGTCTATTATATATACATTAACACAGGCTCTAATTTGGGACCAGATAAAATATCTCTTATATCCGGGTTTCTCTTATATCAGGGTCTCTTATATCCGGGTTACACTGTATAAAAATTTTAGAATCTAATTTTTGGGGGATGGGAAAAGAACAAAAGATGAATAAGTAAAAAGCTCTTCACCTAAGAAAGCGTAAGATAGAGTTTTCTAACAATAAATAAATAAAATAAAAATAATGGCAATAATGATTTTAGACAAATGATACAACTCAGCTTAATAGCATTGTCATACGAGATTGCGGCCAAGAGGACAAATTTAGTCTTCTGCTTCAGTCGAAAGTCGGGGGTGGTGAAATCCCCAGACCTCCCCCGATAACGCAGTGAAAGCCTTATGTTTTAGAAGAAAAACAAAAAATAAAAAACAAATAAATCCATTCGCCCCACCCCCAAAAAAGGAACACAGAGTTTTCTGATTAAAGAAAATAAATAAATAATTGATAGCAGTAATGAAATTATATAACTCCAAATAGCATTGAAATAGATTGAGGCCAAAAGGACGATTTTAGTCTTCTGTTAAGTTCTCAAATTCAGTCAAAAGTTGGGAGGTTGAAGCCATCATTTCCCTTCCTATAGCACCGTGAAAGCCTTTTATAACAAAATAGTAATAATAATTGTCCAAGGCATAAATCCTTAAAATGTCATAAGCTTTTTTTAAGTGTTTAATTTTTGTGTATCATGCACTTTTTTTTCTCAAACTGACAACATTTTTAAGGTTTGCTTTCCATGTCCCATTTAACTGTGATCCGTTTACGGATTCGTTTTAATTCTAAAGCCGTCGCAGCCCTAAACATCACATTTGTGTAAAAAAAAAAAACAAAAAAAAAACGCACAGAATAAACTGATAATGACATTTATCACTTCGAATGAGAGATTCTTGGTAACCTTGAAAAGGTTACACGATCACGTTTTCCTATGCACGACTTTGTATTTGGACTGTTCTTTTTATCTTTTTATTTTTTTTATTTATGGAATGTGAACTTATAATCGTAAGTGCTGATGTTGTTAGCTTTTGGAGCGACCCGAAGGAAAACAAACTTCCCGTCAGTCGACTTGTGGACGAAATGGTAAACGAGAAAGAGTTCAAGATAATGTTAAGGTTAGAAGTGGAATAACAGTAATCCTAGCAACAAACACCTGACCACGAATGTTCTTATTACTAAACATACATTGTTATTATTTAATAGAAGAAGGGGAAAAAATCAAAACGTCATTAAAGAAGATCAGTTAACAGAAAAACAGAGATGAATGACAGAAGAAGCTTGGAGTAAATTGAGATGGAAAAGAAGAAGAAAAGAGGAAAACAAAAGAAGAAAAGAAAGAGGAGCAAACTGAAGATTAAAGAAGAGAGTGAAAAAGAACAAGAATACTAGGAGTAGATAGGTTCGCCTATCGTTCGGTTCACACTTCGGTCTTTTGAACAGGAGTAGAGTTTTGTCCCTTGTTTCCTGTTTAGGATTGGGTTTCCGGTTCCTTTTCAAGTCTACACTTCTAACGTCTCCACCTAAACTCTGAAATTTATACTATTATTCGGTTTCCGGTGCTTTCTAAAGTTTTTTCCTTCTCTTTTACTCCCAGAAGCTTTTTGCGCCTTAGTGGCATTATCGCCTTGCTAGGGGTGAATTGATTTAAAAACAAAAAAGAGTTCTCTAATTGCCCTATTCATCGAGGTAGAAGAAAGTATTTTTTTCTCGAAATAAGTCCAAACATTTACCGTGTATCTTATAAGCTGAACGTTACTTTAAGTTTATTCTGTTCTTATTTAGTTTTAAGACACATAATGAGGAAGGTGGTCTTGGAGATTTTGACACTCACAGGGCATGTTGAAGTCAAGAGCGGCAGAGTAACTTACTTAATAAACGACAGAACAGTAACTGGGTTGGATATTGAGGGTGACAAACCTTTACCTAGAACTACGAAGTATTGGAAGTTTTGGAGAGCTGCGCTCTCCCACGTCCTGAAGGGACATGGCACATAAAAGATTTATTTATGTATTTATTTCCAAATTTGGTTATGCATTCTCGACGCCGATAAAAACGGAACTCAGTAACTATATCAGAATTTTTTTATGAAAATCAATAAAATTAGTAACAGCCGATCGCGGTTGGTAACATTTTCAGGATGTACTTATATCTCCAGGATAAACAAACCCTGTAAATTTCAGCTTATAAAACCTGTTTTTATTATGAATATACAACTTATTTGGTGGTGTGAGATTTTATTATGCATCTCTGCCATTGTTCACCATATTGTAACTCAATATATATAGTTATATAAGAACACCTGAAAATATCGCTTTGTTGAAATTTATTCCATTTCCTTTCACCTTTACTGGAAATGACGACCCGTCATTTACATGCGTAAATTTTGTTTGCGACCGATTTAAGTTCAACTAGAAGCACGCACCACAAAATATCTTTCGTACAACTCATTGATATATTTAAAATTAAAACATGTATATCAACAACTATATTATTGTATATATATTTATGTACACTATGGTGAACAACGCTAGAGTTGTAGAATAAAACCACACTCCACGAAATAAGTTGTTGTAAGTACCTGCATATTTTCTCTCGTTATATTGAAGGAGGATAAATACGCTAATATGCATGTATAGCTGAAAAGAAGACATTAAAATTTAGCAATTAGGAATCATGTGTGTCTCTATGTCTGTGTGATATAATCGTGCACGTCCTTTTGTGTCTCTCTGTGTGTGTATGAGAGAGAGAGAGAGAGAGAGACTGAGAGAGAGAGAGAGAAAGAGTGAGAGAGAGAGAGAGAGAGTTCAGTGAATCAGGAAAAATGTATCAGCATGCCGAGAACAAGTCCTGTGCTGGTGTTGCTACTGCAGCATGCTGAAAGAAACGAAGTTAAAAGAGAAAAAAAGAGGAAGAAACGGGAAGTGTGTACTTGGACTCAATGGAAACGGAAGAGCAATAAGTGAGCAGTACTAAAAATAAGAACTAAATAACCCGACAGGCATGGGCAGTGGAATAAGACCGGTCTAATCTCTATAGATAAAGGGTTCAGTTCAGAATTTCCTATAGACAGCTATACATCCAAGGAAGACCGGACGGAACAACGGCGGAAACGTTGTTATAACAACAACAAAGATGAGGACGATAGTCCAGATATAAATAATGTAAATAAGGAAGTGTCCCGTTTTTATAGCTGTTTAACAATGCCACCCAACTGCATCTTCGCAGATCTGGCAAAGTCTAGTGGGGGTAATCCATAAATTCTCAAAATAGAAAAGAACAGGCCTGCACAATTAAAGAAACGTGAAAGGCCGCAATGATCGCAGAAAATTAGCCCCATTATTCTCATTTTCTAGGGAGAGTTAAAAGGAGAAAACAAAGACAATGAAATATTGGTTGAATAACGCCATACTTCCACAAAACAGACTCTTTTGTGCGTGATCAGTTGTTCAAGTTAGGGTCTCTAGTCTATTGCATTTACTTTCACACAAATTTTCTTGGGAAAGCATTGAATCCATTTCTTCTACGTTCAACCCCAGCTATGGATTAAGTAAGAGAACAGGCTAAACTCTCTTGCCTTGGATATCAGTCAGCCTAGGAGAAGGTCAACTCTGAATTCAAAGCCGTAAAGGTAACAGGAAATAGACCTTACACCATTCCAAAGGAGTCATGGAAATTCACAGATAATAAAGAAAAGGTATCTGTGTAGAGCCATGATCATCTAAGTACCCGAAGGGACATGGCGTTAAAAAATGCCTCCGGTTTATAATGCGTTGTTCAAAAAGCCAAACTGAGCATCTCTATCAATATCGAAACTAATAAAAAGCTCTGATTTCATTTAAGAGGAAAAAAGTCATTTTCCTCTAAGTAGTCAGTTTTAAACTTTGCGAGAGATTCATTTAATTGAGTAATGAAGTCCCACAAACCAGCACATTAAAAATAGAACTTTTACTGCTGATTCAATGAATAGATTTTATGGTGAATGTACCCCGAAACAAAATATTGCTTCCAAAAAATATTTTCTATTTCTCCACTGTTTTGTGAAATTACCCACTTCATTATTTTCAGTTTCTTTTTTGTTGAAATGCTGAGGTTTTATTAGATCAGCCAATTCATCAAACAATTGCCATATTCGCTTGAAATATTTACAGAAGTCGTACTTACTCTTTTAAATAATTTTTGGAAAAGTTCAATTTTCCTATCATCACCATAATCATTAACATTTGCGTGAAATGAAACAGTGTTTAGCCATTGAAATATTTACCGAGAAAGACAATCATACTGTAGAGGACCGATGCGGTGTGTGAATGTGTGAAGAGAAGATGAGTTATCTCTAGGTTAAGGCTTCCGCTGGCCGGTCCAGCTACATAAGAATGTTGGACTTTAATGGAGTCCAAAGAAACAAACAAGACCGATATATATGTACAAAACAAATATATATTAATACGTGAATTACAAATAGATTAAAACACGAGTTACAATACAAGGAAGACATGAATAAAATGTTACAGTGTCTGTATGGAAAGTTGTGTATGTTGAGTATAGTTGAATGTCCGTACGGGGTGAATTTTGTTTTAGCGTGTTCCCAGAATATGGGAAACGCTGGTTGTGTATAAGAGTTTTTTTGTACCTCGCCCCACGTGCGAGGTATCGGCCCACGGCCGAAATCGACATAGTTGCTCACACGTGCGAGTAAGCAGAGAAAAAGAGAGAAAGAGGCGAAAGGTCAGCCAGTATTTATACTCCCGGGAGAGAGAGACCCCTGTTGACGGGTTAAGGAAATGAAGGGGAGCTAACTGCGACAATACAATTTATGTGTGCCTGGAACTGGTTTTAATGTTGTGCGTGTGTGTTTAAAATTTGCAATAGTGCTCAATATCGAAGATAGTCTGAAGATCGATTGAGACGTGAAACTGACAGTCACCATGCATTGTCGATTCCAATATCCACACAGATTCTCCCTCAAAGCAATTAATGGGCTTTTTTTTAAATTCAACATTATGTCTAAACGTTGTTTTAATGAGTACTCTTGTTCGAGTAGGCATTTTTTTGTCTTTTTATTTTTAAAACTGAAATTAACATCTATAGTCTTATTAAAGAAACTATAACACTCAGCAGTGATTGAATTTGCCTTTTCCCTTCTTTTAAGGACCTCGGTGGCCAAAACAACAAACACTTTCCTGACTAAAAGGTGATTTGCCAGGAAAGAGGATGGCAATTTCAATCCGTACCAACAGTTACATTTCGTTTAATAAGACTTTTGATGATTTAGGTCAGTAGGCGTTAATTTTACTGCTTGTTAAAAAAAAAATGTCACCTCAAACACATATAAAGACTGAAATAGCAATAATAATAATAATAATAATAATAATAATCAAAGCTAATCGCCCAAACATCGTAATCAAAGACCACAAAAAACAGAATGTGCTTTGTTATTGGCATAGCAGTTCCTGCAGATTGTAACTTTAAAAATCTTGAAGTGGAAAACTAAAAAATGTGGAACATGAAGACATCAGTAATTCCAGTTGTAGCTGGAAAAGGTTCTGATAGATTCATTGAAGGGATCTCTGGTAGACAATACGTTAAAGAAAGACAAACAAATTGTACTCACAAGTACAGCTTGCATCTTATGAAGGGATTTATGTAAAATGTGTTATCTCAGCTTTTCTTTTTATTTACCAAAATGATCAGTGTAAAATGTCATGATGCCATTTCTGACGTTAGGTCTTTGATTGGAACCCGAAAGGAAATCACTATACAACAAAAATAATTTTTTTTTTGTAGTGGTAGTAGTAGTCGTAATAATAATAAGAATGAGTGTATTTGTGGGTGTGAGCGAATGGGAGAGATTGATATAAAAATACAAATATAAATAATATTAATCTCCTGGACCATTCAACATATCTCCTTTTCCTTACAAAAGTACGATTAATACAATTTGTGAGAATTAACAACAATACGACTTCATTGATTAATTTCTACTTAATATCAAAAAAATAATTAGAAAGGATTATTAGAAAAATAAATAGACATAATATATATATATATATATATATATATATATATATATATATTATTTACTGAAAAATGCTTAAATTAAGATTTGCTGCCAAAATACACACACATATATATACATAAATATATATATATATATATATATATATATATATATATATATATATATAAACATATATATGTACATATAAACACATATATATACATATAAACATATATATATATATACATATAAACACACATATATATACGTATAAACATATATACATATAAACACAAATACATATAAATATATATATACATATGAACATATATATATACATATAAACACATATATATACATATATATACATACATATATATATATATATACATATATATATACATATATATATATACACATATATACATACACATATATATACATTTAAAGACATTTTTATGTTTAACATTCTTTTTATAGATACAAGTATTTAAGTAAATGCTCTGTTTATAATAAACAGTATTAAATAACATTTAACGGCCTGAATGTCCAAGTATAATATATATACATATATATACATATATATATATACATACATATATGCATACATATATATACATACATATATATATATACATATACATATATATATACATATATATATACATACATATATATATATACATACATATATATATACATACATATATATATATACATACATATATATATATACATACATATATATACATATACATATATATACATACATATATATATACATATATATATACATATACATATATATACATATACATATATACATTAATATATAAATATACATATACATATATATACACACATATATATGCACATATATATACACATATATACATAAACATATATATATATATACAGATATATGCATACATATATATACATATATATATATATATATATATACGTATACATATATATATACATATATTTACATACACAAACATATATATTCATGCATATATATATGTGTGTGTGTGTAAAATCCGTGGGTAAGTAATCCAAGTGAATCCTTTTAATATAACATATCAAAACTGATCCACAAAAGAGAGCTCAATATATTTATTATAGAACATAGAAATGAATTACATAAAAATGAACCTCAATTGTACCCCATTTTCATGGCCATTTCGCTCCTTGGGAAAATGTCCCTGGAGCTCGTCTACATTAAAACGCTAGATAAAAAAATATTCCGAACATTTTTTTAAATTTAAAATTTAAAAAAAGGATAGAAAAAGGAAGAAAAAAAAGAGAGTGGAAACAGAGGAACAAACAACAAATAAGGGAAATGGCATTTAAGAGGGAGATAGAAAAAAAGAAAAAGAAACACCCGAGTAGAGTGGAGGAAACAGGAAGACAAAACATATTCAATTTGAGAGAAGTTAAAAACGGTTGAAGATTAACAATGACCTATATTTAAAATGCTAACCACATAAATATTAAATATATTAAAATATATTTCAATGATTTTACCGTCTATTAATCTATTTGATTTTTTTTTCACTTATATTGTAAAATTTTCTTTTGGGCTATTACTTATCTATTTATTTTAATTTCTTCCTTTATCTTATTATTTTTAATATTCAGGTTAAAATTAAATTTAAAATCCAGAGTTTCGTAATCGCTTGATTACAATGGAACAAAACTCTGGATATTAAGTTTAATTTTCATAATTAAATTTACAACTTTTGTTTCAGTTTTGAAACATAGAAATTTCTATTTCGCGATGGAATCATATTTTTAATAAGAAAATAATTATAATATATATATATATATATATATATATATATATATATATATATAAAATAATATATAATACATATATAAATAAATAAAAAATTATATATATATATATATATATATATATATATATATATATATATATTATTTTTAGGAAATATGTTAAATCCTACATATTGTTATTTTTAATTTACACTGGTTAAATAAGTTCAAGACCGACGGTTAAAGTTTTATTCATTTCAGAATATGTTTCTAATAAAACAACATCAATTAGTTTTATTGTGTACGCTTCATGCAGAATTTATTTCTCTCTCGAATGATATAAAAATTGTATATTTTTCTACAACTTAAAATTTTTAATGATAGATTAATTTAAATTATCCAAATTTGCCAGAAAAATAAGTTTAAGGCCGCATGAATATTATATTTAAAGCAAAAAGTTACAGCAAAAATGAGTAAAAAAATATTTATTAATATTTAGTGCCGCAACCTTTATTATTAATTACAGCTTCACATCGCTTAGGCATCGAGCTTGATAAGTGAGCACACAAGTCATTTGGAATGCGCTACCATATTTGCTTAATATCATCGTTTAATTGGGCTAAATTTATCGGTTTTTTGGTATTAACTCTTTTAGAAATATAATTCCATGAATTTTCAATAGGATTAAGATCCGGATTCTGTGGAGGCCACTCAATAATATCCATATTATGGTAATTAAAAAACTTCATTACAGTTTTGACTTTGTGAATGGGGCTATTATCTTGTTGATAAATAGCTCCAGATGGCATTTGGTCAGTCAAATATGGCAGAACATCTTAACTAGCTGCATATAGTCTGCACTGTTGAGTTTTCCATCAACTTTAACAATTGGACCAATACCAAAGCTACTGAACACAACGCACACCATTACACCCTCGCCTCCTGCTTGCGCCATCTTTTTGACTCATTTAAGATGGAATTGCTCGGTTGGGCGGCGTCTGACAAAGGTTTTCCCATCCAGATGCAAAAGCGTGACTCGTCACTCCAAAGAACTCTACACCAGTCGTTGGTCTTACATTGAATGTGACTTTTCGCGAAATTCAGCCGCTTGAGTCGATTCTTCACCGAAATAATTGGCTTTTTTCGAGCAATGCGCCCGAATAATCCAAAATTTTTTAGACGGTTTCGGACAGTTTGCGGCGTAAAACTAACGCCAGTTTTACCAGATAATTGGCTGCAAATGTCCACGGTCGTCAGACTTCGGTTAGCTTCGGAAAGCCTATGAATTCGTCTATCCAGTTTCACTGTTATTTTTCTTGGGGCTCCCGATCTTTGCCTATCCTTATATTGTCCAGTATCCTGGTAAAGCTTCCAAGCCTGAACACAAGCCGTTTTGCTCCACTTTATTGCTTGTTTATGCTCATAAAGGAAACGTTTTGTTGATGAAGTAAAGTAACACTATTTTGATCTAGTCACTGGACTAAGACTACGACGCTCTCCCATAGTGAATTAATTGTATAACAATGCCCAGTTATTACATTATATAATGCATTAATGACCAGCCATGTGGCCACCCATTTAGCAAATAATTTGCATAATACCCATGCGGTCTTAAACTTATTTCACCGGGAAATTTGGATAAATTAAATTAATCCAGCATTAAAATTTTTTAAAGTTATAGAAAAATATACAATTTTTACATCATTTGAAAGAGAAATACATTTTGCATAAAGCGTACACAATTAAACTAATTTATATTGTTTTATTAGAAACATGTTCTGAAATGAATAAAACTTTAAGCATCGGTCTTAAACTTATTTTCGTATTTTGTTTCAACGTTATTTTTTATGGATACTCATATTCGAATAGAAGCTGATTTTTAATTAAACAATATTTTCACCCAACTACATCTACCGGTCTGAATATTCGAGAAATCTTGTCAGAAAAAATATGCGCCCACCAACAGGTTTCAAACCTGTATTCCCTTATGGGAGAGCGTTATTCGATCTGACGTGCCTAACAACTCAGCCACTTAAGAAAGTTAGACATAGCTAGAATAACAAGGATTTTTTGATTATTGATTCGTTTTCTACGGCTTTTGGGAGATTATATATATATATATATATATATATATATATATATATATATATATATATATATATGTGTGTGTGTGTGTGTGTGTGTGTGTGTGTGTGTTTGTGTTTGTCTGTGTGCACGTGTATATCAAACCTGTTTGTGTGTGCGTATGTGTGTGTGTGTGTATATATATATATATATATATATATATATATATATATATATATATATATATATATATATATACGAGGGTCATTCAATAAATAAAGTGAATTTTTCGGTATAAGTACTTCTAATACAGATAGAAGCTTACTCTTTTTTATTTTTATTTTTTGTTTTACTTCTTTTTCACATGGATTTAATTTCTTTTGCAGATTAAAAAAAACTTTTAGAGTTTTGGCGATTCACAAAGATGGCCGACCAAAAAGCATGCTCCAGATATGAACAGCGGTCAGTTATCAAGTTTTTGGTTGCTGAAGGGTGCAAACCAGTTGAAATTCATAGGAGAATGTCAACTGTGTATGGTGCCACATGTTTCAGCCAAAAAATGTCTACAAGTGGGCTAAATTGTTTAAAGAAGGACGGAGCAGTGTTGAGGATGAAGACAGGCCTGGGAGGCCTACAGAAGTGAGGTCTCCTGAGGTGATCGAATCAGTCAATGACCTCATTCAGTCTGACAGAAGGGTGACAGTGGATGACATTGCAAGGACTTTGAGCTTATCTGTTGTGACAAACGCAGGGGTCATCAGTCAGAAGGAGTCATCTTGCATCATGACAACGCAAGGCCTCACACAGCAGCCCAAACGGTGCAGACCATCAACGATCTGGGCTGGGAACTGCTCCCTCATCCCCCTTACAGCCCAGATCTTGCCACTTTAGACTTTCACCTGTTTGGTCCCTTGAAAGCGTTCACGAGAGGCACGAAGTTTAAAAGTGACGATGAAGTCAAAATTGTGAGCGACTGGCTGAGACATCAGTCCAAAGATTTTTACGCTGAAGGAATACAGAAGCTTGTGTACAGATGGGAAAAGTGTGTGACAGTGCTGGGAGACTACGTTGAAAAAAATGTAAGCTTCTATCTGTATTAGAAGTCCTTATACCGAAAAATTCACCTTATTTATTGAATGACCCTCGTATATATCAGACCCGTTTGTGTATATATATATATATATATATATATGATAGAAATTATAATTAAGTAATTCATTGAGTCTGAAAGAAACCTCAACAGAATGCAGAAAACACTGGACGGCTGTTTCGTCCTATATTTGGGACTCATCAGCAGTGCGCATCCACTACCGAGAATTGAAACCCTGACAGTTAGGTTGTCAAGCAAACATCATGCCAACTGTTCCAACCGGCCTCGGTGAAGAAGAGATAGGAAATCAGACTCACTCTCTCTCTCTCTCTCTCTCTCTCTCTCTCTCTCTCTCTCTCTCTCTCTCTCTCTCTCTCTCTATCTATATATATATATATATATATATATTCGAAAATTATAACATGTTATAAAATAAATACAAAAATAGTCATTTTGTTTCAACACTTCTGGTGTCTTATCAAATATTGAATGCCTGTATTGAGCACTCTTTTAAGAATAGTATTTGTTGGTTATTGGAATTTATTCCGTATACACCAATCCTATACATATATATATATATATATATATATATATATATATATATATATATATATATATATATATATATTAAATCTGTTTGTATATATATATGTGTGTGTGTGTGTATATATATATATATATATCAAACCTGTTTATATATATATATATATATATATATATATATATATCAAACTTGTTTGTATATATATGTGTGTGTATATATATATATATATCAAACTTATGTGTGTGTGTATATATATATATATATATATATATCAAACTTGTTTGTATATATATATGTGTGTGTGTATATATATATATATATATATATATATATATATATCAAACCTGTGTATATATATGTATATATGTGTGTGTGTATGTGTGTATATCAAACCTGTTTGTATATATATGTGTGTATGTGTATATATATCAAACCTGCCCGTGTGTGTATATATATATATATATATATATATATATATATATATATATATATATAGAGAGAGAGAGAGAGAGAGAGAGAGAGAGAGACACACACACACACACATACGTACGAGTTGGTGTTGAAAAGTTCTCAGCTCTGAGCAAATGATTTTTAGAGTAAACTAAGGAGGCGAAACCTACAGTAGATAAATGCATAGAAGAACGTAGGATGTTAAAAGCAGCAATAGTCAAAATGAAGAAGAACAATGCAGGATGACCAGATGACGTTGTCATAGAGATGCTGATAGCATGAGGTGACTTTGGAATTGATAAGGCAACTGAAGCATTAAATATACAATCATAGTAAAATATTGAAAGATCAAATCAGATCAATTTTCATAGCACTGTGAATGAATGCAAGCTTCACTGAACAATCATCTTGATTAGACGGATAACAAATCTAATAATTAGGCTATTCACGAATAGATGTTGGGCTTACGGCCATAGCACATTGAAGCACTAGTTCTCCTCCGATTACTGAAGTTAAGCAACATCGAGCTTGCTCAGTACCTAGATGGGCGACCGCTTAGGAAAGCAAGGTGCTGTATGGTTGGGTGTGCGGCTTGGGATGAGGAATCGGAGAGCCAAGTTCGAACCCAGTCTGTTCTGTTACATTCACTTACACATATACCCCTGGAGAGACATGATTGCCCAAGCATGTCACATTCGCCCTTACCAACATGCATTAAGTGAGCATGGTAGAGTAGTGGCCCATTCTGGATCTGGAGGAGAAAGAAGCCGAGAAAAAAGGAGGAGGATAGATTTTGGAACAGAATCAAATTGAAAACAATGTTAGAACAATATGGTTTTGTACAAGGTGCTTGAAGAAGAAATATAATCTTTCTGCTCAGGAAGCTGTCAGAATAAACAATAAAAATACAGAAAGACCTATACATGTGTTTCATAAATTATAGAACAGCATTCGATAAAGTAGGACATAAATCACTTTTTGAAAAGTCAGGAAAGCTTGATCTACACAGAAAGGATATATACGAATAATTCATAATCTGTACTGGGAACAGAAAAAGGACTGTGACAAGAATGGGTTTTATTACCAGATATATTTAACCTGTACAGCAAGATAATTCTAAAAGAATTAGAATATCTATCAGCATTTATTTAGCAAATTCTACACAGATGACATTGTGTTGATGGAGGATTCAGAGTAAAAGAATTATTAGATAAGGTTGTTGAGGAAAACGATAAGAAAGGACTGACTATAAATTGAAATAGGACTGAGTGCATGGTCGTCAGCACAAGGGACAACCAAAAGTATGAGTTACACATTGGGGATGTCAAAATTAAACAAGTACTGACATTCAACTGGCCAGTATAATAATAATAATAATCGGAAAAGAGTGATGCAGAAATGTAATGGTGGATTGAGTGATTGTTTTTTGCAACTTATCAACATTTTGCAGGTTATTTAAAGTCAAAAATATTCTGAGATTGTAAGACGTTTTTGAGATAATAATGACTTACAAATATATGCTTTACTAATTAACCCATAATTGGGGAGAGAATAGGTGGATTGATACATTTCCTAAAAGTATTTGTGCATTAGTGAATATAACGGACCCAACTGTAATTAGAACTCGGCTCTCCGATTTCCAATTCCAAGCTGTTATCCATTACACCACCCACACATCCAAGCTTAAAGCCTCTGATATTCCCAAGACATCACCTATCTTGGTACTGATCAGGCTTGACATTGCTTAACTTTGGTGATCCTATAAAAACCTTTGATAGCAGATAAGAATAGCAAACAATTTTCAGAAACTAAGATTGTTAGGGTGAGAAAAATAACATTACAAAGTACTGTCCTATCTACACTTCTCTCTGATAGTGAAAACTGGACAGTTTCATCATATACGAAAAATCTTCAGACAAGTAAGATGTCGTTCTATCGATGAATGTTGAGAAAATCAAGGACAGAATATGAGACAAATGAGGAAGTTCTAAAAAACGAAATTACAAAAAATAAAAATTAAAATACTCTTGTTAACTATCAGAAAGAGATAAAAACTTTGGTACACATAATGGGGAAAGAAGCCTTAGTAAATTTAATCCTCACGTGGCACATTAGAGGCAAAAAAACAAAAGGAAAATAGTGAGTAACCGACTTGATAAGTCTTCGCAAATGGCTGAAAGAACAAATACCATAAATAGAAAAATAGATCATATAGGAGAAAGTATTGCTGAGAGCAACAAAAAGCAAGAAGTTGTGGAGAGACGTGATCACTTCAAGAAGAAAAATGCCACAGAGAAAGTATTGTCTGTAACAACCTCTAGTCTTCTTTGTGTGTGTGTGTGTGTGTGTGTGTGTGTGTGTGTGTGTGTGTGTGTGTGTGTTGACAAATTCTTGATCCAAGGGGTGACACCCTTCACACCCCATTATATCACAACTGGTACTTTTAATTGAAAGTTCTTTGCACTGCCCAACCTTGACCTACATTATAAAAGTTCACAGGCAGAGATACCAGATGTAATGTAATAGGAAATAAATACATGACTCACAGTCAGAGGTTCAGCATTAAAAATACAATACTAAGAAGGACTGAGATTATATCAGCCGAATTCTAATATATCATTGTTGTTCTTTGTCAAAATTGGTATTAGAAGCAGTAATCTATAAAACTTGTATGTTTTTTGAGAACTGATTATTTTTTTGTCTTTCTACGTCAAGGCTACAAAACACGAGAGAAACAGTATTTGAAGGAATCTAAAAAAGGAAAACAAATAAAAAAAGAACTCAAAACTTGGTTAACAGCATTGAGAAATCGTGAAACACTTGATTAATAGTTCCTTTTCGAAATAACATGGACTATTATTTTTTTTAAATTTAGAAGAATATAGATTCAGGATATTCTAAACAGTAGAGAGAATTTTGATTGATTTGTTTTTTGTTTTTTTTTTACATCTTATCAAATCTTTGTGGGTTATTTAAAGCTAAAACTTATTTTGGTTTCTTAGAATAATTATTTTGTGAGAGAATATTGCATTAACAGTTTTTTTTCGAGATAACAATTTTCTTTTCAGATATATATATATATATATAAAAGTGAACATAGAAGTAAACACTTAGAGGCGACAGGCTGTTTCATGCTAGACGCAATCGTCAGGCCTGACAATTGCGTTTAGCATGAAACAGCCTGTCGCCTCTAAGTGTTGACTTCTATGTTCACTTTTATATTTACACACGTCCTATCTCTGATATTGAGCACTTTATCCCATAAATATAGCGCACCTTAAGACTATATTTCTTCATATATATATATATATATATATATATATATATATGTAGAGAGAGAGAGAGAGAGAGAGAGAGAGAGAGAGTTTCCCTCAAAAATTGAAATAATTTTGTAGCATAGTAACATAGCCAATTCTCGCTTAAATGATCTCTAATTTTAGCAAAATGTGTAAAAACTAACTAAATTGACAGTGTGTACTTATCTCAATGAGAATCTACAATAAAGATGGATCGGTCGTGCTAGTGATAATGACAATGTGCTGTTGAAATGGTCACTATGTTCACCTGACTTGACACTTTATGATTTTTTTCTATGGCCTATGTGAAAGGACAGGTCTATATCCCCTCTCTTCCTATAAGCCTAGAGGAACTTAAGCAGAGAATCACTGAGGCGCTGGAGAATGTTACGAAAGACTTGCTACAGCGTGTTTGGCAGGAGCTGGACTAGCAACTTGACGTGTGTTTTGTCACAGGTGGTGCGCATATTGAACATTTGTGAAGCTTTGTGAAATCAGGTATAAAAACTAGATCCTTTTGAACTATCTTGTGAAAGGTCTGCATCCATCTCTTCTTCCTGCAGCTATGGGTTGAATAGCAGGATAGACTGGTTTCTATAGACTAGGTTGACAACCAGTCTACCACAGAAAGAATTGGAAACTTACTGCGGGAAAATCTCTTGAATATCGTCATGAACTGGAAGAAACATGACCATCCAAGCATGTATCACATATGGCACTTAACTGACTGAATCATGCACAAGATGTTGTTTTCAATGTATTTGATTCAAATGGAATATACATTAAATCATGAGTGCTCTGTACTTTAGAAATACAAGGAGGAAATAAGCTGAAGAGTTTAATTACAGGATTTTTGTTACATAAGCTATTTGTTACGTAATTACATTATCTTTGCCTAAACATGTTGAATGTATTTTAATCATCACTTGATCTGGATATTTATTTCTGACAGATAAACACTGGAGAAAGAGCAGATGTGAAAAACTTTGCTTTCATATGTTTTACTTACGTAAATGAATTTGGACCGATTTTATGCTTCAAAATTCTAATTACTCAAACAAATCAACATATACATACACTACAGTTAAAAAAATTGAGACCATCCCTGGTAATTTTTTAAGTGGCCTAAGAAGTATTTGTTTTGTACTTAAAATAAGAGAAAATTATTATACATGTTTTAAAATAAAAGAAGTGAGACCTGATTTCTTATTAGAAATTTTATTATGAGAAAAAGAAAAACATTTTATGATTAAATTTTGCTCTTGTCAAAATATCCTCCTTTAGTCTTGATTACTGCAACACAGATCTTTGGCATTCATTACAAAATGTTCTCAAAGTATAAGTTTAATAATTGCTTCCATTCTTTTTTCAATGACTCTAAGAGCTTGTTTTCATTTTTTTTCTCATTCTTCTGTCAACTTCTGGGAGTAGTTTCAAACTTTTGAACTGTGGCGTGTGTGTGTGTGTGTGTGTGTGTGTGTGTGTGTGTGTGTGTGTGTGTGTGTGTGTGTGCATATATATATCTATATATATATATATATTATACAGCAAAAAAACAAAAATTACCTCAACATAGAAAATAGTCTATTTTAAGCCGTTCTGTACACGGCTGTCATCAGCCCCTAAATATCTGTCTCGGAACATTGTTTTAAATTTATTTTCAATTTTACTCTTCTGGTAGACACATTGTTAATGAGAATGGGTTTGTGTTGGCGATTGGTGGGGGATGTAAGGTATCTTATCCCGGGGGAAGTGGTCTGGGCTTGGAGTTTATTTATGGCTCGGACCTTTCGCTGTTTGTAGTTTAATAACAGTTCCTGCTATGTGGTGTTTCTTATAAAAGCCTCAAGTATGTTTTTCTGGGATTCACAGTAAATAGTTTTTGTACTACAGGTGCCCAATATTATTAATAAGCGATGGAGATTTAAAACTTAAGCCCGTTAAGATTAATGTAAATTAGTTGAGTTATAGATTTATAGATTGTGGGTAATATCAGAGCACCACATGAAATAAATCATGCTGTCCAACACACTTGTATGCATACATATCTTCATACATACATATATATATATGTACATTTACATGTCCATACATATATTCCACTAGCTATGAGCTACTCCTGCACTGATAATATGTACCAAATTATTAATTCCTATAACAATTACATTTGAAATAAAATTCCATGGGAAAAAAACTAAATCTAACATGGCAATCCCCTGTAATTGTAGAAATAAGGAAAACTGCCCAGTAGAGGGCAAGTGCAGGTCCACCTAAAGAAAATATGACAAGCCATAATATTTACATCGGCATTTCTGCAGGAGAATTTAAAAAGAGAATCAATACACATAGACATTCATTCACCAATCGAAATTTAAAACACCAAACAGCCCTTTCAAAAAAATTTGGGAATTGAAGGAAAAGGGCCTGAGTCCTCAAATAAATTGGAAAATTCTAGGTTTTGTGAACACCTCCAATAGTTTTAGGGATAGGTGCAAACTATGTTTAGAATAAAATATATTTATAATAAAATATAAAGATCAATGCAAACTATTAAATCAATGGAGAGAACTAATCATGAAATGTAGACATAGAAATAAATTCAAAATTACATAAGAATACATGTGTATATATGTGGGGGTGTATATGTACGTATAGTGACATATATGTATGGACATATAAATGTACATATATATATGTATATATGAAGATATGTACGATGATAGCCGCGTACAGAACAGCTTGAAATAGACTATCCTCTATGTTGAGGTAATTTTTGTTTTTTTTTGCTGTAAAAAATACCTATGATCTGTTATAATAAATACATCGAGCTCTCTGTGGATCAGTTTTAATAATTAATATTACTAGGATCCACCCAGATTATATACCAACGAATCAATTACCTGTACTATATATGTGTGTGTGCGTATGTGCATTTTAAGCCATATATATATATATATATATATATATATATATATATATATATATATATATACACGGCTTAAAAGCACTGTGTCTAACCCAGACAGTTTGAAGCTATAAAAAGTGAAGACCACTAAAAAAAAAAAAAAAAATCAATATTTGACCGATAACAAAGAGCCATTGATGACTTTACTAATATTTCAATGTTTATTCACATCCCCATCAAAATATTATGAATGGAAGTGACTTTGTTTATTTAACCTTTAAACAGTAGCAAAAGGCTGCGCAAATGTGCTGGAAAAATTATTTAAAGGGTATTTTTTAATGCTTATTTTCACTTTAATTATTTACTAAAATTATAAAAGTGACATTGTAACTTTTAGATGATAAAAAAATGACTAAAATGTGGGGAATAAACAAATGTTAGCTTCGTAGATTTAATATTCTTTTAACTGTATGACACTCCTTGAAGCATTCCACATACCCTGGTGCATTCTTTGCACCAAGTTGTCACCCTTTTTTACCGCTTTTCTCTTAGAGAAGAGTATGCCTGGAGACACAGCACTGCCTTTGGCTTGTTCTTTCTTTGCAGGCAATTACTCCAGAAAATGACATAACCTCATGAATCTGTAGCACTTGAGGGGAATGCGGTTGAGAATTTACAAAATAAATCAGTTCAACACATACATGTATTTTTAAAAAATGTATAGGTCAACATAGTTCAGAAAAGGAGGGAACAAACATATATGGTTTGCTGTATTGTGGGTGTGTGTGCACGTGATGTATAACATATTTTTTTGTTAGTAAAAGTCAGTTTACATGGGGAAGGAAGTCTCATCTGTGGAGAGAACTAAAGATGTCTTTTCACAACTGCATTTGGTGGTTGGCTGTGTGAGCGAGTGAGTGAGAGTTTTTGTCCTTTTCTTTTATACAGCTTATTACCACATCACCTAGCAGGTGTAAAGAGAAGTCCCTTGATAGACAAATTAGGGTAATCTTACAAATCCTAGTAAAATATAACTTCATGAATCCTAGAGTTGCCACATTGTCATTTAGGCCTGAATACCTAAGTGCCCATATTGTTGTTAAAGGTTTAAATAATCAATTGCTGCTCTCCAGTGAAAAATCAATTGATGATGCCTTCTGTTTCAGATTTAAAAGAGCAGACATAAGGTAATGAAAAAATAGAATCGACTGGGAAAACGGTTGACACCAAGTTAAGATACTTTATTTTTATAGGCTATATATATATACATATGTTGTAAACTAGAGGAAGTTACTGAATAGAAGAATCAAACGACGGTTGGTAATGAATGATAATACTTAGGCCACAAATAAACACATAAGATTCGCTAGTGGCGCGTAAAAGAAGTAGTCAACTGCTAGAAGTGAGTCACATGAATTCCACAATGAATCTCCAACTGCAGACAAACATACAGTATTTACTAATGTATTTACGTGAATGGGGATATACCCATTATCGCCGGTAGGCATGCTACAACAATATATATATACACACACACACAGGGTGTCCCCCACAAAAATTGACATGATTCAAAATGTGAATATCTGAGTAACTACATGTCCCAGGCAAATTAAATTAAATTAAATAGGCTTAATTTTGAACAATAAAAGATTTATTTATCAAAATTCCAAGAAGATATTCAAAAGGATGTACTTTTTATAACCAATTTCACAAATCTTCACAAATGTTCAATATGTACACCACGTGTGACACAACATGTGTCAAGTTAGTAGTGCAGCTCCTGCCAAACATGCTGCAGCATGTTTTCGTATCATTCTCCAACACCTTAGTGATTCTCTACTTAAGTTTCCCTAGGCTTACAGGAAGAGGGAGGGGATATCGAAATGTTCTTTCCCGTAGCCCCATAGAAAAAAAATCACAGTGTATCAAGTCAGGTGAATGTGGCGGCCCTTTCAAAGGCACATTGTCATTATCACTGGCATGACCAATCCATCTTCCTGGTAGATTCTCACTGAGATAAGTCCACACAGTCAACTTAGTTTTTAGACATTTTGTTAAAACTTGAGATCATTTCAGTGAGAAATGGCGGTTATTATACTACAAAATGATGTCAATTTTGGGGGGACACTCTGTATAGATAAGTGTGCGTGCGCACGCGCGCACACACACACACACACACACACACACACACAAGTGTGGTACTGCAAAGTTCTTGTACCAACCAAATAGCCTTTCAAAAAATAGATGTTTGATCATTGGATCAGAGATATACAAGGGTAAGTAAAAAAAATGATCTACACTTTCACTTTCTTTAGGTTTGTATGCGTGCTTATAGATGGTCATATTGTCGTCATGTGATCGAAGTTTGAGCTTGATCGCATTAGTTTCCATTCTGCTGTTACAGGGTAAACATGACCGCTGTGCTAGCAGTGTGCAACAAGGAGGAATAAAGTGCAGTGATGCGAATTTGCAGAGAATATGCTACCTTATCAATGATAGCTTGCCGGTTTGCCATTACCATCTCTTGAACTTGCTGAATCTTCTCGTCAGTGGTGGAGGTTAATGGGCGTCCTGCTCTTTCTTCATGCATCACACCTTTAGGACTTCCTCAGACTGAATTTTTTTACGGAAGTGCAACTGCACATATGCACAAACAAGACATGCTGGGAATTTTAAATTAAATTTTTTTTAGGGGGGGGGTATATAATCTAGCTGATTTCATTCAGATTATTTTTTGTTTCCATCACTTTTGTTATTAGATATCCCATACAGTGATAATAGATCTGCTAGGAATGGTGAAATGTTGTAGGATCGCCTCCCCAGGCCAAAAGCATCAAGAAGTCACATTCTTGACAAATTGACCCTGGTCTAATGGTTGGAAAGGAAACGTTCTAACCATGCGCATTATATATATATATATATATATATATATATATATATATATATATATATATAGCATAATGAGAAGCCACGTATACTTTCTTGATATGTATATATGGAGAAAACAACTGAAAAGTTGCAAATTAAAAGAAAAAAATTGAATGTTTTTTTGTGAAAGTATTTATTTATATATATTTATATTTTTTTATATTTTTATATATATATATATATATATATATATATATATTTTTATATAAATATATATTTTTATATATATATATATATATATATTTTAATATTTTTATATATATATATATAAAAAAATATAAATAAATACTTTCACAAAAAAAACATTCATTTTTTTCTTTTAATTTGCACCTTTTCAGTTTTTTCCCCATATTATATATATATATATATATATATATATATATATATATATATAATTTTTATTATAAAAATATTTTAATATTATTATATTTTGGTCTACGTTTTTTATTTTAAAAAGTAAATCCTAAAAGCTCTGGATTCTAAATCCATCTGTTCTTTCTCTTTCTTAAGGTATATATATATATATATATATATATATATATATATATATATATATATATATATATATAGATAGATAATAAAAAAGGCTCAAACACTAACATTCCATGGTTATAATTTATTACATTGGAATCGTAATCACGATCCAATTCATCAGCCCTACAAATTCAAAAAAATCGGAAATATAACTCGTAGCATCACCACAAATGTATTCACACACGTTTCCGGTGTCTGCTTTTAATTTTAATTTAGCTCAGCGATTCAGTAGCGAATTATGTATCGAATAATAATTCATATTTATCTGTATCTCACTCATTTAAACCGTTATTTAACTCCTCTCATTAAAACTTCTCTCTATTAAATTTTCATCCCCACCTTCACCTTTAGGCCTTCCTGTTTTTCTTTCTTCTGTTACACCCTCTCTCTAGGGCTTTCATACCTTTCACTTTCACACTTGTTTCCCACTCCCAAACATACACTTTCACTAAAATTTTGTTTTTTATACCCGGATTTATATTTCCCATTTCTTGATTGCGATTTCAATGTCATAAATTATAACCATGGTTTATTAGTGTTTGACGGCGGCAAAATACCAATCCTGGTTTTGGCCTGTAGGTTGTAGTCTGCAATAAAGTACAGTTGAAGGAATTTAGGCGTATAGGTCTCCTCAGGCAGCAGAGACCCAATTCGGTGGTATACCTGCTCCTGTACTTTGAAAGTGAGCATCCAACCCTCTTCTCGAACCACCTGAACCCCAAATAAGGTCATTTGAAAGGAGTTGTTTTATTGCCTAATTGTTTTAAGGAAATGGTTGGAGTCGGGATGGGAGCTGGCTATTAGTCCCCTCAACGGGGTAGGTGGTTCATGCAAAGGTGGCAGTCGAACTTTGCCGGAGGATCCCATTTGCGGGCGTTGCAGAATTGGCAAACGCTGGTCATGGACCCTACATTGATGTCGCCACGCGTAGTTAATGCCGAGGTCCTAATTGAAAGCCAAGAATGACCAAAAAGAGCTACTGAGACAGGTAATAGCACGGGCGGCCGCAAGGCGCTGAATGTCGCCGACGAGGCGTATGCGGCGAGCTTGGGACGTTTGAGATAAGCGCACAGTGGCCATGTTTGTAGCAGCCCTTGAAAGTCTGTTTGCCCTTGTCTGTGGGCCCTCGGAGTTTCTGGCAGAAGTTGCTGCAGCGTCCCTGGATTGATGGGCGCGCCTGCGGTCAAATGGTACGGCTGCACTCAACCTGGCAGTGGTGGCAGCATTCCTAGCATTTCGCACAGACCTACGGAGCAGTGTCTCAGCAGCCCTAGCAGTCGCTGTTGCAGCGGCGTCCTGGGATTGACGGGCACGCCTGCGGTCAAATTTTTCAGCTGCCCTTGACCTGGCAGTGGTGGCAGTATTCCTAGCATTTCTCACAGACCTACGGAGCGGTCTCAGCAGCCCTAGCACTCTCTGTTGCGGCAGCGTCCCTGGATTGACGGGCGCACCTGCGGCCAAGAGTCTCTATTGCTCTTGATTTCGCAGTAGCAGCAGCGTTTCTTACGTTATGAAGAAGCCTTTGATGATGAGTCTCGGAAGCCCGAGATGCAGAAGCGGTTCATTCTCGACCGTTGTGTATTCTTGAGCTTTGATCGCAACGAAGCCCTGTAGGCAGCTTTCACAGCAAAGCAGGTGGCACGCTCCTCTTGTGACTGCGAGGCCTGCGTGAGGGCGCTGCGTTGAGCGACCTGTGATAGTCGCATTGTAGTCTGCTCCTGGGACTCGCGGGCCCTTCTTGCCCTCATAGCTGACGCTCTTGCAGACCGAAGGCTAAGACGTACCCACCTTTTTGGCAGCATGGGGAAAAGTGATGCTAGTAGTGGTTGATTAGTGTTGCTCAATTTAAAGCGTGAGCCAGAATCGGGAAGGCAGGTATTTAAGTAAAACAGCTGAATAAATTGTTTATGGTAGTTGGAAAAATGTAGTTAAACAGATAAACGGAAAACAAAAACGTAAGAAACAACTTGCGGAGGAGAAATGATCAGTTGGCGGCGTAACAGGAGCAGAAGTGAGACCTTCGTCCCACAGCTGTGCACAGCAGGTTCAAATGCGAAGTATTACTGGCCAATCGATTGTGCCAATCAGCGAGCGTCCTAGGGTCTCGAACACCAACCAGCGACCGCGTACTGCACTCAGCCAATGAGATACCGCTTCAGCATGGTCACGCGTCTGTGAATAACAATCAGCTGTATAGTCTGTAGTGTAGACGTCTCAGTTGAACATACGTTTGATTGGTGTATTCGGAAATTTCGATGAAGACATGATTGTATCGACTTCCCTCAGGTATTAGTTGGTCGAAAAGGAGCTCACAGGGCAAAAGTTTTTAATTGTTACGACTAAAGCCGATAAAGTTAATCAAAATCCCAAGCAAGTTGCGAAAAACATCGCCAAATTCAGGTAAACTCGATTTGAATGGGAAGCCAAAAGATTTTTATCCGATAATTGAAACCGATATTGAAAAGGAAAGTCAGCACCTGAATACTGTCGGTAAATACTATGCTCAATGGGAATTTTGCTGAAAATTCTTTGCCATTTGCGAAAAATATAGCCAAAGATCAGCTAAACTGGACTTGAATCGGATGTCACAAAGTGACGATTGTATAGATTTTTTACAGTAATTGATATCAATATTGAAAATGAATGTCAGAACCTCTTAACTGTTGATAAAAAACAATGCTCAACGTAATTTTTGGGAAATTCTTCGCCATTTGCGAAAAATATAGCCAAAAATCAGCTTGACTGGATTTGAATTGGAAGTCAAAAGTGGCATGATGTAATCGATTTTTTGCCGATAATTGATACCGATATTGAAGAAAAAGGTCAGTAACTAATAACTGTTGATAATACTCAACGTGATTTTCGTTAAAATTTCTTGCAGTTTGCGAAAAACAGAGCCAAAAATCAGCTACATTGGATTTGAATCGGATGTCCCAAAGTGATCGATTTTTCCGATAACTGATATCAATTTTTAAAAACAAAGAACAGCACTTGAAATCTATAAGTAAGGACATTGCTCAACGTGAGTTTGGTGGATATCACTTGTAATTTGTGAAAACTATCACTGAAAAACTGATGAATTTTTTTCGAATCAATATTCGACCTCCTATCGGTTTTGTCGATTTTTTCAAAAATCGGAGGAACAATCGAAAAATCCGAAGACGTCAAGTACGAATGCCGTAAATTTTCGATCTGTGTGTGAATTTTCATGTCGATCGGATGAACGTTTTGCTCAGGATGAGGTAACAAGGTGACAGACACACTAACAGAATGCCATTTATAGATACAGATATATATATATATATATATATGTATGTATATTGACCACTAATATTATCTATATATATATATATATATATTATATATATATATATATATATATATATATATGAGAGCATCAATAAAACTACAGCTTGAAAAAATAATTAATTCAACAAACTTTGATCTGAAATGTTTCCTTCTATAATGTTTGATGTGATTAATGGAGATGCATTGTGTCAAGTGCATTGACAAAAATGATGAAATATAAATATTTGCAGTGCAATATATGCTTTTTTATTAGAGACTTACAGATGCATTGTGTGTGTATATATATATATATATATATATGTATGTATATATATAACGAAAAAAATTGAAAAATATAAGCAGCCATTTGCTGATGCCGCTTGAAGAGTGAACGAACAGGTCTGCCTACAAAACTCTGGAGTCGAGATGCTGAAGGTAACATCAATCAGCTAAATGACAAACTTTTACTTATCTTAAAACTGTGTGTGTGTGTGTGAACACTGTGGTTAATACCGAGTGGTGACAGTCTGTTTCTAGTCTGAATATTGTGTTCACTGCCACTACTTGCTGTTGGCCTCAATGCTGACTTTTATATTTACATATGCTCTATCCCTGATATTGATCACTTTTAACTCAAAATATATAAAACTATATTTTTTATGATTATATATATATCTATATATATATACTTTTTATCATATTTTTCCAATGAAACATGACCCAGTGCACATGATAGTATTTCGTATGTCTATTCCATGAAGTCTTTCCGTGCAGATTGACCATAAATTCTCGATTGGATTTAAATCAGGAGACTTTCCACACTAGTTGATAGTACTTTGACTTACTCACTGCTCAGGTTTGCCATTGTGTTCCTGCAGCATTACAATTTTCACACACTTCCTTGGAATAACGTCCATCACAATGGCCGTACAACATCTAATTGACAGTCAAGACAATAGTATCTTGGTGTGATCAAAATTTGATGCAATCATGGATGACACAATATTTTTCAAGGCCAACCAAATTTCATCATACACCTTGAAAATAGATTCGTATTACTGTACACCACTGCAAATGACCTAATCTGAGAAAAAAAAAAAAAATTAATTACACTGTCACTCCAATGGGGCTAAAACTGATCGTATGATGAAAGAAAGGAAACTAAAGCAGTTGTTACAATTAATTTGTGTAAGGATATACAAGATTGTGTTTCATAAAAAAAATTAAAATCAACCAGGGTATTTCTGGAAGATAATATTTTTAAGGCAAACACTTTTTGCAATTGAAGTGCTCAATATCAAGATACAGAGCATTAGTAGTAATAAATATAAATTACATGAATTCACTCATCCTGGCTGTGATTTCTGAAGATTAGATTTGTTCATCAGGGAATTTAATTGTAAAACTCTAAAAATGCTCAATCAAATCCTTGATGAGTGGAAATAATCTCTGCAAAACTTGAATATGTCATTCTATTTATTACAATATATTTCTTATTACTATAAACATTAATTTTAGTGGGTAAGCATGTTTGAGTTGGGCCCTTTGTTCTTTTATTTTCTTGAATAGTGAAATTAATATCAACCAGCCTCAGCTGAGGAGTTCAAGTTGATATCAATTCCACCGTTTAAGAGAATAAAAAAACAGGATGCCAACTCAGACATGTGTAGTCACTAAAATGTTTATAGTAATGAGAAAGAATGTCGGATTAAAAAAAACAAAAAACATATACATTGCTATGGGTAAATAGCAGGACAGACCAGGTTCTATAGACTTGGGTGGCGAACAGTATAGGAGGAGGACAACTCTGAATTCAAAACCTGCAGAGGCTCATTTAGGGACCTTGTGGCATACTGTGCACCAGTTCTCTGTATTCAGCTTTTCAAAAAGTGTGTTTGGTTCTGCACAAGCCGTCACCACTATAATCAAATGATATTTATGGGTAGTCTGGCTGTTGGTTCTAATTACTAGGCTGGTTGATCCTCATATATTGAAAATGACAATGGGGGTGTCAATAAATATATATATATATATATATACAGTTGTGGCCAAAATGTTCAGAACGGCATTGTTTTCGTCAGAAAAGTAGGTATAAGTTTTTATCTAAGTTGTTTTATATTCTATAATTTTCACAGACAATAAATATGATATTAATTGTTATTGTCTGAGATTTTGTTGAAATTTGAGTGGATAATACAAAAGTTATGGATGATTTAGTGATTTACTGCAAAACCCATGGTGGCCAAAATGATCAGAACAGTTGCTTTTACTCCATGTTTTAGTATATTTAACCGGTGTTTTAGTATATTTAGGCCTGAGGTTTGTTGAACCTCATTGTTGTTTTCATTTGATAAAGGATTTATTTGTTGAAATGAGTGACACAAAGTAAATCATTACAGGTCTAGTTTGATTTGATCATGGATATGACACATTGTCAGATGGAGGTGATGATGACACTTGTGATAATCAGGTCAAATAAGTGTGATATTCTGGAACATGGAAGTGTTCCAATGAAGGTGTATATGAGTGATACAAGCCCACCATTTTAATTAGACCACCAATAAGAGAAGGACTGGGTTGAAGCTTCTTGCCTCTTCTCCAATACTTATGACAGAAGGCAATTATTTTGATTGGAACACTAATCATATTGGGTTCTTGGAGGGGGGGGGTCCTTCCTCCCCTTCGAGGTATATGATACAAGACCATTGCTCAAGCATTATTATTGGCTAGCCAATTAGAGCAGTGCAATTGGGGTTTGCAACCCACCATAAAAGCAGTTGCTGAAAGAGCATTGCCGCTACTAGACCAACACTCTCCCTACCAGATGACCATGATGCCTCAATCAGGTAAATACCTGTTCTCTATGCTGCTTTTTGAACTCTCTCAATCAGCCACCTTCATTTAAATAATTGAATGACATTGGGATGTTTAGCCATAACTGCAACTGACAGCCAACCTCTTCCTCCCAGCTCAAGAATTCCTTATAGGAGGGAAACTTCTTCAAATCCATTTTGTTTATGTATTCATGATCAATCATATTACCATAAATAAAAGTTGTTATTTTTACACATGTTAATGCATGTTGTTGAAATTAATTAAGTTTACCAGTGACACCAGTGACTTTAATTTTTCACGTTTAGCTAGGACAGAGAGGAGTCAAGAGTGATTTTTGATAGTCCTTCACCGATATTCCTGTGGATACTATAACACAACGAGGGTGTAGGATTGGTGCAGAGCAGGCTCAGTGGAGATAGACCGAAGTAAGAGTGGCATTCAGTAATGCATGCAGCAACAGGGTCACTTGTTGTTGATCTCAATATTCTGGAAAATCCTCCCAAATCATTGTTCATGAAGCCACAATGACAATATTAAATTTTTGTGGGCTTAGAAAGAAGGCAGTATTTCTCAACGGGCTTCAGTTGACATCTGCCCTTTTTGCATGTCTTTCTTAATTTTAAAACAAGCAACCTGATCTCTATGAGAATGACAGAGACAATGTTCTCATATAATGGCATTTTTGCCATAATTTAAAAAGAAATCCTATTATGCAAAAAAAAAAGGTTTATGTTGAGGAATTTGGTCCTTTTCAAACATTTTTTCTCATTCCTAAAAATGCCCTTTCAACATCACTTTAAACAAAATTAGTTTTAACTAAATTCATATAAAATGATTGCTTTTCATTATTTTGTGCCAAGTGTCATATCAGCATGCATTTAATAAAAGACTGTCAAAATTTTAATATTGAAGATAGAAGAAAATAAAATTTTTAGCATATGTGCTTTATTGTAAGAAAGGTAAAAATGTGATTCAAATGCAAAAAAAAAAAAAAAAAAAGATTTGTGCAGTTTATGGAGAAAGTATTGTGAATGATCAAACATATCAAAAGTGATTCTTAAAGTTCTGTGCTGGAGATTTGTTGAATGCTGCTCTACAACCTGGTTCACCAACTGAGGCTGATAGCAGTCAAATTAAAGTCTTACTTGAGAATAAACAATGTTATGTAATAGTCAACTATACAAGTCAAACATAGAAAATTACTTGCACCAGTTTGGGTATGTTAGTTGATTGGATAAATATGCAAAAAATAAAAAAAATTGTGCAGTTTATGGAGAAGGTACTGTGAATGATCAAACATATCAAAAGTGGTTTGCAAAATTTTGTGCTTGAGATTTTTATACTTAATGATCCTCCACTGTCAGATTGACTAACTGAGGATTATAATGATCAAACCAAGACATTAATTAGGCATAATTGACTTTATATAATGTGGAAGATGCTGACATACACAAAATATCTAAATGAAGAACAGAATTTTCTTTGCACCAAATAGTTATATTGCTGTTTGTCTTCTACATAAGTTAAATAAAAAAATCCTATTGGTTTATATTTCCATATACATTATGCTTTTCATTTTTTAAAACAAATTGTGATAAGTGATGAAAAGTGGATGCTTTAAAACAATGTAAAATGCAAAAGATCATGGAGAAAGTGAAATGAATCACTACTAATTGTACCAAAAAACTGGCCTTCATATAAAGATGAGGCTGTATATATGGTGGGATTGAAAGAAAAACCTCTTCTATGAGCTATGTCTGGAGAACCGAATGATTGATTCAAACAAGAAGGTAGCAACTGATAAAAAATGTCTGCACTTAGAAAAATGGTATAATATTTTGTCAGGATAATATTAATTTGTATGTTTCTTTGGTGACCAGACAAAAATCATTACACCTTGGCTGGGAAGTTTCTACTCATCTGCCATATTCATCAAATATTGTACTTTTGAATTAATGTCAGTCTTTACAGATTTCTTTTAACAAAAATATGTTTTAATTCTCTGAAAGACTGCAAAAGGCACCTAGAGTAAGTGTTCATTTACAAAAATAATTTTGGGAGGATGGAATTAAGAAGTTACCTAAAAAAATGTTAAATATTTTATTCAATAAAATTAATATAAAAAATCTTTTTAAATAATTTTTTTTCATGTAATAAACCCCCAAAAACGTTAGATTCTTTGCTAGATTCCAAACCTTTATAACTTCTTAAAAATATTGCTGAGAAGCTCTTTCCTCTGAATCTTTGCTGCTTACAATCAGAAAATGGTGCAGATTGTAAATAAAAAGTCAGCCTCTTGTAAGATTCAAACCCACATCCCTTATCCTTGACAGCCTGCCTTTCTGATTAAACTATGAAGGCCGACTAAAAAGAGTTATCTCTATTTCTTACTTTTCTAAATACCAATACTCTGCCATCTTTGTCAACATTTCAGTTATAATATTAAATGTAATCCTATTCAAATTTCTTAGGTAAAGCATTGACAATTATTAATTTATTATGTTGTAGCATACCTACGGACGATAATGGATATACCCTCATTCCCATAAATACAGTAGTGAATACTGTATGTGTTGTTCTACGGTCTGCGGTTGAAGATTCATTGTGGAATTCACTTAACTCACTTCTAGCAGTATGTGTTGCTGGTGAATCTTATATGCATTGTTCTTGTCCTAAGTATTATCATTCATTACCAATCTTCGTGTGATTATTCTATTCAGTAACCTTTGCGAGGTTATAACATTTTGGATCTTGTCTTCGTTGCCAAAATGCTGCAACCTAAGGAAGGTTATTGAATAGAATAATCATGCTAAGGTTGGTAATGAATGATAATATTTAGGACAAGAACAACACATATAAGATTCACCAGCATAGAAGTAGTAGTCAACTGCTAGAAGTGAGTCAAGCAAATTCCACAATGAATCTCCAATTGCAGACCAGCACATACAGTATTCACTACTGTATTTATGGGAATGTGGGCATACACATTATCATCTGTAGGTATGCTACAAACTAGGACTTGTTTTATCTTAATTTCTTGATGTTTTCCATCCCAATTTGAATATTACTGTTTTATGGCAATAAACAGTATAAATGGAAAATGAGGAATAAACCTCCGGATTTATTTCCAATCTACACTGATTATTGATAATTTAACAATTGATGATACCTCCTCTAAGAAATTCAAATGTTACTATTTTTATTGTTTTACAACTTTCTGGTTAAGAGTTGTGAATTAAAGAAATAATGAATTTGGATTAAGTGATGTAAGAAAGCCTAGAAAGAGAATTATTTAATGAAAATTGTAGATAAGCAGAAAACGTGTACAAGATTGAATAAAGTTGCTCACAGCACAATTTGAATCTCCAACTTAGTTAATCCAATACTTAATCTTAATGCATTCAATTTGAGTATGGGCCCGAATTTATAAAAGAACCTAATGGTTTCTGCCAGTAGCTGTATTGTTTAATAAGGAAAACAATTTAAACTATTCAGAAATAGCACAAAAAAACAATTTCAATTTTGTATTTGAAATTTAATAATGCAGAGGGTTTTTTTTAACTTTTTTATAAATCACAAATTTTCAAAAAAGTGATTGCTTCAGTCTTACAATATTATGTCTATTTGTAATAATGAGTTTAAAATATGGACTAAATTTGACACAAAGATCAAATAAGAAACAAGTAGAAAATTTTTACAAATTTAAAATGTTTCATTATTTATTTAGCTTCATCAAAAACTTTTTGGAGAGTGGAATCATTCAGAGTTATATTTTAAATTCTATATTGTCTTGTTCGATTGTGTAGATGTGATGTATATTGATATTTAGAGCTTATGTCTGCATCAATTTTTACATTTTAGGTTTCTGTTTTTCATTGGTTGTGTGGATATCAACAATTAGATATACACATGACATCTGCACAATCAATGAAAACAAAAACCTTAAAAAGTGATACAGATATAAATACTAACGCCAATATACACGTTGAGATCGAAACAACCAATAAAAGCAAAACATAGGATTTAAAAGCTGAAATATAACTCTGAATCATTCTATTCCCCAAAATTCTGATAAAGCTAAATAGTGAAACGTATCAAATTTATAAAGATTTTCTACTTGCTCATTTTAATTATTTATATTAATATATAATCTTTTTTAAAATAAATGGCAAATTCTGTCTGTACATCTGTGTGTCTGAAACCCCTCTAACTCAGGCCACACTTGCTCTACATAAATATATTATATCATTTTGGAATCGGGATGATCCCAGAATTGAAAATCTGCCCTTCGTTTGGTGCTTGAACATCCAGCATTGGGATTTGTGCCCAGATGAGGAGAGAACAGTTAAAAATCCAAATTTTAAAATAACTGAAAAAAAAAAAAAAAATTAGTGATTTTAAAAGTTTTTACTTTATATTGAGTTTAAAGTAGCACTAAAACTTTTTGAATTCAAAAACTTTTGTTTTAAATTCATTTTAAAATATCTTCAAAACTTTGTGAATTGAGGAAATCAATTTTATTTCTTCAAAATGCCAAGGGATCAGAGTTAAAGTGAGAGGTTTTGTGACATGAGGTTTTCAAGTTTCACAGAATTTGTTATTTGAAGAATTCGATTTTTGGCCCAAATCAGTCTTTTGGCTGGAAATGGACTTACAGCCTGAATCAGAGTTAAAGTGAGGTTTTGAAGTTCCATGGAGTGAATTGAGGAATTCAAAGTTATTTCTTTAAAACTATCATTGCTGTTTTCTAAGCTAGACCAGAGGTCCCTTTAGTTTTGGGCCAGAGGCCAATTAGCCATCCACAGGAGCTAGCTTAAAAGTCAACACAGAGTATGGCTTTTAAGCTTTTAAGTAGAAATTCAACTGTGTAAATTCAACTGATTTCTAACTGAGCTTCTCCAAATTTTTAAAAAAATTGTATGGTTAAGTATTGAATTTACCGAATAAAATTTGTTACTAGTTAATAATTTAAGTTTTTTTTTAGTCATACAAAAAGAATGACTAAAAGCTGTTTGTTTCCAGGACTGAGACTAAAGTCACTGAGTTGTAAAATGGTTTACAAATATTGAAAGAAAAAAGCAACAACATTGTTTATATCAGTGCATTTATGTGTATATGTACAGTAATGATTCACAAACATTTTAAAAAGTTCATTTTTTGATTAAATAAAAACAAGAAAAATATCTCTGCAGTATTAATGAAGAATATTTAACAAATTTTGTGAATTTAGTGCTAAAAATGAGACTTTATATTTAAACAATATTCACTAATTCCAGTGTTTCTTAAAAAAAAAAACCAAACAAACAAAAACATAAAACTTGCATGTTCTCCCCAAATAAAGAGAGATAACAAACTGCAATTTCACACCCAAATAGTCTGTTTTCAAAATTTCTATTTTTTTATTTTTTTTTTTTTATAATTATGATTTTGAGCAACTTCAGAGTTTTGGGTAGGTAGAGTTGTAAAACTTTTGCAACAGCTGTACTGCATTTGTTTTTTTTGTTGTTTTTTTTTAGGTCTTTCACAGCCTGCAATGTTTTGAAATATCTCAGAGCAGCACAATAAGAATAACAAACAATAAACATAAAAGTATTTTGTATTCCCTTTAATATTCAGACAGTAATGATAGAAAAACAAGAATGATTGTGAGATGATAAAAATGTGAAACTCTTTGCTTATCTTGAATCCCACCCCCTTCCCATCCCAACTCTTCTAGTAATTGTTGTCACAACAAGTGAAACATTAGTTGTGGTTGAGTGTCCTCAGGGCTTTATGAAAAGATGTTGAAATCAACCAGAGAAAAAGGCAATAGCAATTGATTCCGGCGTTAACCTTCCTCTGGTTTTCCTTCTGTATGTGGTAGAGCTTTAAAAAAAAAGTATAAAATAATTAGGAATCCAATTAAAAAAAAAAAAATGAATGAATAAGTTCATCACCTATTGATAAAAAAACATTTTACACAACAAATATTGATTTTTGGATATAATCTCTTTTCTTGTTAATGCACTTAATTCAGAGGTAGATATTAATCACATAGATTGAACATTATACATTGAAAAGTTTAGATTAAAATTTAGGTGATAACTGTGTTAGGCTACAGTTTTATTGATCGAGCCTCATAAAGGTACAATTTCAACAATATTAAATCTCATTAATAAAATGGGAAGTCCATTCAACAGATCCATTTTTAAAAGGATCAAATTTCATTAAAATATAACACTTTTATAAATTCTTACAAATCATTTTAAAATTAAACATTTAAAATCAACTTGTAAAATTTGTTATTGAACAAAATTTAGATTCTAGTTAGTTTAGATCATTTTAAAATGGTCCACAAAAATAAAGGTATATGAACAACAAGTTTAACTTTTTATGAAATGTTTACAAATATTAAAATTTATGTTCTTTTAAGGATACTAGATGAATTACTTGAGAGTGAAAAGCAATTAGAAGTAATGAGAAATGTAACTAAATTGAATAACCTGACAAACAATATCTTTTTTTTAGTAAAATTTGTGATAATATCAAGATTCCTGTATTATTTAAAAGAAACTTTTATTTTAAAATACAAAGACTTAATCATAGACCATTTGAAATTCATACAAAAAAAAAAAACGAAACAAAAATAAACAACATTCTTAGCATATTTTAAAGGGTAGATATTAAAAAGTTCAGTTTCTGATCTTAGCTACTGACTTGATTATTAAAAGGAAAACAATATCAGAACTTCAATAAACAAAATTTGACAACTTAAAAGCAACAAAAAAAATAAAAAAAATAAACCAGCAATTTCAGCTTAACAATCAAATCATATATACATCCATTATGTGTGTTTTAAAGGAAATCTCCATATTTATGTATACTTTGTTAATCATTTTATAAATCAAAGATGGTGGCATAAAATCATTACTTCTTTTTACATTTGATTGATAGCTTTTTTGAGAAGTTAAATCTTTGTAAATTATAAAGCTTTATATTTCAAGAGGTTAGCAAGTTGATCTCCCAAGTCAGTGTGAATTCAATTCTTTGTTTGCTTTGTGTCAATAAATGTTTCAAGATGTGAAACGTTCATTCATATGTTCATATACACATAAAGCAAGTTTCAGAAGATTGCTGTTGGTTTGTTTACTAAAGCATTAAACACTGAAGATACAATCTTAAAACAAAACAAAAAACAATATGATAAGAACATACATGTACAGACATGCTGAGATCATTTTAGAAAAATTCATATCAAATCTCCATAGAGAGACAATGTGCATTTTATAAGGATACATAAATAAACACATACATAAAATATGATAGGAATGTATGTCGCAGTCCTTCATTATGCAAGAATCTCTTTGCATATTTTTATGTTCCTTTGTTGGGTTTTATTATCAACTTGTGTGAACATTTTTGTCAATGATATCAATCTTCAAACAAGAGATATAGGTAAATTATTTCTTTGCACAAAGGAATCACAGATATTAAAAAAGAAAAGGAAAGAAAAGTAAAAAGCAATAAATAATAAAAGAAATACTGTAATTCTGAATTTTGACAAATTTTCTTACCTATTTGCTGGCCTTGGGTTGATGTCACAATCCTTCACTAGAAGGAGGAGCAGGTCCTAGAAAGAAATTGACCATTGAGAAAAAACGGTTTTAAATCAAGAGAAATCAATTTTCATCAATATAAACAAATAAATCAATTTCAATTGAGTTCCTCATGAATGAAAAAAAAATCGTTTCTACCAATGAATTCTGAGAACACTATAGACCAGTCATGGACAAACCGTGGACTATTTGGTCTTTCTGAATGGCACGTTTAATTTCATAAGGAAAATAATGTTTCTTGAAATTTTGTTTTGTTCTCACTTATTCACTCACACACTCTCATATATAACCACACACATAAACAATGTGTAAGTAAAAGGTTTCTTGAATTTTCTAAACTTTTGGAGAAAGTAACATTGTCAGCATTTTAAACCATTGCTGATTTTCATTAAGGAAGATCATACATGTAAACATCTTTTGCTTTTGAAACAGGAAACATTCATAAGAATTTTTTCTCTAAAGAAGAAATGTTTTCATTTTCAAATGAATAAATTTGAAATAAATCAGAGCATCATATGTTAATCACACTGTCACCAGTGGTATTATACCAAGAATTCAATTTTTTGAATTATAAAAAATATTTTCTAAGAACAAACTTTCCTCCCATTTCTAATCTAAGGTATATATGCTTATGGTCTTCTGTAGTGAAAATAGCTGGCGTATCTACTTTGAATCTTTTTAGTAGTGTGGCCCACCTTGTGATGAGCCATAGAAAATGTTGTCCAGACATGTCATAGACAAATGAACAAGCTCTAAGGAGGCTAGGGATGATAAAAAACTGTTGATAACAATCAGAGATAGACAATAGAAATTCCTAAGATACATAATGAAGAAATAAGGCTTGGTGAATGTAATACTTAAAATCACATTGAAGGCAAGAGAAGCAGAAGATAGCCTTGAATAACTGACTTGACAAGTTTGTGCAAAGAGATGAAAAATAAGTAGCACAAAGTGAAAGTGGGGTCATAAAAAAAAAAGTGTTGAGGGCTGTGTCCTAAAGAGACACAGCACATAGATAAACAAATGCCTCTCTATAGAATCCTTTCTTTACCTTAGCTTTATAAGATTCATACAGAGATTCTTAATATCCTAGCCTCACATAAATTTCCTCAATGACACTATAAGCACTAACATTTTTTATTAGTACTAGAGGAATTCTTACATGTCAGGTCAATCTAAGTGGTACTGGTACCATGTAATTGAATACTACCTGCTGTATGGTCAGTTCCTTAGCAACTAAACCAGTTCCCCTACTAGGTTTTTTCTAGTGAAGATGGTGGCTAGGCACCCAGCAGGATTAAAAAGATCTGTCAAACCTTGTAAGATCAATGGCCATCTAGCAAAATGGGGTAGACTGAGCTCCATATCTATGTATGCAGCCAGTGCAGTGATGACATGACATCACTGGGCAGAGGTGTTCCTTGACTGGAGCCAATGGTCAGAGTAGAGGGTTTCCCTGATGAAATAAAAAGTCATGTGACTGTAACCAAGGCAAGCCTTCAAGTTGGCTTCAGTTTGATCTGGAGAGGCATGGTCTCCATAGTCTATTTGCAGAAGATATGAGACTGGTCAGGTGCTCAGCTGCATAGCAACCTTATGACCACACCCAGTCATGGGACTGATGATAAAAGGAATCCATAAGTAAAACTGAATTAAAAAACATCTGACTCACCTTTTTCACCTGTTCTTGCTTCATCCCTGGCTTTCATTCTTTGAATGAATCCTTGGCTTTTACTCTTACGGAACTGTTCAAAAGGATCTTTTATATCAAAGCCTATCCCTTTGTACAGGTTTTGCCTGTCACGACACTCCCCTCCAGCAATTGGGTCTACAATGCCTTGCTCTGTTACACCAAGTCCTTTTCCACTCCAACCTATTGTTGCAATGAAAAAAATATCAGAAACAGGTAAAATCATTTAATACACATAATCAACTGATATGTTTCTTTTCCTTTACAGTATTAATAAAACATAAATCTATAAAAGTGAAAGCAAAATGTTTACCATTCCACATGGTAACTTCCCAATGACCCCATCAAGTTTCAAATATCAACATGATCCACATAAGATATTTATAAGAAATGTTCTTAGTCTTTTGTGAAATTTAAAACCAGTGTTTTTCCTTTTGTTTTATTATAGTGTCTTGAGTTCCAAAATGTTGATTAACTTTACTGATCAACTAGAACAGTGTCTTCATACATTGATTCAATGGACAATGATAATAAAATGAATAACCTTGTTCAAAAGGCCATATGCCTAGCCATCTCCCAATCAGGTTTCTTGTCCATCATAAAGTTTTATAGTTAAGTCATATTATCAAGATTTTAGCATCTGAGAATGTGCCAGTGTTTTTCATGTTTGATAAAATGGGATGCAAATTACAAGATTTAAGACCAAATAGAAATCAAAGAAACTCAGAGAATGAAAATTCAAAAAGGTGAAAGGAACAGAAAAAAACAAACAATCACAACAGATTGCTTTCATAGCAAATCTTGATCCCTATCTCCACATCTCTTGATCCCAGTTTTAAAAAAATTGTTAGAAACGTTAATGATCAGACTGGAATGCAGTTTTTGCTTAGCTGAATTGGATATCATGTGACAAGGAGATTTTCATCTTCCCACATGTATTTTTATGCAATATAATTTTCAAATATAAAAAAGTAAACATTTGCCCAAGAAATTTTAAAAACTAACATGATCAGTTAAATTGTGAAATTATGTTGAAGCAACACAAGAAATATAAAAATGTTTATGTGCAATGTTTTTTTTTTTTTCTATTTAATAAATCTATAATTGAGAGTAACTACTACAATCAAGATAGGAAGTCATTGAATGTTTTATATTCAAGTGATCCCCGAGACTTAAAATGAATAATTATGTATACATTTTTGGGTGAATGAGTACTGGAGAGAGAGGTAGACAGTTAATTATAGAGCTAGCTGACATCATATATTATGCTATTGAAATTCTAAACTTACCCATCTTCATGAGCAGTTGATGGCCTTTATTATCTTCACCAATACGCTGATCAAAAGTGCCAGGTCCAAAGTTTTCATTAGCACTAAAAAAATGAAATCAGATCACAATCATCAAACAGCATAAGTAAGATATGTTCAATTATAATTAATATTACAAAAGTCAAATCATACCACAAGGATTTTTTGTTCCTTTTGTTCCTGAAACCTGAATTTAGAAAATAGTTGGAACATGTACCAATTTAAATTGAACTTGTACATGTAGAAAATGAACATTTATTTTTTCTTGCTTGTCATATTTCAACTTTTTATTTCATTTTTACTGTTTTGCTTTAAATTTTTAATTAGGAATTTTAGAGGTCATTTTTTTTAATCTCAAAGTAAAAATGTCTTTGTCATAAGTAAAATACATTCAAGGAAGTGTATAACAAATTTTTATTTTTCAATCATTCAGAAAAATTTCCATAAGAATGCAAAATGCAGAAAAACCAGCAATACATCATTTTTTTAAAAATTGCAATTTTTGTTTCCAATGAGCCCGTGAAAACAGTAAAGTCTAGCAGCAGTTAAAAAAAACAAATCTGAAAATTTGGACAAGTAAAACTTATGTTAAAAAGCAAAAAGTTTGCAATATTTACAATTTAGTTAAAAGTAAAAAAAAAAAAGCCTTTCTGTATTTTGGACACTCCACTTCTTGTGAAAATTGTAGTATTTTTCTTTTACTTAGAAAAATGTACATATACAGCATGTAAATTTTATTAACATGTACTTACACATATGAGAAAGAACCATTTCTGTTTTGTAAGAGTATTGGCTGCAGGACTTTAAATATTGTTTGAAATATTATCTAAAACTGATGACTGAGAAATAATTCCTTAATATAGTACAAGCAGAGAAATTATGATATTTCCTTCAACAAAACCAAAGAGGATTTTGGAATATTTGGAGCAACACATTTTTAGTTACCAAATGAAATAATAGTCATCATGTTAAAAAAACATTTTCCTCACTATTTTACATTAATCTACACAGGATACAAGAAAGATCTTTTTGGTATATCAACACCAAAGTGGGTAATGCACCATGAGTGCCTCTTGCAGTGAGCATCTTTTGCTTCCTTTAGTCATTAAATTTATTGGCTCAAAAGAATCACAAAGCTTGACAGAAACAGACAAAGATTTTCAAAAAGTTGCTTATTTGATGAGATAAATGGTGATATTAGGATTTGTGAAAAAAATTAGTTTGTTGTAAACAGATTGTTTACATCTTGATTAAATAAAAAGCAAAGAATTTGTAAGGACAAAAATTTACTTACAAACTTGGAGGAGTAGTGCTGCAAGACCGTCTTCTATTCCTGGCTGGTGAAGGAGATCTGGATTTACTACTACGGAGATATGGAAGAGGTGACTTGGATTTAGATCGGGAACGAGATCTGGAATGAGATCTGCCAAGAAGAAATTTATTGATAAAAATGTTGTTAGAAAAAAAATATCAAACAATAGATGTGTTATCCTTTCTTTTCTTTTTTTTTCTGGCCTTTACCGAGATTATACAAGTTATTTGTAATTATTTAAAGGCAAGAGACATTAAGAACTTTACCTACTATGCTTTTCTTATAGCTTTAGCGGTTCTCTATTTAACAAACTTCACCTATCATGTACAAGAGATAGAAACAAAGACCATGTTTTTCTCTGCCGTGTGTTCGGCTCATAAATATCAGGATGTACTCATGGGGAAAAGTCAGTCACATGCAATATTCTTTTGTTTGTAAAGATTAAAACTTCAAGGTTTATTATTATTTGTCTCAAGCACCGTAAATGCCTGAAGGTAAATGGTGCATCGAGATTATCAGTTGAGGCCAACACAAATGAGAATGAGGAGTAACTAAAGCAGCAGGTGGTAGAGAGAATGGTTGTGATTAAAATTTCCATTAACTTGTGACTGATTGGATACTAATGGGCAGAACAATAAAGAAAACAGACATGATAAAAGGGTTTTCAAAGGTTAGCTACAATTTTTTTTCTCTTCCACTTTTTTGCTTTTAAATTCCCAAGCAAAAAACTGATTCCATGATACACACGATACCTATTAGGAGATCAATGCAGTTGGAATAACATACACAAAACTGCTCATTTAGGGAAGCAAGGAATAACTATAAGAAGGAAGATACAAATACACACATGTCCATATACTTGGCATGTATTTACTGAAATGAAATAAAGACTATTAGATATAAATAAACTGTCATTTATATACACACACACATATCCCAACATTCAGAAAGCTCACAGGATTATTAATGGAGAGGTTGGTAGACAACAACTATAATAAGTTATTAGAGAAGGATGAACAGAAGAAAATAAAAAAATGCAACTACCGAATTAAGGATCCACTTGATGGAAAATGCTTGATAAAAGATATAGTGTACAAAGCAAAAATTACAAATAAAGATGAAATAAAATACTATATTGGAGTAGCTAAAGGTGACTAGAAAAATCAGTACCACAATCATAAAATGAGAAATATAAGAACAGCATTGACAGCTCTGCATGAAGCCCCAGAGATAAAGTGAAGGATATTGGCTAAGACAAACGCATACAAGGAGAGATGAATAAGATGTTATCTGAGTCTGACAAAGAAGCTAATAATACTACAGAGAATTAGTAGTAGTCTGTTAAATAATAGGAACAAACTGATGGCCACCTATAAACACAGGATAAATATATAATAAAAACATTCACCATAGTTGTGCATGCAAATTCAAGAAATTATAAATGTATGGGCAAGATATAAATTGGTTGAATTGGCAACGTTTCCACATGATGATTGCTTATTATATAAAATACAGAGGTATGGCAAGGTATATAGAGGCATAATCAATTTAATTATTTGCTTATATATTAGTTATATATTAATTTGTTACATTTTTTTTTTCTTATGTTCTGTGAATGATCTTCAAAAATAATTTTTTGTAGCATTTTTTGCTTCTTAGTAACTCTGATCATCCTGCAAAACTTTTGTCTAATGTTACTGAAATTTTATTTCAGATTAGACATCCCTTTGAAATGAAATACCAAGCAGAAAAGAATGAGAACGTTTGGCATCAAGGTCACAAACCTGCTAAAGCTGTTCAAGACATTTGTGCTTCATTGCTGATAGAATAGCACAGAGATGGTTTTCTTGTTTTAAGGAGGGAAAAATTCAAATACAGACTCCATGTTCTGGCTGATCTGTTCAGCTTTAATGAGAACCAATTGCATGTGCTGATTAAAGAAGAACTGCCCCAGACCTCTAGGGAATTGGCTCAGAAGATGGCAAGCTCTCATGTTACTGTTGTTTGTCATCTTCACTCAATGAGTAAAGTCCTGAAATACAGTGCATTGGTGCTACATGCATTGACCAAAGGAAATAAATTCCAGTGCTCCTCTATTGCTGCTAGTTTACTCAACTGGCACAAAGAAAGAGCTTGTTAGTGAAGTTCTGCCTCACTGACCATATTCTCTTCAAGCTACCACATTTTTTGGTAGTTTCCAAACAATTTGAGGAGTGTTTGGTTCAACAACAACATGGAGCTTAAAATGTGGCTTGATGAATTTTTCAAGTCAAAATCTAGTGATTTCTCTTCTCAAGATATTGAACAGTGGATCATTGCCAGGAGGTTGTAAACAATGAAGGGGAATACATTGTCAAATGATTCATCAGAAATATTAATAAATAATAAGTATTAAAATAAATTATTACAAAAAATTAAATTCATGTAACAACCTAATACATGTATGTTCTGTCTTTTGATACTGAGCACTTGTGTTTTTATTACTGGTAAGAGTTTGTACACTTTAGTTTATTATATAATTAGTGGGTATCTGTTTATCTCACTAGATAAAGGTAGCACCCTGTTTGATCAAAATTCAGTCTTTTATTGATGAAACATGAGTGACCTCTGCAGGCTGTGCACTGCCAAGACTATATGGCCCTTCTCTTAACCATACAGATCCAAAGGAATATAGAGCATTACATTTGGGGCTGGCTTGGCTGCAGGAGTTGCCAGAAAGTTGACACCCACCCGCCTCTGGGGCTCCACTCTGGGTTTTTTATCTGGATTTACTTTCATGGCCTTTTCTGTGTTTGGATATAACCACAAAACAGAGGCTTAAAATTAGGGTTTTTCTTCCTTTAGATGGACTGCCTTCCTGGCCTGTTGAGCTCCAGTTACCCAAATATATATCAGCAGTAATAGGAGGTGTGAACTGTGCATTCACCATCAAAGTTCAAATGTACTAGTTGCATGTGACCAAGCTCTAGTGCACTCAAGCACATCCATAAATATCTCACATCAGTAAAACTAACAGAGGTATACTGTGTATATCAAAACAAATGCACATTATCAACATAAACAATTTTAACCAGCTAAAAGATATGTGAAAAGGAAATATTTTTCTTGTTCAACTCATATAAGTATAAGACAAAATTATACAAATGAGTATACAACTTGAAACTTTTTGTATAGATCAACCAAAGCTTCAAGTCTTTATTTCAAAACAAATATAGTTAAAAATTTAGACAATCTTTCATTTTCACAAGCCCAAACAAATATATATTTTTTCAAAACAAAAATATTTAAAAAATACAATAAGTGCAATTGTTAGAAATTGATTAAAATTATTTATAATTATGCAAATCTTCAACTCAGCTTGGCTTGATTTCTTCTTTTATGACAATAGCTTAAGTGAAACTTAAACAGCCTAATGTTCAGATATTAATTCAAGTTAAAAATAACAATATCCTTTTCTTATCTTTTGCAATCTACAAGACAAAATACAAAACTTCAGTTCTTTTATTTCATGTGGGCAAAGACAAGATTAATGATACCATTAAATGTTAGTAAACAATGTTTTTGACAAACAATACTATCCTTTAGTAACCTTTGATGAACTTGACATTGCAGATGTATTCTTGCCTGTATGTGTACAGAGTAGTGGTCATCAGAGATAACCAGTCCTAAAAAGTCAGACTGGCAAATGGCAGTCAACTACTTCAACCCTATTATTAGAGATGATCAAGAATGACCCTCCCCATTTAAGTTAACATTATCTGGGGTCAATAACCTTGTCTGATCAACCCAGGCTTCAGCTGCTGACTTATCTTTATGAAGAGCACAGAAGATCTAAGAATAATAATAATAATATTTGAAATCCTTGATTTCAGAAAGTGAAGTTCAGTTTAAAAAAAAAAGAATACGGATTAAATTAATAAGTGAACCTGCGCGTAAAGAAAAAATCTACTTTTTTTCTGTTAAATTTTTTTTAAGTTACTTCTGATATAAGATTATTTTCTGACAAAATACCAAGTAAAACAAATGGTGTGTGTGTGTGTGTGTAGGCACCTATGCATTTTCTTTAAAGTAGCTTTAATGACAGGTTGCAAATGATCTGTATATTGGCCAAATTACCTAAATGAAATGTTTCCTTCAAAATTGGAGGACATTGATTCAGAAATAGGAAAATATTGTCTACAAAATTTGAACTTTGAAATATAAAACTTAAGAATAAAAAATGTACTTAATATATAATTTTTTCCATGTAAGCCCTTTTTTTTAATAAAAAATGATAATTTTATAGTTTATTTGTGGCAGGAGGTGTTCAAAAGCTTTCTGAACCTCACAGACTCAGTTACTGATTTGCTTCATTATATATATATATATATATATATATATATATACACACACATATATATGGTGGTAACTAACTTGTGCCTGAGTACAGCCATTACTATATATCTTTTTGAAGAATATCTACGGATGTGCTGAACGAATATGGCTCTTTAGCCCAGCAAGGGACCCATATACTCTGGCACAAACAGGGCACTTAAGAAGTGTAACAATGGGCGTTACATTATCATGCAATTTAAAATGTCACATAAATCTGCTTCCAGACCCGCATGTCTTACAAATATCACCTTTCAGTTGCTGGACGTCTACGGGTTTATAGTCAGTTGCCACTCTCCGTTGGTGCACTCTTAAGTGACTCCTTAGACCAGCCATTGAAAACACACTCTCCCACAATCTGTACATGTCAGATCGAGCTGCCTGCAGGTGTCTTCATACATACATATATAATGTTTAAAATTTGCAATGCTTATAGGCGAAGAGTGCTTGATATTAGAGATAGAGTATTTGTAGATATAGAGTGTGGATGTGGGAATTAACCCTGCATAGTGACTGTTTAGTTTAATTCCTCAATATGATCTTCAGGTCAAGAAGATCACATTGAAGCATGAAACTGACAGTCACCATGCAGTGTTGATGTATATATTCACATTTAGACTGGAGAGGGTTAGGCTCTATCAGGCTATCTTGCCTAAGACAAAGCATTTTTACTGTGGCTGCAGTACATGTGGTGCCCCTATGACTCTAATGAGTTATGGGATTGATGATGATCCACACTAATACACACATATATATATAACAAAAATCTTGGTAATCTGTATGGATAATCCCAAGGAGGATGAAATTCTGAGAGCTCAATGTTAATTCAGAGCAAATAATTTAATTTAAAGAAAAACAGACCACTTTAAGGCTCCATTTGTAATAATTTATTTCACCAGAGAATTTTATTTTTATCTGGATCTTCAGACTTGTGTGTATGTGTGTGGAGTAGGACTGATCTAAACTATATTTGACTTAAAGAATGGCAAAAGCTTAATTTGGGGGAAAGTAGGAAAAATTATTACAGATTGTTGAGTTTTTAAAAACAGAAGATAAAACAACAAAAAGATAATAAAAAAATTATGCCATTTTAAAAAGTACAAGATTCTATATGATCCTTTACTTCATAACACCATTCCTACCAAAGAGTGCCTTAAAATACATATTAAAAGTAAAATATCAAATGCCTCAACTTTGATTTTTCAGAACATAGTCTCCTTCATTTTCAATGAATAATCAAAACTCCCATATTCAAAAGATAATATTAGTGTCTTACCTTCTTGGAGGTCTGGATCTGGGAGAGTTTGAGCGGGAACGTGGTCGGGGTGGTGATTGGGATCGGGATCTGCTTCGAAACCGATCTGTCTGTTGTGATTGCTTTTCTTTTTCTTTTTCTAATTCTCGGTCTTTGAGTTTCTTTGCTTTCTGTTTAGCCTTAAAGAATTCATAAAGTCCTAGTTTTTCCCAACCCTCACTAAAAAAAGACAAAAACAAAACAAAAATTATAGGTTAACAAGAAACCAGAATTGTAAAACTTAAGAAATCTGTATGTCATTTCTGAATCACTTCTTAGGCTCAACAAAATGATCTTTATAGCAGGTTTCAAATACACTACTGCGCATAACTAGATTTTACAACTGGGTGCTCTTCTTGGCACTAATTAATTTATTATTGAATACATATTTCTCTGGCAATAAATTTTCAAAAAGTTTACTTGTTAAAACAGACATTTCTTTTCAGAAACATGGAAATATATTCTTATGAATATGAGAAATCAATTTAAAATTAAGAAATAAATATAGAGATGCAATATGTTTTACATACTTATCTTTGTTTTACATATTTTTTATAAATATTTTAAAATATATTTTTTATATAATATTTTTATTATTACAGTAAAATGTTTGCCACAAACAATGTCAACTCCTATAATAGAATTTGGCAGTGAATATATTCATTTTTGTAATGCAAAAGAACCAATAATATATAATACTATAATTTCAGTTAATCTTCAAATTCTAAATTTTCAACTTAAGTTACTAAGATGATATTGTATTAACATTTTTTAGTTCAATTTTGTGACTTGGGAAAGTGTACTATGATGATTGGCTATTAGTCCTATCTGACCTATTTCCTAGACAGTAGCTCCATTGTTACAGAAAGAAGAGAAATCTCAAAATATTTTCAGTGTTTGTGATTTATGCTCAAAGAAGCTAGTCCGAGTAAAACAGATCAAGTACACAATAAGTATGTAGGCCCCAGTCTGTCTCTAATAATGCAAACAATTGTGGTAAGATGATAGGTAATGTTTTCAAGAGAAAAAGCAAAAATAATCTTAAAGATTTAATCTTTAGCTGCTGTTGATGCAGAGCCCAATGTTGACAGTCTGAATAAAGTTGGGATGAAAAAAGGTAAGATGAAAGAAATGCTAGTTAAAAAATTAAAAATAGTTGAGAAAAACAACTTTTATAAATTTTAAAATACTTGCATTGAAATTGTTATTAAAAGTATTTACTTTTGAAAGCTTGTGGCATTAGGAAAACAAAAGTGAATGTTTTCAACGGTAAATGAACAATAATTATATCTTTATCAACATTAGAAGTGTCAAACAAAACAAGAACAGCTAACTTTTTCTGAGAAGTAAGTTGCATTTGCATAAATATCTGACCATAAAATAAACCATTTATGAATAAATTGTTGTTTTCAATGGAAAATCTGACAGTATATACTAAAATATAATAATATTTATACTATGCAAGATTTTATTATGTTTTTCAATATTTTTACTTATACAGTGTAACCCGGATATAAGAGAGTTGTCGGGACCGGAGAAGTCTCTTATATCCGGGTTTGGTCTATTTTGTTTTATTAACACAGGCTCTAATTTGTGACCAGAGAAAATCTCTCTTATATCCAGGTCTCTTATATCCGGGTTACACTGTATGTCTATGATAAATATACCATATAAATTTCAACCTTAGAATATCAGTTCTTATTAAAAATATTTACAATAACTTATTTGACAGTGTGAGGTTTTATACAACATGAGTGGTTCATATATATATGTGTGTGTGTGTATATAATAGTACAGTTATTAATATTTTTTGATTTCAGATATATAAAGATTCCTATAGGTTAAAAGAAAGATATAATCTCAAAGAGAAGATATTGTAAAGTTATTTAGCGATGAAAAACAAACTAAAAACAACTTTCTGTATTCTATTTGGATATTGTATTCATAAGATGTAAAACATACACATACTTATACTTGCATAGAACCCTTCAAAAAATGATTGGATTATTTATAGGATAGATCAGCACTTCTCTCTAGAAGGGTTTGAGTATCTGTGCCTTGTGCCTCAAATCAAAGTGTCTCTACTGCCACTCCGCAGTGTAGTATCTGTGTGCTCTACCTTAGTGCTTGCAAATAAATTTGACTGTGCTGTTCAAGCAGAAGAATGTTCATGTAATTGATATGTCACTTGCTTGCTTAACTCTAAGTTGGACATTCAAATCAGGACAGCTTTTATTTGTTAATTTTATATATCTGTCTGCTTTTTATCCTGACAGATATAATGGAAAAACAATGATCGTTGTACTGCGTGAATAAGTCCTTCAAATAATTTTTTGATATTTTTAATTTGTTGAAACCAGTGACAAGACAAAAATGACAGACTACAATTGGCCTGTAATTTTTTGTAGGTTCACATTTTTTTTATTGTATCTTCCTTTAAAAGTTTGTAAAATTCTGAGCGCTTCCAGAGCATTCTTTACCTTTGAGCTCGGAATCCCCTATTTTAAATTTTACAAACCATTCCTGAGAAGTTCAGATCAGAATTTAGCTAATAACTACAGGCCTATTGTTCTACTCTCTCACTCTCTTTCACACACACACAATTATAATATATCACACATAAAGTGCTGGTGTTAATAAAACAGTGCTTGATATAATACAATGGAGCTATTAAGTATATATTAACATATATGCATATTATCCCTCACTGATGTTTATAAATTTAATATGTTTCACTTTTATTTAAGCTTCATCAGAAATTTTGGAGAAATGAATTATGGAAGAGAAAATTCCAGTACTTTTAGTTCTGTGTTGTTAGGTTTTCATTGGTCAGGTAGACCTTACATGTCTTTGACTTGTGGCTTTAATGTGTATGTACATTTGGATTCTAGTGGGTATATTTGTATCAGTTTGGTAATGTCTGTGTGTATAATTCCTGAAGATGATAGTGAAAGGTTGACATGCATATGTGTTTGTGTATTATATTTCTAGTTGGTCTTGCAGGATTTGAAGTGTCTTGGAGATGGTAGTTACAATCCTAGGATCCCAAAAATTTCTGATGAAACTTAAATAAAAATGAAATGTTAAATTTATAAACATCTTGTATCTGTTTCTTATCTTCTCATTCTATTGGATTCCAATATATATATATGTATATACATATACACACACACACACACATATATATATATATATATAAGCAATTAACAAATTTTTTGAATCGTACTATATTTCTTATTAATATTAACCATTATTTTAATGATTTCAGCCACAGGCAGCAATGTTCCGGAGAAGCAGATGAGTGGAATAAAATCCATGATCATTGATGACTGACAGAGGCCGTAAGAAGATTTTAACGACTACACATGTTTGAGTAAACATCTCTGTTTATTTACAAAAGTGAAATAAACATTTACCAGACTAGATCATTAAAAGTCCAAGAGAAACTTTTTACTTTAATAAGACATTTGATGATCTTGACCACTGGTTCTCAGAAGGTGGTCCATGTAACATTACGGGGGGTCTACCCCCCAAAATAGCAAATTGGGGATCCACAGTAATATTTTAGTGGATCTTAGAGCAATTTCACTTTGGAACAGTTTTTACAACTGAGAATTGGAATTTCTACAGTAATCTACACCATATTAAAATACTATAAATGGAAAAACACTAAAACTAGCAGAAAACAAGATCAAGTGATGTAAGCTAGTGTCCCTTTTGTTCTACCAGATGGGTTGATTGTAAAAGTTGAATAAAATCTGAGAAGGATATATAAAGAAAGAATTTTATATATATATATATATATATATATATATATATATATATATATAAAAAAATAAAAAGGAAAATTATATAAAAATTCCTAAACTTATCTATTAGTAAAAAATAAAATAATCTTTTTTTTTTTTTTCATTGAACAGTTATGGGGGTCCACCTAAAAAAAAATAAAGAGTAAAAGTAGGCCATGGGTAAAAAAATGTTAAGAACCACTTATCTAGACCATCAGGCATCAATTTCATTGTTTGCAAATAAACAGGGAACTTTATTTAAACACAAGCACCCACTAAAACAATTCGTATAGTAAGAAAAAATATATATATATATATATATATATATATAAATCAAGAAATATAATCTTAAAGTGTGCTATATTTATGGGATAAAGTGCTCAATATCAGAGATAGAGCATGTGTAAATATAAAAGTGAACATAGAAGTCAACACTTAGAGGAGACAGTCTGTATCATGCTAGATGCAATCGTCAGGCCACGAGTGCTGTTATTTTTCTCGGCTATTTATATATACGGGTCAGTGGTGCATTGTGGGTAGTCTATTTTGGCGGTTATTTTACTGGAAGTTGTTTATTTGTTTATTTATTTATTTGTGTCAAATTATTTTGCTTGTTTTTATTTAATTTTATTTTTTATCTTATATATTTATTTATTTTTTATTTTATCTTGATCGGTGTTTTTATTAACGTAATAAAAATTTGTTTATATAGCTTATTTAATAGTTTTGTTTTTGTTTGGGAAGATAATTAAAGCTATTTGTTGAATTTTGGAGTTGATTGTTGTGGTTTGTTCTGACTATTATTTTGCCGGAAACAGTTTTTAATTTATTTATTTGGATTGATTATCTTTATTTGTTTTTTCTAAACGGCTAATTTATCGGTATCGGCTGTTTATTTATATATTTGGATGTATTTAGATCAATTTATTATACTTGTTGTTATTTATTTGTTACACTGTATATTTTCTCTTTTTGGTTTTCAATTTTGTAGTGATTTTATAACATATTTATGTTATAATATTCAAATAAATAATTATATATATATATAGACATGCATATATATATATATATATATATATATATATATAGATAGACATGCATATATATATATATATATATAGATAGATAGACATGCATATATATATATATATATATATAGATAGATAGACATGCATATATATATATATATATATATATATATATATATAGATAGACATGCACATATATACATATATATATATATATAGATAGACATGCACATATATATATAGATAGACATGCACATATATATATATATATATATATATATATAGATAGACATGCACATATATATATATATATAGATAGACATGCACATATATATATATATATATAGATAGACATGCACATATATATATATATATATATATAGATAGACATGCACATATATATATATATAGATAGACATGCACATATATATATATATATATATATAGATAGACATGCATATATATATATATATATATATATATATATAGATAGACATGCATATATATATATATATATATATATATATAGATAGACATAGACATATATATATATATATATATATATAGACATAGACATATATATATATATATATATGAAAATCTAGATGGGCAGTAACCGACCACAACTCCTAATTTCATGCACTTTCAAGAAATAATCAGGCAGTCGGTGGTTGTAATTTGTAAAACAGGCACACTTATACCACCAGGCAAGTCCAAGTTGGTGAGCCAAGTAATTTTGTAGCATTAAAATAACAGACTGAAAACAAAAATTTTATCTCCTATTGTTATTTTTATTATATCACAAAATAACTGTGTATCCTCGTTTTTACTTTCTGCCCTTTTAATTCATTTGAAAAGGACAGATATATATTTTGCATGCTTTTCTTTCTTTCTAGAATGGTAATTCTATATTAAAATAAAAAACAAATGATCCTTGAGGAAGACTGAGCAGATGATCTTACCTGTCTCGTGGTCTGTCATGTGAAGGATTACTGTAGAAGGCTTCCACAGCAGCCAAAAGCCGTTCACTTGGGGGCATTGGGGGAGGTAAACGGATATCTTTAGAATCTAGTGGCTTGTAATCAGTGTCTTCCAGCTGAATTAAAAGAAAAAAAAATAAGTTAACATAAGATTTGCACATGATACTTAACTAGCAAAATTGACAACAGAAACATCACTATTGGTAATTAGCATGATTATTTTAAAAAAATCTTTTTACGTAATTCGTATATATATTTAAAAGCAAAAACCAAAACCGTAAAAATACGAGTGACCGTTTGTATATGGTATAGCTTCAGATATTATTTCCTTTTGAATGACGGAGGTGCAGAAAAAGTATTATCCCAACCTAAATCCTAAAATCAGTACTGTGATGACTGGTCATTAAAATAATGATTTTGGAAACTTTTCAGCACCCCCTTGTGGATATTTTTCTGGTTGAAAAATAAATTTTACACTCCTTGAAAACTTGTGGATCAGACAAAGGGATATCAACGCAACCTTCAAAGGCAACCTGATGACACCTCTATTTGTCTTCAATATGGCACATGCAGTTATGACTTCATGTAACAAGGTGACAACCTTGTTTGAAGTTTTACTGGTACATGAAAGTTGTAAACAGTGACTTCACAGATTAAGAAAAATACTAATCAAAGCAGGAAGCAATGGGAGGTTAAATAAAGATTGGTTCAAAAATATTAAGTAGTACTATAAAATGAAGATTAGAGAAAGTGTCAAAATGGCTACTAACCAAGACTATAAGTTTATATGATTGGAATTACACTTTTGGGTAACACCCAAGGGTCAAACATTTATCAGATTAGAATGTGTCAATTAAAACTTGGCTGGGAGCCGAAAATATATTTATTTCCAGTATTGAGCAGGAAATATATTAAATTCACATTCCACCTTCCCCAGTATGCTAAAATAATATATTCAGCATTTATGAAATGTTAGACATGTTAGTGCAACTTTGGGAATAATTAAAAGTAGAGGATTAGGCCACTTCTACCCTTTGAAATAGATTGTGATATTGATTATCACACTCTTTTTTTTTTTTTAATCCTAAGAACTGGAGGGATGTTGACAGGTCATTGAGCCTTGAAAAGAGAGTGGAGGTTCATACTCATAACAATAAAAGATTTTGCATCTCCAGAACAGCTGTGAGGTTAAGGGTGATACTCTATTTTTTCTATAAATCAGAACAAGAAGATGGTTTTGTCTGTCCATATCAGTGATAGAGTGAGCTAGAGAAAGAAAGATTTGTAGCAGTTGCCAGGAAAGTTAAGATCCAATGTTGTGGTCAAAGTTGGTAGCACAAGAGAGTGCTTTGGAAATATGAAATTGGGTAAAAAAAAATAAAAAAAAAAAAACACTAGTTAAAATTAAGAAACTCAATAGTTTGTAATTGATTAGATATTTTCAACAGAAAAATCATTTAAACTCTAAGTATTGCATGCTTGCTATTTTTTTCTCCTGATTTATAAATCAATTACAAGGAAGAATTCCAAGTGAAGCAAAATTCTAGCTCTTGTTGATACTCTCAAAGGATTCTGGACATATTTCTGTGCTTTGTCATGTTTACATTGATTAGAATGGGCACCAATTTGCAAAATGACATTGATAATGATATAAACAGACAATGGATACAAACGCATGCATACATGTAAATATCAATAAATTAAAAATATACATAACAAAGCTCTTACTAATAAACTTAAACACTGTGACTGGCACATGTCACAATATAAAGTCTGCATGAAATGTATACTGATATGAATACAGACGTAAAATAAAAATACCATCACACAAACACTCACTTAGACTTGTATTTTACAAGAAAGCATTGAAAATAATTGATATCTGTTATCACAGAGCTCTATCTCATAACAATAATAGCAATTTTATTATTTCAAGAGATTTATAAAAACATATGCACTCAAGTATAAAATAATTTATATTCAAACTGATAGAAAATATAGCAACATTCACTCTACATGTATAAATAATGGTACAAATAATTTTTTTGATAGTTGCATATATAAATCCTGGGTTGAGTATTTGATAACAGCATAAATCAACACAGTCACCATCACCAGTCACTTGTTTGGATCTAAGCGCAATGCTGCTTAACTATAGTGATCATCTGGCAACTGTCATTTTTGTATACTTAGGCAATAATTCCACTATATATTGCATCAGAACAACAGTTCATAGCTTTTTTTTTTAAGTGAATTTCGAAGACAATATTTAGACATTTGTGCATAGATTTTTTTCAACTACATGTGTTATTTTGTTACACTACTTTTCACCATCTTTGATACAACTTCATGATTTATTTCTGGGTGATGAATTGGACTAAGTGGTTTTTATAGGCTTCTTCCAGAGAATTGAAGTTCTTCCTATTAAGAGAATTTTGTAGAGACTGAAAACTGGTAATCCAAAGGTGCAAGGTCAAGTGATCATGGCAGTGTAGTAGAACACCTCAGCTAAGCTGTACCAATTTCTGCCAGGTCTGCAAAGATATGCAAGGTCTGGTATTGTCCCGATGGAAGATGGCACTCTTTCAACTGGCCAATTCTAGATACTTTTCATTGATTGTTGTCAACTGGGAGCATTACTTGTCTGAATTCATCTGATTTTACAGAAGGAGCTTTTAATACACAATGCCCTTTCAATCCCACCAGATACACAGAATCACCTTCTTCAGATGCAGATTGACTTTTGGAGTGGCTATTGGTGATGCATATCATTTTCCCCAGGACCATTTTCACTCCTCATTGTTGTAAATAATCCATTTTTCATTTTCCTGTGATCTTTCTTTTTGTTTTGTTTGAGCAGAGAACTGTAGACAGAAATGCAATCCATTATATTTTTTTCCCTTAAATCAAGAGGCCCTCAAACATCGTAACAGTTCATGTATCAAAGTCCTTTCAGATGCCTCATTATGCTCATATGAGATATGTGGAGTATCCCTGCAATATCCTATGTTATGTGGCCTGGATTATTTTGATTTAATCATCATCAATGTCTGCAGGCCTGCCTGAATGTTTTTGATCTTCTAGAACAAAATTTCTACTTCTGAACCTAGTAAACTACTTACAAACAATACTCTCACCAGTGGCACCATATCCATAAATGGCACATATATATCTTTTTTACTGCTTGTATAGCATTTCCCCCTTTCCAAAAATAAAAAGCATTAAATAATAAAACTGAATCTCATTTTTTCTCCATTTTCATGTAAAAACAGTTAAAATTCACACTGCACACAGAAATTGTATAGAAAGAATATATATATATATATATATATATATATATATATATATATATATATATATATATATATATATATATATTTGTGTATTTAGGCAGCTATCCTTCTTTTATGCACATTTCATTAAAAACGACTCACAAGGTGCTTTTATTTAGTTTTTTATACAATTTCTCATGCGATCTAATAATGTTTTTCTTTTCGGATGATAAATTATATAAAAACTGTCCGAATGTTCTTTTTATCTGAGCGCTTTTGGCTATTCATTTAGCCATTTTCAAGAATTATATTTTAACTGTTAGAATTAGAAATAGTTTGTTATATGTATGTTTTATAAAATGTTTCATTTTTTTTGTTTCAAAACACGGTCAAGATATTATGTCCATGTTCAAAGTTAATATTATTAAGTGTTGGTTCGTTTGTTTTTATTAATAAGGCTTCCATTATTTTTAGCCTTTTTTGCATGTGGATGATGCTATTATATTAGTGTTGTCGACAAATATGTTCCGAATAGTGTCTGGTAGGTCTCCATGAATATTTATGAGATCTAATTGAGCTATTGTCAGAAAGGTGTAGAGTTAGTCTGCATGTTAAACAATTTGTAGTGTGGCCTATATAATTATTTACAAAAGTTGATTATTGAGGAATACAATTCCTTAATGGGCATTTGAATTCGGAAATAATATTTGCTCTATTTAATTTTGTTCTAGATGGTGAATTGTTATTTTTAACTATAAAGTTAGAAGTTTTAAATTTTTTTATAATAAATAATTAATCTAATTTTTTTTGCTATTGTCAACTGGTGTTATGCATTTTTTTTATAATGTTCTTAATTCTGCATTCATCCTGTTTATAATTTTTGTTCATCTGATTTTTATAAAAAATATTAATATTATTGTTTATGTTTCTATTCTCGCCATTGCTATTAGTTACCTTGGACAAGAAATGCCTAATGTGGAAATCCAACAATTGATTAGGAAATCCGTTATTAATCAGCGTTTGCTTTATATTTTTTAATTCATTAAAGAAAAGCGTGCGAGAGGATGAGTTCTCGTGCACTCGTGTGAGGAAATTCTTAATAACACCTATTTTATATCTAAGAGGGCATTCGCTAGAGAAATTAAGATGACAAGAGTCTTTAATAGTTGTTTTTTTATAAACAGAAGTTTTAAAAGTATTATTACTAAAATTGATGAGAACATCTAAGAAAGGAAGTTTATTTTTTTCACTAAGTTCATACGTAAAATTTAGGACAGAATTTTGTTGAAATGTAGCTTTCAGATTTTCTATTTCTTTCTTGTTTTCAGCCAAAATAAAAATATCGTCAACATAATGAACATATATTTTAGGTTTAATAACTTTAGTAAAAATCTTGTTTTCTATTTCTAACAGTTAAAATATAATCCTTGAAAATGGCTAAATGTATAGCTGAAGGCGCTCGGATAAAAAGAACATTCGGACAGTTTTTATATAATTTATCATCCGAAAAGAAAAACATTATTAAATCACATGAGAAATTATATAAAAAACTAAATAAAAGCACCTTGTCAGTCATTTTTAATGAATATATATATATATATATATATATATATATATATATATATATATATATACACACACACATATATTTCATGCACATTCCATTGAATACGACAGACAAGGTACTTTTATTTAGTTTTTTATACAATTTCTCATGCAATCTAATAATTTTTTTCTTTTCGGATGATAAATTATATAAAAACTGTTCGAATGTTCTTTTTATCCGAGCGCTTTCGGCTATACATTTAGCCATTTTCAAGGATTAAATATTTTAACTGTTAAATAACAAATAGTTTGTTGTATGTATGTTTTATAAACTGTATAGCTGAAAGCACTCGGATAAAAAGAACATTCAGACAGTTTTTATATAATCTGTCGTATTCAATGAAATGTGCATGAAAGAAGGATTGCTGCCTAAATACACAAATATATATATATATATATATATATGTGTGTACACACACAAACACACAAAGACACTGGCCAAAAGCATCAGCAAATATTTCTGTTATGTCCAGAGATCCTCACTGTTGCACAATATGTGGACTTGTATGCAGGTCACTAGCAGGACTGCAGTGTCACATATGATACAAATATAAAAACTGAATGATGTTGTTGGATCCCCATACATTGAAATTGACGGGAGAGTCCACCATATGTATATGTGTTATGAATTTTAGTTACGTGTGAAATGAAATGATTTGTTCAAATGCTGCCTATAGAAAACCACTATAAACTTTTGCTTCAACCCAATACAATATTTTAAAATCATTTTTTTTTAATGAAGAGATTTTTTTCTGTCTCAGCATAAGTTTTCCTAATATTGTTTGTAGGTTCTACAAGTGAATCATGTGAAATTTTCATTAACATATATTTTGCATCAAATCAAAGTCATGATTGAGAAACCATTTCTTTATAATTGTGTTGCAATTTTATGCAAACTTGTTGCTTAAACATATGCATGCTTGACATACCAATGCAATAAGTAATAGAAAACAATTTACAAATAATACATTGCAAATTATGCAGATAAGATAGAAAATGGAAAAATAATGAAAACTGACCTTGACAAGAGGCGCCATTAAACCAGCTGGAAGTTCATAATAAGGAACCGAAGGTGTCAAGTCCATTTCTGTAGGTAATGGTATTGGTGGTGGAGCCTGTGGGAAGCCTGGAGGAGGCTTACTAAAATCAGGCATGGGTAGGGGACCAGCTGGAGGATGAGGGCCATTGGGGGGACCACTAAACTCCTGTGGAGGAGGTGGTAACATTCCTGAAAAGACATTTTTAAAGAGATAAATCAAATTTGTACTTTTATATTCATTTAAGTAGTAATAATGATATAGCATCACCAACACCTTTATATTGCCCAGCAGCTAATTTTTAATGTATAGTTTCATCCTCTTACAAGTATCCCCATCTTTAATATGTTCCAATGAAAGATGAAAGTAAGCTGCACTGGTTATGTGTTAGAGAATACAGTTTTAATAGTGCAATAATCAAGGTTGGATAAGTGAGGTTATGGTTTATTATCATCCAATATTATATACAAATGCACATAAATACATTATTTTATTATCATTCAATATTATATACAAAATAAGGCAAGTGGAAGTGACGGGTACCAGCTGTTGTCCTAAAGAAATGTGGTCCCAAACTGGCCCCAGTTCTCTTCAAACTCTACAACTGTTGCCTTGTTACTTCCTGCTTTCCAGCTTGCTGGAAGTCCTCCTCTGTAGTAGTCCCTATTTTTAAGAACTCTGGAGAACCCTCTAACACTTCTAGCTATCACACTATTAGTTTCTTACTGCTTTTCAGCAAAGTATTCCAGACTTTAATCAATGCTGAAGTGGTTAAGCATTTTACCTCTCACAACCTACTCTCTGACAAACAATATAGATTCTGTTTTGCCTGTTCTACTGCTGATGTGCTTATGGCCATCACTGAATATGTATATCAAGCTCTTGATAATAATGGCGAGGTTTGTGCTGTAGCTCTAGATACCACAAAGGCATTTAACAAGGTTTGGCATGCTGGTCTTCTATGTAAGCTTCAGTCTACAGTATTACAGGATGGTTGTTTGATTTAATCCAATCATTCCTATCAACTTGTGAAATAAAGGTCGTCCTGAATGGGCCCACTTTCAGGTTTGCTTTCACATGAACATGGGTTTCCTCCTAGGCTCTATACTGGGTGCTATGCTGTTTCTGATTTTCATCAATGATCTTCCTGATATCATCAGTTCCTAAGTAGGTGTTTATGCAGATGACACTACCATTTACTCCTGTCTCAATACCAAAGCCAACAAAGTTAACCTGGCCATTGATCTTGGTTAACTGGGGCAAGAAATGGCTTATAAATTTTAATACCTCCAAAACTGAACGACCCTCATTTAACCACCATAAAGAAACTTACTGCCCGCTATCAGCATGGCTAATTCTCAACTCCAGGAGAGCGTTCCACTGCATCTTTTTGGCTTCATGTTTTCAACTGACTTGAAGTGGAACAGGTATATTGAATCAATAGCTCCATCTACTGCAAGGAAAGTTGGTTCATTGTGTCATGCCAGAAAGTTTTTCTCGTCAAAGTCCATCTTGCACATTTAAAAATCATTTGCCTGTGCATTGAATACTGTTGCCATATCTGGTCTTGTGCCCTTGCTGTTCATCTTGAGGTTCTTGAGGTTCAAAGAACGATCTGCTGCAATGTAATCGATCCTGACTTGGCATTTCAACTTCAGTCACTTTTTCACCGATGTGATTTCCCTCTGCCTTTTCTACAAATATTTTCATGGCAACTGCTCTGATGAGCTTTTTCCCCCTGGTGCCCAGACTACATGAATTTAAGCGTGCTACTAGCTTGCCATCTAGGTCCCACCCTTTTACTGTTGAAATAGTTAAATGTAACTGCCACATCTACTTCAACAGTTTCTTTTCTTGCACTTCATGATAGTAGAACTCTCTTCTGCTTACTTGCTTCACTGATAACTACAATCTTCAAAAATTCAAATGCAATGTCAACCGCCATCTTCTGCTGACTTGAACCCTGTTCACCTTTTATCCTTTCCTCAATTCCCCTTATACCCAGTCTTTTCTCTCACTTTCACTCTCTGTAACTCACTATGTACTAGTGGCACTCCTACCATACTGGGGGGGGGGGGGTGAAATGATTAAAAAAAAAAAAGAAGAGAAGAAAAATGCATATACATACATTTTATTATTATTATTATCCAATATTATATACAAATTCATATACATACATTTTAAATCAATGTAAGTGTGGTTTTCTTTTTTTTGGTTAAGTATAAAAGTATCAAGTAACTTCCACCAAACTATATGAGCAACTTCCATGCGCAGTGGTTCTGAGGAGTTCAGAGTTCAGCTGAAGAATGGTGACTACAGGAAGTTTCAATTGACTACATGTTAAATCTGTACATGGGACTAAATTAGTAGCAATGACATGGCATCACTGGGCAGAGGGCTTCTATAGATTGAGGTCATTGGCTAGGGTAAAGGGTTCACCTGATGGAATCAATGGCCATGTGTCTGTAACCAAAGCAAGCCTTCAAGATTGAGGACTTCAGCAGTAGTCTAACCTGGAGAGAAATGGGTTTCATGAGGTGGACTTACTAAACACAAGCTATGTATGAATGAATATTTCTAGTTTTCAACCCAAATATGTTGGAGGAACTGATCAAATGCTCAACTGCACAGTGACCTTACAACCACACCCAGTCATGGGACTGATGATTATGATGAACTTCCACCATCTTCTTGATTAGGTGATCAATTCAATAAAGAACTTTTGTCATTTGTAGCTGCTACTATCAAACAATTTCAGGAAAAAAAATTAACTTTGAATACTTTCCAATTAAGATATAATCTATGAAAAGCTCACATAATGTAATTATAGAGAAAAGATTTATTGTCGCTGATGATAACAGCCTCTGGTTAGACTAAAGATTTACATTTTTTTCTCTTAGCATTTATAAGATGGAGTTTGTGGTAAAATGTCCAGAAACAATTTCACAGTTGATGAACTAACTGCTTCACCAGTTAGCGCTAATTTTTGAACAACACATTTTACCTAATGTTTCATATAATAATCATAAAACTTTTTGTATATACTGAAATGGCCATTTGATTGGGTGATATCAAATATATAATATCTCACACAATGATCAGTATCAATTCCAGGGAAATCTTTCATGTGCTTGTAAGTAATTAAACTTTCTATAAGTAGATTCAAGAATGCTTTTTTTTCTTCTGATGCCATGTCCCTTCAGGATGTAAATGATCAAGACTCACTATAGATTCCTTTTGCTTTTATTCTCCATGAATTACCATGGCTTCTTGGGAAAGGTAATGAAGTGGATTTCCATTGCTTTCTCCATAGTTTGAATTCAAAGTTTTCCTTCAGCTAGAATGGCTACCACTTAAGGTTAGAAAGTCTAGTCTGCTCTTCAACTCAGAGGAAATGAGATGGATTCATGCCTTTCCCAAGAGTATTAGTGTGTAAGTGAACACAACAGACAAGACTGAAATTAAAACTCAGCTCAGCAATTTCCCTTTCTACCCTGATAAATCTTACACCACTTGCCCATCCAGAACACAAGATTACATATAAAACAAAGATAAAGTATATTGGAAAAGAATGATGGAAGGTAAACTGTAAAAACAGGATTACTGCTGGCAGAACAAAAATACTTAAAAAAAAATGTTTCAATTTCCAGAAGTTGGTCATAGAATCAAGTTAGTAATTCATGTTGTTTAACCTATAGATCACAAAGATATGAAAGAAAAAGTTTACTTACCATGACCATATTCAAACAGCTGGGGAGGAGGAGGGGGATGACCAGGACCTTGGTTAGGGCCAGGTCCTGGCCCAGGACCTGGTATTGGAGGTCGGCTATGGTAATTTGGTATAGGAGGACCAAATGGTGGAGGTGGGCCTCCAAAGTTTGGGGGACCAAAATTTGGAGGAGGTGGCCCACCAGCTCCTGACCCACCAGTACCACTGGACACATGAGCACCAGGTTGAGGCATGTTCGGTGGAGGACCCTGGGAAATAGAAAATGTGAGTTAAGTTAAAAAAAAAAAAAAACTTCATTTTTTTCCATTAATGAAGAAAGAGAACAATTTCTTTTTTTTTTTTAGATATAATAACTATTTTAATATATTTTCTGTTTATACGTTATTTTTGTAGATACAAATATTTAAGTAAATGCTCTGTTTATAATAAACAGTATTAACTACATTTACCAGCCTGAATGTTCAAGAAGTTTCATAAAAAATATGTGTCCTCCAATAGGAATTGAACCTGTATCTTAAACAGAACTATCATATAGCCTGACATGCTATACCATTTAGTTACAGACAAGCGGCTGGTTAGCAAAGTCAAATTACTGTTTTTAAATAACAAATTTCCCATGATTTCTATGAAATTTCTCAGACAGAAAATATATTAAAATAATTGCTGGACTTAGTTCATTTCATAATATATGATGTCATATAATAACTATGTAACATTAAAAAAAAAATTATTTTGGCAATTTAACATATGAGGGGGATGATGAAAAGTTCTGATGTTTGTTCCTGTGGACAGCAGCACCCTTTATAAGTCATATAGGACCAAGCTAGATTTCATTTCACATTGAAAAATGTATTGCTAGTAATGAATCTGTTGACTAGATGATCAGCATCCCCAAAGAGCTGTAAACTTTAAAGGTACCAAGAAACCTTTATTAAGATACTGAATTCAGTAGATATATATAACTGTTTTTAATAAATGATCTCTGAAAATATTAACAAAAAATTAAGATACTGGTTCAAATAAATTACTAAGTGGCAATAATTTCTGATTTGCATAAGATAAGCTTAATCTGGCTTTAAACTTTGAAAATACTTTCGAAAAGCAAATGAATATAAATGTTTGATAGAGAAGACTGTTTTCATCACCTGATTTGTAAATATTCTTCACCAGACTAAAGATGAGTATATTATAGAGCCAGACTTCCTCAACCAAGTCTGATATATTTTTGTTGCTATGAGCCAGTGTGGTTAGCCACATGAGTTTTCTATGTTTATTAATACAAATAACTAAAATATAATCAATTTTATACCCTTCAGACCATTTGTTTTGTCTACAGAAAATAAATATTGACATGTGAGTGTGTGTGAAAGAGAGGGCCCTTATAATGTATGACCTATACTTCAAAGATCAATTGTGCCAATTTGGTGATTTGTAGCATTTTTTTACTAAAATTTCACCTAAAAGAAAGCCCAAGAGCCATTAAAGGTAGAAGCTTTCTAAAGAATTAAGTGCAGATCATGAGGATATGTAGGATAGATAATGGTTGATCCTAGACTTGAAGAGAGTAAGACAAGTAGTGTTCAGGGAAGTATCCTTTTGGGAGTCAGTTCCACAAGCTGTCTGAGAGGAACTTCCTTCTTACCAACAGAATATGAAGGAATGAGGATTATTCAACCCTGTGTACCTGGCATGGCGCGCCCTAACTAAATGTCTGAACTAGCGGAATTAAGGAGTGTAGCTTATCTGTACATTTGCGATGAAGTATTGATAGGCTTACAATGTCTTTTTCTGTGGAAGAAGGGCTGTTGGGTTGAAAATAATTCATCGCTCACAAGGGTGCATCAATGCTTTTGAACTGTCAAGGATGGAAAGTGAGGATTGGGTAGCTTTATCCCAGATGTGACAACAATACTCCATTTGTGGTCTGATCTGACTTTTGTAAAGATAGAGCATGACAGGAGGAGTCAGATACTTTCTGGACCAGCACAAGGAACTGACCATTTTTGCAGCATTTTCAGTGATGGACTGTACAGGGTGCAATGGGTAAATATTCACCATTTAATAATTTTCCATTTTGTGCATGCGCATTGTTTGCTTTTGATTTTGTTGACTGCACAGTACAGTAGGGTCAGTTGGGCACTGTCTGTGAGGAAAAGAGTATCATGATGCAATTCACTTCACCAGAACATTTGGAAATGACATGCTATACTGCATGACATTTTGTACCAGAAGCTTCAATATGAACATTTCAGAGTGTTTAGGTGTCAATCTGTGGATAGTGCAGAGGATTCAGAAGAGTTGGATGAGTCTAATGGTGATTACAAGGTATGGCAGCTTGGAAAACTGACTCTGATTGTTCTGATAAAAAAAGAACTCCCAAATTTGTGGTGAGGGCCTCAGACTCAACACACAGGCCTACATCAAGTGCTTTGAGGTGGCTGTGCTGCTCTGGGTCAAGGAAGTGGCTGCTGGAAGACCCTATGTCTGGCATCAGGACTCTGTACCATGCCACACAAGCAGAGAACCCAGTCATGACTGTCAGACAATTTCTGCAACCATATCACCCCTTACATCTGGCCACCTATATCTCCAGACTGTAACCCCCATCATTATTATGTGTGAGGTGCAGTTAAACAAGATACCAATAAAACTCCTTGTAACAATAAAGATGAACTGAAGGCAGGGATTATGGCAGCATCACCAACAAAGAAGGAGACCATCAAGAAGAGTTGCAGGAGATTCCAAAGTCATCTGAAGGCCGTAGTTGAAGCCAATGGCAATTTTATTGAATAAATTTATTCTTTAGTATTTCAAAATATTTTTGTGTAATTTTGGTAAATATATCTATTAAAATGAGATGTCACTATTATTTTCATTTTTGTGTAATTTAGACGACACTTGAGATCCAAGATTAACTTTACTCCTGTTGTTTTGCATATCTTTCTGCGTAGTAGTAGTTGTAGTACAGTTCTTTGTGTTCTGAATATCAACCAGGTTTGCTGGGCATATCTCCCCCTCCCCCATGTTCACCAGTTGTTCTCTATTTATACT